>ML792566.1:113266-129260 GCA_009831015.1 Picea engelmannii
TATACATCATCATCAATAACATTTAAACATTCATAAATGTTCATACATCATAAAGTTTCATTGTGAATAGAAAATAAAGTATATAGGCCTCAGGTAATCCTATTTGTCTAAGTCAAAAGGTGGTGTTACATACACCCAACCTTCGAGAAACATATTCTCGAGGTGGTCAAAAAAAAGTGAGGGATAGTCTTGTCGTAGTGTCTCGACATCTTCCCAAGTAGCAGATCCTGGACTATACTTGTACCATTGGACCTTAACTTGGTCTACCTGACGGTTCCTGAATTGTTGAACTCTACGGTGCAATATGCATAATGGTTCTACCGTGAGAGTTCCCACGTTCGATACCTACAATTCCTTCCAATTTAGTTTATGTGATTCATCAGCGACACAATGACGTAAAACAGATACATGAAAAACATTATGAGTTTTATGCAAGTGGGGTGGCAGTACGAGACGATAGGCAACGGGTCAAATTTTCTCTTGGATTTTGAACGGTCCTATAAATCAAGGTGGCAACTTTGTCCCCTTCTCGAACCATACGGTACTCTTATTAGGCCTGATACGAATGAAAACCTGGTCTCCCACTTCATAACTTCGATCAGTCCTATGTGCATCCGCATAACTTTTCTGCCTATCCTGTGCTTCCTTTAGTCTCTGCCTAATCTGAATCACTTGTTCCTCCATCTCTTAAATCAATTATGGCCTAGTTGTTACTTGATCTTCTAATCTATCCCAACTCAACAACGTTCTGCATGGCCTTCCATACAGAGTTTCGTAGGGTGGCATTCTGATGGAGCTATGAAAACTGTTATTGTAGGAAAACTCTACCAAAGGTAGCTACTTCTCCCACTGGGTTTGATTATTCATGACATAAATCCTGAGCATGTCTTCCATGAATTCATTTACTCTCTCAATTTCTCCATCTGTTTCAGGATGATAAGTTGTGCTTAAGTTCAACTGAGTCCCCAATGTTGATTGCAAACTTGTCCAAAACCTAGAAGTGAATTTGGAGTCCCTATCTGAAATGATCTTCTTAGGTATCCCATGAAAACAGATAACCTCACTTACAAACACACGTGCCACATCAATGACATCGTAAGTGTCTCTAACCGAAATAAAATGAGCACTCTTGGTTAACTTATCCACTATCACAAGAATGGCATTGTGTCTATGGGATGTGAGTGGCAACCCCACAAAAAAATCCATAGAAATGGCTTCCCACTCGGACATAGGAACATCATGTGGTTGTAGGAGGCCTGCTGGGTGATGGTGGTCGACTTTCACTTGCTAAAACTCTATGCATTTGGCAACGAAATGGACAACATCGCACTTCATGCCTACCCAGAAGAAGAGCTTCTTCATGTCTGCGTACATCTTCTTCACACTCGAATGCACACAGTAAAGTGCTCTATGGGCTTCGTTCAGTATGATGTTTCGGATATCCCCATTCTCAGGGATGTACATCCTTCCTTGATATCTTTACAGTCCATCTGCTTCCATACTATATCCTTCATACTTTGGATCGAACTGCCTCCCGCTTTGGAGGTTTGAAGTAACCTCTAAATACCAACTGTCTCCTTGGAGTTGCGTCAACACATGTTCCCTTAGATTGAATTTTAAGGGTACCAAGGAGAAGATACGTGGTCTCCTACTCAAGGCATCTGCGACCACATTTTCCTTTCCCTTGATGTATGAAATACCAAAATTGTACTCACTCATAAACTCACTCCATTGCCTTTGCCTAGAATTCAGATCTCTTTGAGTGAAGAGATGTTTTAAACTTTGATGGTCCATTTTGAGCTCAAAGTTTCACCCCACGAGATAGTGCCTCCAAATTTTCAGAGATAGCATTACAACTGCCAACTCTAAATCATGAGTCACATATAGCTCTTCATGTTTCTTCAACTTCCTTGACGCACAAGCTATCACTCCTCCCTCCTGCATTAGAATAGCCCCCAACCCTTGCTTCAAGGCATCCATGTAGATGGTGAAGTCATTTTCCATATCCGACACTCGTAGAATTGGTGCACTAGTTAGTAATCTCTTAAGCTCGATGAATGCACTATCACATTCTTCTGTCCATTCATAACTGACCCCCTTGCGTTGCAAAGTGGTGATGGGTTTCATTATTTTTGAGAATCCTTCCACAAATCTCTGGTAATAACCTGCTAGTCCCATGAAGCTTCTCACCTCATGGGCATTTTTTGGCACTGGCCACTCCATAATGGCATTTACCTTTTCTGGGTCCACAAAGATTCCTTCACCAGAAATGATATGAACTAAATAATGAATTTCTTTCTGGAAGAAGGAACACTTTGACAACTTCCCATACAATTTGTTCTCCCTGAGGCAAAACAACACTACTCGTAGGTGTTCCTCATTTTCTCTTTCATTCTTGGAATAGATGAGGATGTCATCTAGAAAGACTTGTACAAAATGGTCTAAGTACTTCTGGAATATGTCGTTCATGAGGCTCATGAATATGGCTGGTGCATTGGTCAATCCGAAAGGTACTACGATAAATTCGTAATGTCCAAACCGAGTTTGAAAGACATTTTTTGGGATATCACCTTCCTTAATCCTTAACTGATGATACCTTGATCGCAGATCGATATTTGAGAATACTGCTACTCCTTTCATCTGATCGAAGAGGTCATCTATTCATGGTATTGGGTACCTATTTTTCACTGTAGCACGATTCAAGTCCCTATAGTCTATACACAGTCATACGGATCCATCCTTCTTTTTTACAAAAATTACTGGTGCACCCCAAGGTGAGACACTAGGCCTTATTAGCCCTAAGTCCGGTAACTCTTTCAACTGCATTTGCAATTCAAAAAGTTTCAGCGCTATCATCCAATACAGAGTCTTGGAAATTGGTTTTTCACCAGGTTTTAGCTCAATAGTAAAATCAAGCTCCCTCTCAGGAGGTAACCCTAGTAACTCGTTCGAAAAAACATCCTTAAATTATGACAATACCGGGTACTAATCCAATGAGGGTCCCTTCCTTTCATTCACTGCTTCTACTACATAAATTCAACACCCTTGCCTTAAGCATCGCTTAACCTTCATAGTTGATATAAAGCGTAATGACACTTTTCTTCATACACCCTGGATCTCTAATGGTTTTCCTTCATCGTCTACACAGAGCACCCTCTTTGAGAAACAATCTACCAAAGCTCAGTGAGTTGCTAACCAATCCATTCCAACGATTAGTTCATATGCCCTGAGAGCAGTGGCGTATACCTTCAACCTGGTAGTACACACTCCTAGGTCTACTATGCAATTATCAACACTAGGTCCTACTACTTGTTTTTCCCCCAAAGCCATCTCGACTTGTTTAAAGTCATCGTTCTCATAGGTTTCCAACCCACTCTTTTCTAATGCAAATGGTGAAATGAAACTATCTGTCGCACCAGAATCAAATAAAATATTAACATTGATATGATTTAGTGTACCTAATGACTTCACCACCGTGGATTGATGTTCAGCCTGATGATTATTAACTGATGCGTAAATCTAGTGGCTACTACTTTCTCTTCCCATCGGTGCCTTTCCTTCTCTATGCATGAACCCTGATTGTAACTCTAGGCAGTCACACTGGTAATGGGTTCCTCCACATCCCCAATAGGTAACACGAGATTGAACCTGTGCATTGTTATGTGACTGTCTCTTAAATGAGTTCCTTCCCCTGGAACCCCTGCCCCTACTAGTTGCTCCCTGAGATGGCCGTGGACCTATCTGCGTCATTGGTGATGAACGAGATGTTGCACTCACTGCCATTGAGATCCCTGCGGCTACTATCCTTGGCGTGACTCTGTTACTATATGGCGGTGGCCTTGAGCCATACTCACCAATTCCTCTAGCTTACTCTCCTAGTGTGTATGTCGCCTCCTTCCCGCTTGTCCTAGTCTAAGTCCTTTAAACTTTTCACTTACAACTAATTATCCTTTGATGCTTGACTCATGAGATTTCCTTGGCACATTGTACATATGCGTTGAATCGTGTGTCTCGGTGGTTGTAGGTGTTAGTCTTTAAGGATTGTAGTGTGGCTTTCGGCATGGGAACTTATCGCTGGTGCGTTGTGGTTATGTATTGCTTCCTGACTTGTGGTCGTATGATGTAGTGAGCCTGAGGCAATGCATTGAAGCTTAGTGTTTGACTTTGATTGGTGGAATGGAGTGGAGGGACTTGGTGCTTGGCTTGATGAGTTGTGTGTATGGTCTCGTGAGCTTGGCGCTTGGATAATCGGAGATTATTCTTCAGGATAGTACTTTGCTACTATTGATAATTAAACTATTTATATGTGAATTTATTTGTAAAAGTGATATGTGTGGTGCGTTGGTGTTAGTGCTCTTCTTAAGGTGCTTCTTTTGGTGGGTGGTCATGGGTTCAAAACCCATATCACCCCCCTTAAGTAACATTTTTTTTTTTATAAATATGTGGTTTTAATTAATTAATTTAAATTTTGAAATCCCTAATTTAAAATAAAACCTAATTTATTTAAACTATAAAATTGTTTATTATATATATATATTTTTGGATATAAGAATTTAATAAAAAAAAATGAAATAGATAAATATATTAAAAAAAACTTATATTAAAAACTTATTAAAAACTTACCTCGCAGGCCTAGACCTCGCATGCGATCCACATGTTGCTCCTTATTTTCGAGAAAATAATAAAAAAAAAGTTATCATTTAAACCCTAAAAGGCACCATTCCTTTCTCATTTTCTCGGTCATTTGGTGCTTTTGCAGGGAGAGGTTGAAGGAGGGAGTTTAGGTGCGGCCTTGGTCACTGAGCTATGGCTCTCTCCCTCTCGATGGGTGTGGATCCATGGGTTCTCTTGGGCGTGGCCTACGCTGGCTTGTATATGGTTTGATAGTATATTATTTTTTGCCTCTTTAATTTATTTGCAGACTTTTATACCAAGTTTTTTCCAATCTTTCATGAGTCCAAGGCTATTGTCTTGTTTTTTTGTTTTTTTGGCACTAATGCTTGGGCGTTGGATTGTTTGTTGTGTGTTGGTTTTGCAAGACGCATTGTGTAGGTGGATGCGTAGTGTAGTTTTCTACGCCCCTTGTGGTCTCTCTCTCTCTCTGTGGCTTAGTGTGAGTGCTTGCACACTGTACCTTCGTGTGTTGCATGGCACTAGTTTTTTTTTTTTTGTTTGTTTGTTTAGAGATTTTTCGTGCAGTGTGCAGACTCCTCTGCTTCGCATGGGCTTTGGGCTTAGTGGGAAACTTGGTAGTTGGTGCTTTGATCTTTTTTGTAGCTCCCTCTCCCTCCACTGGCTGGATCCGGCCACTTTGTCATTGGAGAATATGATATCTGTGTATATTACACAGTCCCAGAAAAATAATTTGTATTTGGAAGTAGATTGTTTGAAGATAAATAATTTTGAAGATTATTTGGTGGGGTCGGCGCTATATAGTCTCTGTTCAGACTTCTTTGCACTATCTCTTCTCTCCAAACCACTTATCATCTGCAAATCGTACCTGCTCTGTGATAAAATTGGATTCTCCAGTCTGTCTGGTGGATTTCTATTCTGCGTATAGTTTATATGCATGTGTTTGCTGGACAGAACAGGGCATCTATGTATCTGTGTCGTTAGGGCTTCTTCTTTACCCTCCCTTCCATGTTTGTGATAAAACTTTGGAAAAATTATATCGCTATATGACTGGAGTGGATATTCTGGCTTTTAAATTTCATCCTTTCATGTAAATCGCATTCAATTTGATTTCTTTGTCATTGATTTTTCAGTAATCAATGCTTGAAAAACCCTCATTTTGTCTTTCAGAGTTGTCGGCAGCTGTATTTCATGGCTTTGTTTGAAATTTGGAACAGCGTGTGTGAATATATGTAGATACATGTGGAATTCATTGTATAATTTTATGAAAATCGTATGGGGTTTTGAGTCATTGGGATCCTTTGTGGATGATGTTATTTCTTTTCCTTACCTTGCATGTCGATTTTTCTAGAAAACAAAAACCCTCTGCGTGGTTGTTCTAGACTGTGAGTTATCCTTTGGATTCTCTGTGCATTGGAGGTCCTCTGACAATTGTTGTCAGATGTGCCTCAATGACATTCCCTTGACAAATCGCTTCGAGTGGCACCTAACTCCACCCAGCACGTTAGCACCGCATGGCTCCCTCCACTGAGGGGGAAGAGAGTCATAATTCTATTGAAATCTTAGCGAATAATCTATCTGGAGTTTGCTAGAGTGAAGTTTAGTATTAATTTTGATACTTCACTCACTGTTCACCTTTGTACCTTTTGCTTGGATAAAATAACACTGAGTTTAGGGTTAGCGATTTGCGCATTGTGCACCAGGTTGACCAATGGCTTCCTTTGTGTCTTGGAAGCGAAAGCTTCCTTATCAACAACTCAGTGCTCTTCTAGCCATGACAGAGGATTGAAACCTCAAATTGGTATTGAAATCCTGAGCGATTTCTCTCACCAGGTGCTGGAAGGGAAGCTTCCTTCATGGCTTGGCACATGGTCGTGGACTTAGTGCTTGATGTGGGCGATGGGAAATGGTGACATTGTTGTATACCAACTCTCGATATCATATAGATTGGCTTCAAATGTCAATACGATTTTATTTTACCCTTCCTCTCTGTACGGTGTATCCATTAATGAATGGGAATATTATCACTAATTTTTGATGAATTGGCAATTTACAGTATATATTTAGCTCATTCGAAGGTGTATGAATTTACGTTACTCTGTTGATAGGTTCCAAAAGGCCATGCTGATATGGATCGTTCTTTGGCCATTTTGAATGCGTAATTTGTTACATTCTTACAGATTTTCTTTGCTTGTTGTGTTGTGTGTTTCGTTTTACATGTCAGGGCATGCTTCAATCCTATTCTCCGAGATTCTTTGTTGTCATATAATTACAAGTAACAACTATTATTCTAAAGAATTTGCATTGAAAAGGATGCTTCAATCATTGAGATTCCAATCAATGTAGATAAGAAAGGTGAATGCCCTGTTAATATTTTTTTTTTTTTACTGTAAATACCTATATCTTCTTTTTTTATTGGAGATTGTGCCTACAAACTAATAATTTTATAATTTATTTTATTTCTATTTCTACATATATATTTTTTCTTTATTTTTATTATTATTTTTTAACTTTATTCTTATTGTATTTTTTTTATTTTTTTTGCAGTTCATTATATAAAAATATCAGTCTTTACAGGTGAGGCTTCTCATAGGTTTGAATCTTTTACACGCTAGGCTTCTTATAGGTCTGAACGTGAACAGGACTCCTTCAAACTTACAATAGTTTCTAAGGTTTTCTAGTTTATTTCTGGGTCGATTCTAAGTAGGTGGGATCTGAAAACATCACCTTAAAGAATTTATGTTATAAATGTAATTTGATTAACCTTAGAAGAGGAATTATTGGCAAATGATGCAATGCATAGTTTAGCTGAAAAGGCGTGTTGGCTTGCAGGATAGGTGGAGGTGGAGCTTGGAGCTCAGACTTTCATCTAATTAAAGGGTTTCTAGGTTGTTTAAATTTATGGGTGGGGTTTGCTTAAATTTTTGGGTGGGTAGGTAGGCCCTCGGCTCCAGATTTTGAGCTAGGGCTCTGATACCATGTGTAGAGTCCTAACTCTATTAAATCCAAATTTTTTCATACAATTAAACATATTATTCTTTCTCATACATAAATAATTCATTCGCCATCATATGAGCATATAATATTCGACAAAATTTAAAATTTAACTATAGCATGAAAATAACTTAGCAATTTCATAAATAAATTACCTACTTCTGATGCTAATTTCTGTTGATATGGTTGTCCAGCCTGTTGCTTTGCTGCTGCCTCATGCACTGACCAACTCTAACCAAACTGACTAACCTCCCAGCCAGCTAGGAGTAGCCTGTCCGACTCCCTAGCTCCAGGAAACCAAAAGGAGTCCTGGCCCTCGTGCCCAAAACCCCCAGTAAATTGATGCCCCTGATTTTTATTCACCAAATACCCCCAAAACCCAAACTCCTCACACAAGAGATCTCCACAGAAAAATCCCCCTCCTCAAAATGCTTCCTGCCTGCCCAAAAAGAATGCCCTTCCCATAAGACTCTTCCCCATCATATCCTCCTTCACCGACTCTCCTCCCCTCATTAATTTCCTTATCTCCCCCTTTAATATATTATCCCCTTATTAAATGTCTTATCACCTTCATTAATATCTTATCCCCTTCTTTAATGTCTTATCCCCTCCCGTATACGTAAAGCATTTAATTAAACAAATTAAAATTATTAAGCCCCTTAAATTTATTACCCATGTCATTGAATGTGATATGTAATTAATTAATTAATTAATTAATAAAAAGTTAAAAACAATTAATTAATAAATAAATATTTAATAAATTTTAATTAAAACCATATTAGGACAATTAGTTATCTAATTAATTTTACTTAATAATCCGTAAGCATATATTCAACTAGGGTTGTTACATGCAAGACTTGCTAGAATGGTGGTAGATTTATTTATGAGAAGATATGCGACAGCTAGGCTCATTCACAAGAAGATGATTACAGTGCAACTCTAAAGGCTTTTTTATGAAACATGAATGCCAAAACCCTAGACATCCAAAAACCTAACCCTAGGAGATGAAGCACCAAAAGTCATGGGAGCCCCATTGGGGTAAGTTAGTACATTAACTTCCTGGGGTCGTAATGTTTGCATACGATCTTCGTTTTAGGCGTGTGATAGCCCATTGGAAATTTATTTTAGAGAACTGTGCATTATGCCATCAAAATTGGACTCCGTCTATAGTTTGAATGTGGCAAGCCAAGAAAACATTGTTTAGATCCCCAAAATGGCCCTAGAAGTACAAAAATATGTACTGACATGGAAACTTCCAAAATAAACTAGTTGGAATAGGTGGGTGGCCACCAATATCCACCTCGATGTTATGTGTAATGAATATTGGGTATTCATTCTCGTTCACAAAATTGACTAGCCATTCTCATATTTTGTCCTCTAGAAAATTCGTGAGGTCATCAAATTTGGTTCCCCATGAAACCATTAGTATACCTAGCTCAGATTTCATTTGACCTCTTTTTAACAACATGGAATCTCGTATCAGAGGTGGGCCTTTAATTTCCTTGACCATATTCATTACCCCTCAAAAACAATGAAATTCTCCTTTCTTCAAGAGCATCACAAGTGGTGCTTAATTATTGGAGGGTATAACTCTTTCCGAGCCAAAAAAAACTTTATTTTATTTAATATATTTTTAAAGGGGATATATTGTTTCTGTCTCGTAAGCTCATTCATAATTTATATCCTTGCAACTAAAATACTTACTTCACTTTTATAAAAATGCTCATCACTTTGCAAATCTTTCTACAAGAATTCCTCAGAGTGAATGGACTCTTCCTATCATGACACCCATTTTTATGGAAATCCCCAAAGATTCCATGATTATGTTGAGTCTTTTATTAATGTTTTTTGGAAACATATTTATTGACACCTACCAATATCTTAGAAATCGTGGAGACCTTAGAGCTTGATCTAATCACTTGTTCAGGAAATTCACCTAAGACTATCATAGATAAGGGATCATCAAATAGTGGCTTCAGGGTAAGGGAAACTTCAAGTTTTGTTATCCTCTTCTTAAATCTAGTGTTTTCTAAGTCTTTCTCTTTTATCCAGTGGGATACTGCCTCGTGTTGGAATACTGAGAGTGGGGTGAATCAGTATTACACAATATTTTTTACAAAAAATTTCATTTAATCAAAAAAATTTATTTACCAGTAGTCAATAATGAACAATTAAATCATAAAATACACAATACACAGAGATTTACCATGGAAACCCAAAATGCGAGAAAACCACAAAACTTTATTTCTAAAATTTTTGTAAGTACCAACTTATAGAAGACACCAATCTGCAATAATATTTCCTAGAACCAACCTGTAACTGACACCAATACCCTTGCTGGGAACTAGCTCAGCTAATGGGCACCAACCCACAAAATTATTTTTTACAAGCACCAACATGTAGGAGGTGTGAATCCCCTTCCTTGCTCCACCCTGCCACCCTCAACAATTGTAACTCATAGTTTTCTTCATAATACATCTCCAACATGCTTCATCCTGTGTCATAAAACCTCATATATTCATCGCCCCCATGCTTTTGTTGTGAGCCTCAGAGCCTCACTTATTAACACTTCACACATCACACTCACTTCCACATGCACTATAGCTCAATCAAGGGATCATTATTTATATATAGCTTTTCTACTGAAGCTTTTTTCCACACACAATGTCGATATCATCAAGTTTGATCTAATTCCTTTTGTATCTTCCTCAAAATTGGGCCCTAACACTTTTCATTTCATGCAATCTACGCACAGACCACACAACACAATTTTGATGCTTAACAACTGTCAAATCTCATCCTCGATTGAATCTTTTCAGTTGATTTTAAATTTTGTTCATAGGGGTGCCAATAAAATTTACAAAACTTCAATGTACATCATCCATCTAACATGTCGTTTATTGGATCACAATCATCAACTTATTCTTTCATATCGGGACTACCAGGGTGCTGAAACTCTCAACACCATATCAACACATAGTAATTATTTGAATGTCTCTTGATTAGATCATAACCATCAGGTCTAGAATTCATAACATATAAAATACTAGGATATCGAATCCTTTGGAATTCATCACTCAGCCACCATTACATCTAGATAATATTTGATTTGTTCCATTGATATGGGATCTATCTATTGGGACCATCATGATATCAAGCACTCAACACTTCCTCAACCATGGGATCATTGAGCCATGATTTTCATAGATTATTGCAGTCCTCCTATTCAGAGTTTCAACTCTACGTTGATGACAAGTAGTGTAAGAGATCCAATGATCCTCGTAGTCTAAAATCAATGGCTCCAATTGCATCATCCCCTCAACATGCTTGATGGTTATCTTTTGTCCATTTTTCCTTTCATAATCTAGTTAGGTTGGACCCACATATATCTATGATTGTCATATTATCTCATTTGCATGCCGATCAATAGTCCAGATTGCTCCTTGGAGCTCCTTCATTGGAGTCTCGATACTTCCTCACACTCAATAACTCCAATGGACTCATCCTGAAAACAAATAGGTATTTTCAACACATCGTAGCCTCGATCTAGATTACTCCGAATAGATCACAACCATTAATCAAGATTAATGGAAAAATATGTCGAAAATCAAGGCACGATGGAATATTCTTCGATACCCTCCTTTCGGAATGGTAAAAATTCCCCAACCTTATGAACTTTGAATAATAAGCTCTGAAGGTATCAAAAAACAAATATTATTTGATATCCTTTCCTCGGATTATAAACAAAAGGTTGAATTGTTTTACCCCAACCATCTCACTCCAATGGACGGTCCAAATCTCTTCAGCATGGCTTTGATATATAAACGGTTCATATTAATTTGGATTTTCCTTCATTGTCGGACTTCCTGTCACCTTTGTATGTGCCCAAATATGCTTATGACATGTGTTCTAGTCATTGGGTTACACTCGCCTACTTATGTGGCACTATCCTGATATTTACGTGGAACTGTATGAAGTCTGACACATGTATTTGATGTGTTGCTGACATGGCACTGACATGGTATTGACATGTCCTCCACGTTGATTGCTTTCACATGTATTGTATGAACATCCGTGCTCCTAATATTTTAGCATGTAAATCAAGGCTAGGAATGAAATATTCTTTAATACTCTTATTTCAAAGAACATATTACTCTGTCAATGTTCCTCCTCCAATAGTTATGACTCAAAAATTATTTTTTCAGATTCCTGGTTTAGGACGACTTAAGGATGTGGATTCAGTTAGATATGGATCTAACATTTAATCTTGGTTGTCCATTATTATCATACAAATGAAGATTCTGGCACTAAAATTTAACTCCTTTCTCATGGTTCCATGTCTCTTCCATTTGCATCTGAACTAATATCCTTCACTCTTTCATTATAAACTCATCAAAGTATATTTTCCTTATGCATGTGGGATATTGTATTTTTTATTTTCTTTGTTATCTTCATATCTGGATCATTGATCTTATTGAATGATCAACGATCAACAACTCATGATTTATCTGCTCACAGAACCTTTTCCACAAGCCAAAGATTCCTTTGATCCTCTGCAACCTCGTTGTCGAGCATCATAGCATAGATCTCATCGAAATTTAATCAAAACACAAAGATATATAGATGTGAAGGGAACTTCTCGACTTAATCTGTGAAATTTTGTTTATAGGTTTCGATCCTTGGACCTGTCATCACAGTATGTCTTCATTCATCTTCATAGGGAGTCATTATCAATGACCTCCATGATTACCTTTGACATCAATGACAACATACTTTCCAATAATCTCCCCCTTTTTCATTGATGGCAACAAATTCATAAATATTGCATTCTTATAGTATAAATACTACATTCTTCTAGTCTATGCAAGTCTCCCCTGTCTTTTTTCTCTTCCCCTTTGATGTCAATGGAAAATATATTTTTCTCCCTTTTACTGTGTTCTTCATTTTATGTTATGTGGCCAAAAATTTCCTTTTCTTCTGCATCCCCCCTTGACATGGTACTCTTAATTTTTCTCTGCATCGTGCAACCATATGCACTCTCCCCCTTAGATTTTGGTTCTGCTGAGAAATTGGAATGATTCCCATATTCTTTCTGAGATACTCAAACGTATATCTAGGTATGGGTTTTGTAAATATGTATGTTATGTGTTCCTGGGTAGGAACATATTCCAACTTGACAATTTTATCATTTACCTATCCTCTCAAAAAGTGATATATGATTGGGACATGTTTTGTCTTTGAGTGCATCATTGGATTCTTTTAAATTCTTATAATGTTGGTGTTGTCACATAGTATTGAAATTGGCTTTTTGTATTCTATTTGAATGTCTTGTAGTGTTTGTTTCATCTATAGAATTTGTGTATAACAGGAATATGTTGCAATGTACTATGATTTTGTTGTGGGAAATGAGATTAAAGATTGTTTCTTGCTTATCCAATAAACTAACCAATTTCCTAATAAGAATTCCCTCCACTTGTTCTCTTCTTGTCATCAACATTGTGGTCCCAATCTGCATCAGTATATTCTATTAGAGTAAAGACTTCTCCTTTTGGATGCCATAGTCCAAATATCAAAGTACCCTTTAAATATATAAATGTGTGTTTGACAGTCTATACATGTGTTTCCTTGGGAGAAACTTGAAATATTCCAACTAGCCCTACTTCCTTCATTATATTTGGCCTTGACATTATCACATAAAGTAGGATTTCTATCATTGACCTATACAAAACTTGACCAGTTTCCTTAGATTCGTGCTCCTTGCTGAGCTTATATCCAATGACCATGGGTGTGTTGATAGGTTTACAATATTCCATATCAAACTTCTTCAACATCTCTTTTATGTATTTAGTTTGAGCAATGAATATTCTTTTGTTGGTTTGAGTGATCTACAGTCCCAAAAATAATGGCAATTCTCCAAGCATGGACATCTCAAATTCCTTTTGCATTTCTTCTGCAAACTTATGGATCATTTAAGCATGATTACTTCCAAAGATAATATCATCTACATACACTTCAGTGATCAACATTTATGCAGTATCTATTTTGATGTAGAGATTGTTGTTTGTTGTTCCCTTTTTGAATCCTTGACGCCACAAGTACTTGTCAAGTATTTAGTACCATGCTCTAGGAGCTTGCCTTAATCCATACAATGCTTTCTTTAATCTGCAAACATAGTCTTCATTGTATGACAATAGGAACCTTTCAGGTTGTTCTATGTACACTTATTCCTCTAGATCACACTTTAGGAATATCGACTTGACATCCATTTGATACACTTTGATATTCTTAAAGCTTGCAGATGCCAAAAAATACTAATGGATTCTAACCTTGAAATAGTTGCAAATGTTTCACCGAAATCAATGTTTTCTACTTGAGTATACCCTTGAAATACCATTCTTTCTTTATTTCTTACTACTTTTCCATCTTCATTGAACTTGTTCTTGAATACCCATTTAACTCTAATCACATTTTTATCTTTAGGTCTTGAGACAAGCTCTCGAGTCTTATTTTCTCAATTTGATTTAAATCTTCTTCCATAGAATTCACCTAATGATGATCATTCTGATGTTCTTTAAAGCATTTAGGTTCTACTTAGGATAGTAGGGACAGATTTATCTTTTCATAGTTGTTTGCCAATTTCCTCCTTGTCGGAGTTCTAGCATTTTTGTCACAAAGAGTCAAGTTTTTTGGGTGATTCTTCTGTACAAACCTTGATGGTGTTTTTGTATATTGGTGTTCTTATTCTTCTCTCCTTTCTTCATTTTATTTTTGGTCTTCCTCCTTTTCTTCTTCATTTTCTTGTTCTTGTTCTTCATGTTCATGTTCTTCTTATTTAGTGTAATTGATTTCTTCATCTATTTTGACATTAATAATTTCAACAATCTTCTATATCCTTTTATTGTAACACATATAGGATTTTATTCTTGATGAGTATCCAAGAAAAATTCCTTCATTTAATCTAGAGTAGAATTTTCCTAAGTCCTCATCATCTCTTTTGATGTAACACTTGCTCCCAAAAAATCTGAAGTGTTTGACATATGATGGTCTCCCTTTCCATAGTTCATAGGGTGTCTTGTCACTGTTGGTTCTGATCTTTCTTCTATTTAGGACATAGAAATCTGTATAAAATGCTTATGTCCAAAAATTGTCTAATAGGTCTGCTTCGTTTATCATCATTCTAGTGATTTCTTGTACATGTTTGTTTTTTCCTTTCAACCACCCCATTTTGTTGAGGAGTTCTTGTTGTTGCATATTGTGTTTTAATTCCATGTGCTTCATAGAAATCCACAAACTCATTTCATGTGAATTCACCTCCATTTTATGACCTTCAACATTTGATTTCCATCACTGTCTCATTCTCAACTAGAGCTTTGAATGTCCTGAATTTGTAAAATGCTTCATATTTATTTTTGATAAAAGTAAACAAAGTCATTCTTGTATAATCATCAATGATTAACATGAAGTACCTTTCTCCCTGCAAGATTGTAATCCTTGTTGGTCCACAAATATTTGTATGTACAACTTCCAATGGATTAGAAGTTTCGTATTCCTTTGTTTTGAAGTTCACCCTTGACTGTTTTCCATGTTGACACTGCCTAAAAATATTTCTTAAGGGTTTTATGATTTTTTGAACGTCTCTTACTTCTTGCTTGGTACTGATTTTTACCAGAATGTCAAAGTTCATATGGCCCATTCTTTTTTTCCACAACCAACATTCATATATCTATCCTATAAAGCACTTTTTCACATTGGTTTCATTAAGCACATATACATTGTTTGGGATTCGGATTCCTTTTGCTATCAACTTTCTTGAGTCTTCTTTTATGATCAGACATTCTCAAGAGTTAAATATGATATTTTTCCCCTGATCATATGTTTGGATTACACTGAGAATGTTATGTTTTAGATATTCAACACACAAAAACTTTTCTATTTTATCTTTTCTGTTATCAATATTGAGGGTGTCTTTTCGAACTATCTTTGATCTTCCATTGTCTGCAAAGGTAACATTCCTCTCAGTTTTATTCAAGGTGATGAAATTTGTTCTATATTATGTCATATGACTATAGAATCCACTGTCGATAACCCACTAATTTTGAGCATGAGGAGTTGCTTGAACTTACAAGGAATTGTCTTGCGTTTGTTCCCAGCTTATTTTCATTATAGGTGAAACTTGCTTGAGATTACTTCTGTAGTACTTTGTTATATGTCCAAAATTATTGCAATTATAACATATGAGGTTGTAATTCATCAAGGGAGAAAATGAATTGTAATTTCTCCTTGAGAATCCCTAAGCATCCTGGTAGTTATTCCTCATGTAATCTCTTCTTATATTTATTCTACAGTTTATTACTTTATGACCAAATCC
>ML792566.1:130573-144175 GCA_009831015.1 Picea engelmannii
ACATCATATCTGAGTGGTATAAAAAAGGCTTGCATTTTTATTTTCTAGAAGACATATTTTGATCTAGAAAACATTGAGGCTTTGTTTGTGGAGAACCCTCGCTATTCCTCCATTGTGAGGTTCCACCTTCAAATGATGAGGTTTTTACTAAAGGAACCTTCTCTGATACCAATGGTTGGAATACTAAGAGGGGGGTGAATTAGTATTACAAGATAATTTTGACAACAATTTTCCTTTTAATAAGAATTTGTTATTTACTACTAGTCAATAATGAACAGTTAAATCGTACAATACACAATACACAAAGATTTACTGTGGAAACCCAATATGGGAGCAAACCACAAAGATTTATTTATAAAAAAATTGTAAGTATCAACTTACAACAGACACCAATCTGCAATAATATTTGCAGAAAACAACCTTCATGAGACACCAATTCCCTTGCTGAGAACCAACTCAACTGATATGAACCAACCCAAAGAATTATTATTCACAGGCGCCAACTTGTAGGAGACACCAATCCCTTTTCTTGCTCCACCCTACCACCTTGAAACATTATAACTCACAGTTTTATTCTGGATACCTCTCCAGCATGTTTCATCATTTTTGTCATCAAAACTCAGATATTCATCACCTCCATGCTTCTATTGTGAACCTGAGAGCCTCACTTCTTCAAACTTCACACATCGCACTCACTTCCACATGAACTCTAGCTCAATCAACAGATCATTGTTTATATATAGCTCATGTACTCAACCATTTTTCCACATATGAAGTCATTCTCATCATGTTGGATCTGAGTCTCCTTGTCTCTTCTTCAACATCGAGCCCAAACACTTTTCATTTCATGTGATCTACTCATAGACCACATAAAACAATTTTGACGCTCAACAACCATCAGATCTCATCTTGTATTCAATATTTTCCATTGATTTCTAATCACATTCATCACAGTACCAATAGACTTTACAACACTTCAATTTACAACAATCATCTGATCTATCCTTCATTTGATCACAACTGTCAATTTATTCTTTCATATCGGGACCAACGGGGTGTCGAAACCCTAAACACCATCTCGACACACGTCATTTGTTCGATGGTCTCTTGATGAGATAGTAACTATCAATTATAACATTCATAAGATCTAAACTACCATGCTATCATACCCTTTGGACTTCATAACTCAGCCACCATTAGATCTAGATCAAATTTGATCTCATCTGTTGATCTAGGATCCGTCTATCAGCACCATCGGGATATCGAGCACGCAACACTTCCTCAACCATTAGATCATTCATCAATGGTTGTCATTGATTCTTGGAGTCCTCCTGGTCTAAGTTTAAACTCTACTCCGATGAAAAGTACCACGAGGGATCCAACAACCCTCACAGTCTGAAATCAATGGCTCCCATTATTTTGTCCCTTCAACATGCTCGATGGTTATCCTTTGTCCCTTTGTCCTTTCGTAATCTAATTAGGTGGGGGCCACAAAGATCTACTTTTATCATATTATATTGTTCACATACCGACCAATGGTCCATATTTCTCCTCGGATCTCCTTCGTCGGAGTCCTAATGCATCCTAACACTTAAGAAATATGATGGATTCATTCCAACAACCAATAGGATCTCACCACACATTGTATCCTCAATCTAGATTACTATGTATTTGTCATAGTCGTTGATCAAATTGAACGAATAGATATATTGTAAATCAAGGAGTGATAGAATATTCTTCGACACCCTCTTTTCGGAGTAGTGAAAATTTCTCAACCTTCTAAACATCGGATGATAAGCTACGAGGGTATGAGAAAAAGGAATATTTTTTGATACCCTTGCTTCAGACTGTAAAACAAATCTTGAATTATTTTACTCTGACCATATCACTCCCATGGATGGTCCATATATCTTCATTATGGCTCCAGTAGATCAACGATTCATATTAATTCAGAGTTTCCTTCATGGTCAGACTTCCTGTCACATGTGTATATGTACAAATATACTTATGACATGTGGTCCAGTCACTGGGTTACTCTTTCCTGCTTACGTGGAACTGTAGGAAGTCTGACACATGTAGCTGATGTGGTCGTGACATCGTACTGACATGTACTCCATGTGGACTCCTTGCATGTGTATTGGATGACAAATTTTTCTCCTAATCTTTCAACACACAAATCAAGGCTAGGAATAGAATATTCTTCGATACTCTTACTTCGAATCACATATTACTTTGTCAACATTCCTCCTCCAATAGTTATGACTCTAAAAGTATTTCAACATTGTTTTGGATTCTGAATTTAGGACAACTTTTGGTTGTGGATCCAGTTAGACCTAGATCAAATAATTAATTTTGGGCGTCCATTATTAACATACAAACGAAGATTATGGCACTAAAATTTAAATCCTTTCGCATGGTTCCATGGATCTTCAATTTGCATCCAAACTAAGATCCTTCACTCTTTCATTATAAAGTCATCAAAGTCTATTTTCCTTAAGAATTTTGGATATTGTGTTTTGTCTTTGCTTCGTTATCTTCACGTATGGATCATTGATCTTGTTGAATGATCAATGATTAAAGGATTGTTCTTTCTCTTCTCACAGCACCTTTGCCAAAATTTAATCAGTGCAAAACAAAGACTCCTTTGATCCTATTTAACCTACTCATTGAGAACCCTAGAAGAGATCTCATCTATATTTAATCAACACACAAAGAAATATACATGCATAGGGAACTTCATGACTTTCTTTAACTGCTTTGATTTTGTTTACATGTTTCTATCCTTGGACCTATCATCACTGTCTATCTTCCTTCATATTCATAGGAAATCATTATCAATAACCTCCATGAATACCTTTCACATCAATGAAAACACAATTTCCAACACCTCACTCGTGACCTAATGAAACTTAAAAAACCCTTAGGACCTGAGACCGTTAACTTTAATTTCAAAGCTCCACTTTCCTCTCACTCTTTCATCCTTTAGGTTGCCCTTTGAATGTGTAATTTCTTTGAATCTTTATCATATTTTACATGATCAAGAGTCACATACTCTTCCTCCAAAATTGTTGGCCCCTCCTGGGCCAACTTCTCTGCTATAAGTTTACTTTCTACTATTTGTAATGTAGCTCACGTAGGCACATCATTGACTTCATATACTTCCATGTCTTCCACGTTAATTTTTGAACCCCCGAGGTCTTAAGAATTTCCCCCATACATATTCCTATTTATATTGGGAACAATATTAACAAAATGCATTATCTCCAAATGAAATTAAGGGGGATCCCCATCATCTCCGTCACCCACACATACCTGATTATTTTTTCTTCTGACAACATTAATTTCCTGATTCTTCTATCCTAAAGAGGAACTATTATGCGAGTGATGAATTGTGTCACCTTTGAAAATGGCTATAGATAAACCCCTTTGTCTATTCCATGTATGCATGTTTTAATTTGGGAGAGAGACCTCAATTGCACTGACATTTGAACTTCCCCTTGTATCTGAATCATTGTAGGTAGCTTGCTTCCTTTTTTAGGGAGTGGTTTTTCTTGGGGTGGACATCATCTTGGATTTGACATGAGCATCCTCATTTTCATTAATGCTTTCTATAATTTCTTCCAACCTATTAAAAAATGAGACATAACCAATTGAGACCATATGAGTGGTGAAAATTCCATTAGGAAAAAAAGCACTACAGGATTCAACTTATTTCATATTAAAAGACTCAAATAACCTTGCCATCTTAATCAAGATTTTTGAACTCTTGAGTATAATATTGGAAATCTTGAAAGGCATGAGAATAAATTTCTTCTTCCTCTTCTTATCAAAGAAAAAATACCATGTCTTATACTATCTACATAACTCAAAAACAAAGAATCTGTCACAAACAAACCCGAGGAAAAGAATGGGGCTTCCCTTCAAAACCAAAGAGTCTTATGTACGCAAATTGTTCATCCAAGACACATACTCCCATCCCCATGATAAAATAGATGGCCTCCTTTGTCACCCTAGATAGTTTAGTTCCAATGAGTATACTTCTACATTCCTTGACAAAGGAATCTTGGATTTGCTAAAAATGAAATGGTGCCTTATGTTTCCAAAATGTGGGGTAAACAAATTGAGTAGAATCTTTATCAAAAAAAGCATTTCCCTTTGGGGACATTCCCTCGAACATATTACAAGAAACCAAAGAAAGAACCAATTAAGAGGTCATATAGGACCTCTTAGTTTGAATGTAGTTTTAAAATTGGTGGGAAATATCATTTTAAATAATCTGGGCCCAATTGAAAATGACCACTAATCATACTAATTAATGGAGGACATATAAAACATAACTCATAATGTAAGTTGTTGATTCTTGATCAACGAATTGTGAAAAAATCCACAAAAACTTATTATATGGTTGAGCCAACATGCATGTATTGATGTCATTGGGGATCGAGGACCTGAAAGGAGGCTGGAACAAAAAATCCATAAGTATATGCACACCACCATCCTAAACATATAGGAAGACGTCTACCTTAGAAAGATCGAGGATTTTTTTTTGTTCTGGGAGTTGTAGCATCCTTCTAAACATATTGGGATTCTAAAGGATAGGATTACTTCCACTCTCCTTTTCCTTGATTAATCTGTAATATCCCAAATCCGCAGATCTAGATATTAACTCTCTACTGACCGTGTTTGTTGCAAATATGATACTATTTGGATGGTTGAGTGGGTTATTTAGGTTTATGACTGGGTTTGATAACTTGAATTTAAAATGCGTGGTGGTTTTTCATGTGGTTTTAGGTGGAACAACTTGTTTAAGATATATTTAATAGTGAAGCAATTACAATAATGACATGCTTGTACACAAATTCACACACAGACTACATGCATGCAAAAATAACCAAACCAATATTCAATTAGACCTTCAAATGACTAGATATATACTAGAATACTAGTAAAATCATGGAACAATACCTAGAACTAATATGTGTCGCTAGATCATCGACATCCAAGCATGATATGTGACATGTGTCTGTTTACTACTGCATGCAATGCTCGATCTACTACCGGAAGATGAATCTGATGCATGAACGAGAAAGACTCCTCTGAATATGATGATATATATCCCAATGAAGTTTCCTTCTTCCCTATAATAATCGCCCCAGATGGATTTGCTGCTGCTAGGCTCCTGGATCTCTCTGTCACTAACAAAAGTAATTTTTCCAATTGTTTGGAATGCCCTCATGCTCACTAAATATGAAGAAGTTCCCCAAGTATATTCCAAAATCAAAATATAATGGAACCTATCTCGAATGGAGCACCCTTCCTCCCTCTCCAATGGGGCAGAAGGAATCTGGCTTGCTAGCTCTCTGGATGAGTAGATATGAGAATTTGTGATCTCTCCTATGTCTTTCAAACATGTTGCAGGTCCTCTGACTGAATGTGATGCCATGATGTCTAGAACGCTCAGAAAAATATGTTGGATGGATCAAATGAAGCACCTTCCCCTGATCTAAAATGGGTTATGAGGGTTTAGATTCACTATGCCTCCTTAGGAAGAGAAACCCACCATACCTTTGTTGTCTACTCTAGAACTCACATTGGAATATGAATGTAGAGATCGATCTATGATATCCATGCTCAATATGATTGTAGATATGTAATTAAAGAAATGAAAAAACTATGTGGTCTACCGAACTGGCTAGGGTGTGTCTCTTAGCACTGAATCCAATCCCTTGATGTCTTCCTCTTGGGATCCACAAGTATCCTCAAATTCTATTGAATCTATGTTTCTCCTCAGAGGTATGGTTTCAATTCTAAAATCATCAATAATGAGCCATTAGGTCACTTTTACTCTCCTATATCCACTCAAACCCTAATTCTTCATTGACTTTTCACTTAAGTGATTTTTCTAAGTTTTTTTATTTAATATTCACTTAAGCGCTTAATTACCTTTTTTCCACTTAGTCACTTAATGTCATATTCAAATTATAACATTTCCCTAGTGAAATGACATCAAATGAACATTTTCCCTTCTTTTTTCCTAGATATAGTCTAAAGGGGATGTTTAGACTACTAATCTTTCCTCTCTAGAGTCCTCAATCGAAAAGGGACATTATAGTCCTCCCTTCCCAATATTTCTTGTCCTCAAGCAACACCAATATAGGGTGTTGCAAAATCTTATCACTCTCCCAAGTAACATCCTCTATTGGAAGTCCTCTCCATATGACCAAACACTCTCTGTTGACCTGACTCCTCAATTTCCTCTCTCTGAACTCTAATATGTCCTACAGAACCAAATCTAACTATCCCTCCTCATCCAAAGGGGTTAGCTCCTCCGAAGTGCTAATGAACTGTCCCATCGCTTTCTTGAGGCAAGAAACATGGAACACGTTGTGAATCTGACTCCCCTATCATAATTCTAACTCATAGGCCACTTCACCTACCTTGTGTATGACCTTATATGGTCCATATAATATGGTTTTAAGCTTATCCTCCCCACTCTTCTTCAAATATGACTACCTATATGGTTGTAGCCTCTGGAATACTAGATCCCCAACCTCAAATCTATGCTCTATCCTATGTCTATCTGCATTCACCTTCTGTCAATTCTGCACCACTAGTATATTCTCCTTTAATACCTTGAGAATATCCTGACTCTTTGCTATCAAGTCTTTGGTCTTGGGATCCATGTTGTCCCCAAAAAACAAATCAATGAAAGTGGGAGCATCATATCCATATAATATTCTAAATTGGGTCATACCCATGGACATGTGGAAGGTAGTGTTGTAACAGTGATCTCCACCTTACCTACACTTTTTTTTGTCTGATTACATATTTCCTCAAGTATCCCTCTATCCACTTGTCGACTATCTCAGTTTTCCCATTAGTTTTGGGGTGGTAAATGGTGATGGGTGTCAACTTTGTACCAACCAATATGAATAACTCCTGCCAAAATGTGTAGATGAACTGACTAACTCTGTTACTATTATACTCTATGGAAACCCATGAAGTATGAATATCTCTCTGAAAAAAGTGTGCAAATTTGGTCAATCTATCAACCACTAAAAATATGTCGTCCTTACCCTCAGCCTTAGGTAGGCCTATAATGAGTTACATGGATATACTTTCCTATTTTTTCTCTGGAATAGGGAGTGGTTTAAGAAACCCTGCTAGGATTGTCTGTGCTGACTTGTTCTACTAGAAAGTGACACACTCATTGATATGTCTCATCACATCCTTCTTGAGACCCTTCCAAGAGAATCTCTCCCTGACCTTCCTTTATGTCTTGAAGAAACCCCGATGGCCTATTAAAGGTGACTTTTGTACTGCCACAAAGATATTCTTTTTTAGACTAGATGTGGGCACAAGGTAGACTCGATCTTTATAGAATATGACCTCATCTGTGAATTTGTACCTGTCATCTTATATATGTTCGTCAAATAACTCACATGTGAACTTATTCTTGGAATAATATACTAACAAGTTTGAATTCCAATCTGCTGAGATATCCATCTCAATAGTGTGCTCAAATCCTCTGTCTAGGGGTCTTCCTAGTGGCATCAAATGAAAAACCTTCTCATGTTGACTCAACAAATCCTCGATCTCTTCGTGATAATTTTGAAGACTATCTGAATCCCTCCGCATGGTGATCACACACTCTATTGCATATGATACTCCCCCATGTCTGGAGATTCTCTCCATCCTCTTTGATGGCACTCTTCTAGGTACCCCTCTTGACATAACCCTCAATAAAATATTCTTCCCCTCAGTGTAATTGAATCCCATCTCAAGTGCTTGGTAATTAGTAGAAATATTTCCCAAAGTGATGAACCATTAGACTCCCAATACCACATATATGTCAGAAAGGTCAACCACATCAAATGTATCCTTCATTATGTAGTTTCCTAGATGTATGTCTAAGTCTGGAACTTGATCCAAACACTCTACCATGTGACCATCAACTACTACAACATCAAAACCCCCAAAATCCTTGGTTTACAGTTCTCTCCTAGATACCAGTGTAGCGTCAATGAAATTGTGGGTTGCCCCACCATCTATAAAGGAAATGGCACGTTGTCCCTAAATAGTCCCTTTGATCCTGACTGTGTCATACCTAGGGACTCCACAAAGGGTCACTATGAATCCTCCTTTCACTAATGATCATCTCTTAACCTTTTCGTGAGGTTGTGGCTCTACCAGTGGTTGTGCCCCTACCGGTGTTGATGGTCTCCTTAGAGGATGTGATCCATCGGATCTAAACTTTAGTGCATTAAAAAGTTTTAAAGAATGTGTTTATTAGTTTTGCTTAACACATGTAATAGCATCAATATAATGAAATTAATGCTTATAAACTGAAATGTAAAGCAAACTGAAACATAGAAAGAGAAATAGAAAAATGAGAGTCACAAACAGAAGTTGATAATGGAGTTCACCCCCTTCACTAGGCTACGTATCCAGGTCCCTCTCCAATGGGTACCGATCCAATTAATAGCTTCAAAATAGTACAAATGGTTCTGGAATCTCTGAAAATCAACTTCAGGAGCTATAGAACAGAATGTTGGACAAAATCCTTCAAGACCTCCCTTGAAAATTACAAATTGTCCTTCAAAAGGCAAAGAAGCCAAAATATAGCAGAGTACAGTCAACTTAACATAACAACATTTGGACATTTTACAGCAAAAAACCCCCCTCTATGCGTACTGGCTGAAATCCCTGGTTATAAAGTTGCAGGTCGCACGTTCAAACCTGATTTTGGTCCATTTGTTCTATCCCTGCGAGATTCTGACAACAACAAAATGATGCTCTGTGCTCTAATCAAGGCTGAACCTCCTGGAACTGTGACTAGAATCATGTTGTTAAAGCATTCAGTGGAAGGATAGATCATGGGTTCGACTCATTTTCTACTCGTTTTAGCATATATAGAATAGATTATGGTTATAATAACCATATGTTACTTTTTTTAAAACCTCACCAAAATGTTACATCTGAGTGCAAATCCCACTAAATGTTACAACCATCCCACGTGACAGTCTGTTCCATATTCGCCAAAACTTTTCAACAGGACTGTACACATCACATATACTATCCACTATACCATATTTGGTATTGCTATCCCGCCACATAATGGATATCCGCCAACTGGAAATTCCGCCAAATGTTATGTTGTCCCGCCAAACTTCACAAATGTCACACCATTGCAATAACCACCAGATGTTATACACAAACTGCGCACCCAACGAGCTAACCGCCAGATGTTACACTAGACTGTGCACAATACATCACAACGGATGTGATAACCACCAACTTAACCGTGCACTCATTCTCAATTGTTAACGAATGAACCATTGGACCGTGCACCATTTAGCATTCTCAGGACATGTGATGACCCATGGAACATATGTTAAGGCTATTTTTTCGCACCATAAAGTAGCTCATGCCGACCATAGCATAGTATATGGTTAATTTTTTATATAATAACCATTGTACAATTTTTTTCTTTTGACATTGGATCAGTGTAACTTTGAAGATGAATGACCCCCTGGATCATTCCTCCCCATTGGAGAGATTTTGGACCTCCAAAAGCCTGAATCACCCTACAAGTAAGTGAGGGTACAACTCCCTCAATTTTCCAATCTCCATCCATCTTGCTTTGCTAGGATGCATACCTTTAAGCCCCACTCGAAGGCACTCAACATTCCCCCTTCGTGAAGTCCTTACATTTCTGTCAAGAATGACATCATCCTACTACTCATTCATATATTCAGGCGCCATATCATCAACTAAAGGAATCTGCATGTTAGTTTCCTCATCCATGATCATAGGAGGCTCATACAATTTAAGATTCTCAACATTGACAACCGAATTGATTTGCATGTATGGAGGTAAATTCAAGTGAAAAGCATTAGTACCAATATTTTCCAAGATCTCAAAAGGACCATACCTGATAGGATTAATCTTTTTACCTTCACCTTTCATTCATTCTTTGGTGATATGTAACCAGACTCGGTCGCCAACCTAAAATTGATTATCAACTCGATGCTTGGCATGCCTAGCTTTGTACTTTGTCTGGCTCTTCTCCAACTATTCTTGAACTGCCTGTTGCACTGCTTGGATTCTCTGAATGAATTTTAGAGATTTATCTGCATCATGATGTCCATCCACTGCATCTTTGCCAAAAGAGAATTCCATAGGTGTTTTTGGCAGATAACCAAGACAAGTTTCAAAGGGAGATCTTTTCGTGGAAGAATGAACTACATGATTGTAAGCATGATGTATATACTGCAACTGCTCATCCCAAAGTTTAGGATGTTTACTACAATATCCTCTGAGCAGCTAAACCACTGTCTCGTTTACTACCTCAGTTTTCCCATCAGTCTGTGGATGAAAAGTTGTACTTTTATTAAGTTTAGTATCCATAAGCTCCCATAAAGTTGACCGAAATTCCCCCAAGAACCGGGAATCCCGATCAGATACAATAGACATGGGTAGCCCAAAATGTACCCAAACATTCTGAAAGAATAGATGAGATGTTTGTTCAGCAGTGATCTGCTTGTTACATGGCATCAAGATACACATTTTGCTGAATATATCCACAACAACATATAGGTAATCATGCCCTTTTCTAGACATAGGTAGTCCTCCTACAAAGTCCATAGAAATGCTTTCCCAAGGACGAGAAGAAACTAGAAGAGGTGTGTACAATCCCAATTTCCTATTGCTAGGCTTACTTGTTGCACACATAACACAACCTCTTATGTATTTAGCTACAATTTCTTGCATTTGAGGCCAATAACAATGATTCTGCAATACTGACAATGTTTTGCTTACTCCAAAATGTCCTGCAATCAATGAACTATGTGCTTCTCGAATCACATGCACTCTTTCTTTCTCTGGAATACAAAGTTTACCAAGATGATACAAGAGTTGATTATGCACATAGTAGTTCTCTTCCTGTTTACCATGTATTAGTGATGCATATACCTTCTTAAAATCTTTATCTTCTGCATACTGTTCAATATAAATTTCATGTGTTAATGAACTGTTCTAAAGAATGATTGAAGCATTTTTAGGCGGCCTTGATAACATGTCTGCTACCTTATTATGAATTCCCTTTTTGTATTTAATTACGAGATGAAACAGCTGCAAGAATCCCATCCATCTTAAATGCCTACTTTGTTGTACTTTAGTTTGAGATTATAAATATTGAAGTGATTGATGATCAGTATGTATGATTGTTTATTTACCCATGATATAATGTTTCCACTTCTTCACACTTTGTACTAAAGCATACAAATCTTTATCATAAGTAGGATAGTTACTTACCACAGTAGAGAATGTCTCTGAATAGTAACAAACTGGCTTCCTTCCTTGCATCAAAATTGCTCCCATGGCAAACCCACTTGCATTTATTTCGATCTCGAATGGCTGCTGCAAATCTGGCAATGTCAGAACTGCTGTTGTGTTTATCTTTTCCTTCAAAGTGTCGAAGGCTTTCTGATGCTTGCCTCCCCACTAGAAAATCTCTTTAATACTTGTCAAAGTATGTAATGGTGCAACAATGGAAGAAAACCCAGAAATGAATTTCCTCCAATACTAAACCGCACCCAGAAAACTTCTGACTTCAGTTACAGTATTAGGCCTTGGCCAGTTTATGATAACAACAACCTTGGTTGGGTCCACTCACAGATGGCCTCCACCAATAATATGGCCCAAATATACTAAGGAAGTTTTTGCAAACTCACATTTAGACATCTTTACATAAATTTTCTCCTTCCTTAGTACATCCAAAACTTTCCTCACATGTACAATGTGTTCCTCCCATGTTTTGCTAAAGACAAGGATATCATCCAGGTATACGATTGCAAAATCATCAATAAAGGGTCGAAATACATCATTCATGACCTGCATGAAAGTAGTAGGTGTGTTACATAGCCCGAAAGGCATTACAAGCCATTCATACAACCCTTGTTTTGTTTTAAAAGCTGTTTTCCAAGCATCATTTTCAGCAACCCGGATTTGATGATACCCACTACGCAAATCCAATTTAGTAAAATACATTGCATGTTTCAACTGATCAAGAAAATCATCAATGCGAGGAAGAGGATACCTGTTTTTAATGGTGATTTTGCTAAGGGCCCTGTAGTCGATGCACATTCTCCAAGATCCATCCTTCTTTGGCACCAAAACTATAGGAGAGCCAGAAGGAGAAGTACTTGGTCGAATGACCCCCTTCTCAATCAGCTCTTGAAAGTGCTTCTTGATTTCCTCATTCTGCATTATAGACATCCGAGACATGGCTATGTTCGGGAGTGGCACATCCTGCTGCAACTGTATCTCATGCTGAATCTCTCTCTTTGGTGGTAACCCTTTTGGATCTTGAAATAAATCATCATACTCAGAAACAATTTCAACTATTTCAGATTTATGCTTGGGATCACAACCTTCAAATGATTTAGAGATCTCATCATTTTTTTACCTTAATCATCATTAATACAAAAATCTTACTAGCATTTACCAACCTCTTCATTTGTCCTGCAGTAACTATTGCTAGATTTGTTTTTGTCTTATGTGCGAGTACAATATATTCCACGCCATCTTTAAAAAGATGATACTTATTCTGCTCTCTATAAAAGATTGCTTTCCGGTCATACAAATATGGACTCCCAAGTACAATCCCACAATTATCTAGTGGCACTACATCGAATTCTACCTCATCCATAAACTTATCTGTAATTGCAAACTTCAATATACATTTCTTTGTAACTTGCAATTGTGTATCATTAGTAACCCAACCAAGAGGATAGGGTTTTTCACGAGGCATAGTAACTAGATGCAATTTCTTAACCACTTCTTCTGCTATCAAATTTACTTCTGAACCACTATCAAACAATGTATCAATCTATGTGTGATTTGCAATGACACGAACATGAAACAATTCACTTCTATTTTTATCATTTTGCTTAGAAGTAGATGGTAGATTTGTACTTGCACTAGAACTGGATTTTGCATCAATGGAAAGTGAGATACCTTTATTCTTACCCTAGATTCCGACAGTTGTAACTTTTGTTTCATCTCTTGAATTGGATCCCAAGTCTTGAATAATTGTTGCAGTAGCTTTTTCTTTTTCCCCTTATCTCTGCTTTTAGATTTGCTATCAAATTTAGATGATTTCTTCGCAAAAGTATCATTAGCATGTTGTCCCCTAGCTTCTAAATGTGTGGCTTGAACACATACATCATCCAAGTTGCTGGGGTTAAACATCAACAAAGTATGTCTCAAATAAGAATGCATACCACCTATGTACTTAAGAAGAGTTTCATACGTATCTAATGGAACATTCAATGCAATAGCCCTCTTTCTGAATTCATGAGTATAATCTTGAGTATTTTGTCCTTTATCTTGTCTAAAAGTTTGCCAACTCGTGGTTAATTGTTGCATGTGACCTAAAGGATAAAATTGCTTCCTTAATGTTAGGCGAAATATATGTCGTTATAATAACGTTGTAGTACTTGCCCAACCATTTAATTGTCAACCCGGGGTACGTAGACTGACGAAGCACACGCACTGTATATGCAGGACTGAAGTAGAACTAATCTAATCTAATCTATG
>ML792566.1:210692-227509 GCA_009831015.1 Picea engelmannii
AATAATACCGTGACCTCCTCTAATAGATGGTGTGTCCTCCTCCAAACTATAGAAAGGATACCTCCAAGAATCAAAGGATGATGTCTTCCTACTCCAATGGATATCCAAGACCCACGTTTACTTCTCCAAGGAATATTGATCTTATCATGGTCATATCGAGTCTCCAAAGCCAACAATAGGGCTCATAACCCTCCTCCAAGGCTTCAAACCCTCACAACCATGAAAAAACCCTCATAGACTCCTCTAAAACATCAAGACCCTTCCAAAAGGATGGATCAATCACTCAATATTCCCCCATCAAGCCTATAAAGGATATCTATCCCTCAACAAACCCTCACAGCCTCCTCTAAACCCACATGACCCTACAATCGTGATGGCATCCTCCTCAAGAAGGCACCATGAACCCATTGTCCAAGTCACTACACCTCCACGATAAAGTAAAACCACAAATATGAAGCATAATGAAGACATTAGAAGGATCTCCACCTCTTTTTCTAGCTATGGTGGATGTTGCACCACCGAAACCAAACCGCAATGGAAGGTTTTATGCCAAAACCCAACAAAAACCTTAGCTCACAAGAGCACTCCAAATAAGAGATCAATCCAAATCATAATGATGATAGTGAAGAACTACCCCTCATTTCATATTTCTTTGACGCCTCTTCTAAATATTTCCTCTTTGACTTAATCCACATGATCCTTATTCCCCTTTTTCTTTTCACTTAAAAATTAAAGGTCACTTTTTACTAATGTTTAAGTAACTATTAATCTAAAAGTTACTTTATTACCTTTTTACTTAATGTCACCTTAGAAATACAACATCTCCTAACTAAGTGACATCAAATAAATCCCCTAACACCCTTTTTATTCATTAACTATAGCCTATGAAAGGAATATAGGATACTAAGTCATCCTCCCGTCATGATCAAGTGGAAGGGGACATGACAATCCTCCCTTCCCAAGACTGCTTGTACTCAAGAAACTCCAAACAAGGATGTTGTAAGATATGTTCTCCCTCACAAGTAGCATATTCTATGGGAAAATATCTCCATCTCACCAGGTACTCCAGAATCACTCTTCTCCTCACCCTCATCTCTCTGACATCAGTAATATTCTTCGGAGTCAAAACCAACTGCCCTTCCTCATCTAGTGGAGGAAGGTCAGTTGAAGGAGAGTTGAAGAGGTCAGTAAATATACATGGAATATGTTGTGGATCCTGCTACCCTATGGAAAATCCAACTCATATTCCACCTCTTCAACTCTCTTGATAACCTTGTATGGTCGATAGAAGCGAGGCTTCAACTTCTTTGTGCCACTCCTCTTCAATGAGGACTATTTGTATGGATGCAACCTCAGAAAGAAAAAATCCCCAAACTCAAAGTTATACTCCACCCTATGCATGTCTACATACATATTCTACTGATTTTGGGTGACGTGTAAGTCTTCCTTCAGGGCTTTAAAGATCTCCCGCAACCAATCTTTGGCCTTGGGGGCCCTACTCTCCCTGATTTCCAAATCCAAAAATTATGAGCATTGTAACTATATACTTCTCTTAATGGACTCATCATGATGCATATGTTGTAATTTGTATTATAACATTGCTCCCAAATATGCACCCACTTTATCCACACACTATATTGTCTCAACACATAGTTTTGTAGGTATCCCTCAATCTAATTGTTCACTAATTTTTTTCCCATTCATCCAAGGGTGATAATTTATAATAGGTGTCAACTCTATCCCTAATAACCTGAAAAAATCCTTCCAGAATGCACTGACAAATATGTTGTCCCATTCACTGACTATGTATCTTGGAAGACCATGTAGTCTAAACACTTCCCTAAAGAATATGTCTTCCACCTAATGTGCACTTTACTTTAAAGGAATGGGAAATAAGTGAGAAAATATTTCTAATCTATCCAAAACCACACAGACACAATCCCTACCCTATACCTTCGAAAACCCTATGCTTAAATCCATGGATATCCTCTCCCACTTCTGCTTTGGAATAGGTAACGGTTTAATAAAACCTACAGGATGTGGAAGCTTTGACTTGTTCTTCCGACAAGTCATGCACTCCCTCACATACCATAGTACATCCTCCTTGAGACCCTTCCATGAGAATATCTCATGAACCTTCTTGTAAGCATTCATATATCCCGGGTTCCCTGCAAATGGTGTGTCATGTACTGCTCTCAGGATATTGTCATTGAGTGTGGACTTAGAGACAAGGTAGATCTTATCCTTGTAGTAGATGATGTCATCCACTACTCGGTAATTGTCATCCTGAATGATTCCCTCTATAATATCACAAGAAAATGTATTCTTGGAGTAGTCCACCAAGAGAAAGGACTTCCAGTCTACTAAGATATCTGTCATGGAAAAGGACGTAGGTCTCCTACAATGGTAATCAACAAATACATTCTTCTTTCCCTTCACATACTCAATTTCAAAGTCATATGTATACGCCTTAATTAACAATTTATGATTCCTCTTGCTCAAGTCTTTCTACTCCAAGAAATATCTCATGTTGTTGTGGTCGATCCTCACAACGAAGCATCCTCCAACCACTACTTTCTAAACTTGGTTGATGCATGGATGATGGCCAACAACTCCTTGTCGTAAATGGGGTAGATCCTCTTTAAATGCCTCAACTTCCTAATCTAGAACACTATGGAACGTCTATTATATATCAACACTACTCATATCCCCTCTCTGGATGCATCACACTCCAACCAAAATGGCCATGAGAAGTCTCGAAGTGATAACACTTGGAAATTGCTCATCACCTTCTTCGTCCTATCAAATGCTCTTTGTGCCTCTTCTAACCATCTGAATGTTCCCTTCTTGGTGATATTCATCAATGGAACATCGATCTATGAAAATACTTTCACAAATCACCTATAGTAGTTAAATAATCCAAACAACCCTCGCAAATTTGTAAGTGATCTTGGTGTGGGCCATTATGAGATCACCTGGATCTTCTCCTGGTGCACTTTTACTCTTTAAGAACCAATCACATGTCCGAGATAGAGAATTTTTTCATCCCAAACTCACACTTTGCCTCCTTGGCAAATAGTGATTGCTCCTCCATGATGTTGAGAATCTCATCAACATGCCTTAGATGCTCTTCCCAAGTCTTGTTGTAGATGAATAGTTCAGCAAAGTATACCAGTAAAAACTTCCTCAATTACTTTTTGAAGATATGGTTTGTACAAGACTAGAAGGTGGCTAGTGTGTTATTCAACCCAAAGGGAATTACTAGAAACTCATAGTTCTCATAGTGACATATGAACATTTTTTTTTGGATGTCCTCCTCTCTAACCTAGATCCGATGATACCCTGATTGAAAATCAATCTTCGAGAAGTACATTTCCCCATGAAACTCATCTATCAACTCATTAATCTTGGGTATTGGGTATTAGCTCTTAATTTTCTTCTTTTTCAGTGCCCTATAGTTGATGCACATCCTCATTGTTCCATCCTTCTTCACCAATAACAATGAAGAAGCGAAGGGACTAGAGCTAGGTTGGATGTGCCCCATCCCAAAAAAATCCTGCACGACCTTCTTTATCTCATCCCTAAACTTCTTCAGATGCCTGTATGGTGTGGTGATCAAGGGATTTTCCCCTTCCTATAACTCAATGACATGCTCAAATCCCCAGTCTAGTGGTCTCCATGATGGTATTGATCCAAACACTTTGTCATTATTTACAAGTAGTTCCTGGATGTCCACATGATAGAGTTGACGGTCCTATGATGGATTTTTCATGGCGATTAAATATTTTGTTATGCATGCCACATCAACATGTCTAAAGATGGTCTTCATGAATTTGTTTCACAGGATCCTAGGAGATCATGTTGACATACCTCTCGAAACAACTCGCTAACCCACTTTGTCCCTGAAGTACATCTTCATGCTCTGATAGTTCATGGGGAAATCTCGAAGTGAGTACAACCATTGGACCCCCAATACCACATTGGTGTCTCACAAATCCCCTATATATAAGTCATTGGTCAACATATAGTTACCCAATGTCACATCCAATCCTCTGATCCTATGAGTACAATTCATGTTGTACACATTTTCTACTACACCGATGAACCCCTCAAAGTCCTCTATAGGAATGTGTCTTGTAGTGACAAGCACTACATCGATGAATTTGTGACTGGCTCCACCATCAATCAATGTTCTAACACTTTTTCCCTACAAATGACTTTATATTGAAGGTATAATAATCGGGGACTCTTAAAAGTGTGGCAATTCTCACTCCCTTGACACCCTCCTGCAACTATGATTGCTCTGTAATCTCAAGGTGTGGTGACTCCACCTCATGAGGGATTTTTCTAGTACCCTATGCATGAGTTGTCTCACTCTCACCATCATCCTCCTTGTCAGAGAGAAACTCTATATAATGTACCTTACCATTTACCATACACTAGTGACCCAAATCCCAAGGTTCTTTGTAGCTATAGAAAAGCTTCTTCCTCCTCATCTCCCTTCGAGTCTCCTCATCCATCATGTCCTTCCCTATCCATGTCTTCTAGAGAGGGTTTGTCTCCTTACTCTTTTTTCAAATAAAAGGATTTGTTGGTTCCTTCTTGGGGACTATGTCTTCCTTGTCTTGGGTCCTCATGATGGAATCATGTAGTGTGATTGGCTTGAAGGCCTTCACCTTCCCTATCTAGGGCTCGATTAAACACTCGATGAATAGAATCACCAACCTTTGTTTAGATATGTTTGTGACCATAACCGACATCCTATGGAACTCTTTGATGTACACCTTTGTTGTTTTGGTATGTCTCAACTCCGCCAAGTCCCTAAAGTGGATATCGAGATCCTTCTTTTCAAACTTGTCCATCAACCTCCATGTGATGTCCAGATATGATGTGATGATGGCATGTCCTAATGACACTAGCCCATGCTACCACCACTCATGAGCTTCTCCATCCAAGTGTATGGTGGAAAACATAATTGTCTCTTCCTCTGTCATCGGGTTAAGCTGGAAATAAGTGTCCAAATTATGTACCCAAGCTCTAGTTGTGCTCCTATTAGATTCATCAAAATATGTGATCGACAACTTTCCAACCTTGCATGAAAGATAATAGTTATGTTGGATCCAAGATTATTTGTTCCAATACCTCGGCATGCTCCTGTAATTTATGTTGTAGTAGTCTTGGTAATATAGAGCCACCTGGATGTCTTCCCATAACGCCTAGTACTCCATGAAGTAGGTGGTAAAATCATCATCCTGACCTTGTTTCATGTGTGCTCCTCTAGGCTTCTCCTCAAGTAAGAGTGGTAATAATGGCCTAGGAATCCTCCTGCTCCCTATCTGTAGGATGCTTTATGCTAGAATATGAGTATTGATACCCTTTGCATGTACCATGTCACCTCCATGGGATCTACTGGGTCTAACCTGTCCTACATCATATTGGTTCCCGTGTTGACCCACCAAATATGTGATCACCTCAAGGTCCAATTGTTGCTACTTACCCATACTTTTCTGTCTTTGGGCCACCTCATTATGTCCCTTGGCAAAGTCACTAAGTATCTTGAGTACACTCTCGTTTGAAGCATCTCGTTTATCTCCCATGACTTCCTCTTCCTATGATGACTCTGATCCTAGGAAGGGTTGACCTCCACGCCCTCTATTTCTGTTGTAAAACATCAATGTCTCATGTAATCACAAGCTAGCAAGAACACCAACCATGATATCACTATAATATCCCCAAGTGCTCTAGGGTCGGATATTAGTGTTATGGTGTCAAATTAGGTGTTTTTGTCAATGTGTGATGTTTTCAAACACTTTGCATTACATATGTTTCCATGTTATAATTTTATTGGCAAATTTCTACAAACAATTTTCATATGTTCTACTAAAATACTTTTGTCAAACACATTGTATGCAATCCAAGTACATATGAAGTATAAAAAACAATATGGGTTTTTTTTATTATGAGTGGAGATCTGAACACAATAATAACAATACTAATGGCTTCTATGGTGGCTATAATACATTAAAAAAAATTCACAACACTCAAACTAAAAACCTAAAATAATACCACAACCTCCTCTAGTAGATGGTGTGTCCTCCTCCAAACTATAGAAAGGCTAGCACCAAGCCTCAAAAGATGATTCATCCTACTCCAAAGTTTCTCCAAGATTCACATTTCCTTCTCCAAGAAATATCAATATTCTCAAGGAAATATTGAGCCTCTAAAGTCAAGAATAGGGCTCATGACCCTTCTCCAAACCCTCATGATCGTAAAAAAACCCTCATGACCTCCTATAAAATATCATGACCCTGAAAAAAAGATGGATTTGTCCCTCAATATGCCACAATAGGCCTATAAAGGATATTTATCCCTCAACAGACCCTCATGACCTCCTCTAATCCCTCACAAACCTGCAAAGGTGATGTCATCATCCTCAAGAAGGATCCATGAACCCTCTCTCCAAGTTGCTACACCTCCACGTTGAAGTAAAACCACAAATATGAAGCATAATGAAGAACCTAAAGGAATCTCGTCCTTCTTTTCTAGCTAGGGTTGATGTTGCACCACCAAAACCAAACCACAATGGAAGAGTTTATGCGAAAACCCAACAAAAACCTTGGCTCACAAGAGTAGTCCAAACAAGAGATCAATCCAAATCATAATGATGATAGTGAAGCACTACCCCTCCTTTTATACTTCTTCAATGCCTCTTCTAGATCTTTGGTCTTTGACTTAATCCACAATATCGTTATTCCACTTTTTTATTTTCACTTAAAGATTAAAAGTCACATTTTAGTAATGTTTAAGTAACTATTAATCTAAAAGTTACTTTAGTACCTTTTTACTTAATATCACTTTAGAATTATAACATCTCCTAGATAAGTGACATCAAATAAATCCCCTAACTCCCTTTTTCTTCACTGAATATAGCCTACGCGAGTCATATAGGCTACTATGTCATCCTCTAATCATGATCAAGTGGAAGGGGACATCACAAGGGTAAATTAAGGAGATGATATCTCGAGTCCTACATGTAGCAAACCTAGAGTGTTGAGAGCCAAATGACCAACAAAGCTCACATTAAGAATATATATCCCCTCCTCTCCACCACACACCACCACTCATCATCAATAGCATAACACCATCTACCACACCAGCTTAGTGTAGAAAAGGAAGTAGATCTTGCTTTATGATGTAACAAGTCTAGTCTCATGGTAACTGTCACTTTAATATTTGAAGAATTTGATCATGCTGAAAATGGTCCTTTCTTGATTATGAAACATTTACTTGGAAATTATATATTTTTCCTAATTTTACCTTGGTGTTTGACATGGTATCCTCGTAAGTAGGTCACCCTTGAAGAGACATCATACCTTTCCCTCTCATACTTACAACTTTCCACAGTTCTTCCCCTCTGTTTTCTCATCTTTTGGGCTTTCTATCTCATTGACCCCAAGAAGGGTTTGAACATTATTTCATGGGAAGAAGGGGCTAAATGCCCAGAGGTGTTGCAACTAGCACTGTAAAAATCAAAAGACATAATCTATCCTTATAGATTCCTTCCCTAGGGTCTTGAGAGCCATTAAATGCTTCTCCATAAAAATAAATGACATTTAAAAAGAAAATAAACAAAAAGATTCTTGCTTGATGGGGGAATGCATTGCAGTGTTCTTTTATTTCTAGTGCACATAGCACTCAATGCATTATAACTTCAAGTGGCATTGTGATACTCCTTTTATTTCCATTTCACATAGAATTCAATGTTTGGATCAAAAAGAAAGGGAGGGGGAGGAAAAGAAATGCCTTGGAAAAATGTTGCATTGAGAGCAAAGGGGTGTAACACATCCTCCACAAAGGCATCCATAAATGAGACAATATGATCCCTTGATATGTCAATAAACCATGACCTAGAGTGATTCCTCCTTCACCCCATACTCATTACATGGTCTAGAAAGGGTATTCTTTGGAAAGGTTCCTCACCTGGGGATTGGGCTACCCAATAGGGAACTATGACACCCCTCTCATACCTAAATTTGACAAATTTTACAAGGTATTTGAAAATTTGTTTAATTTGAAAAGGGGGGATTTATGCACATGTTTGGGTGGTTATTTTATTAAATTTGGCTTAATTAGAATGATTCATATGACTTGTGGACCCTTGAAGGGTGTATTTGTTTGACTTTAAGGACATTTCCTGGTAAAATCCATTCATCGAGGGATTAAGCCACTTGGATCTTCATAGGGGTTTAAAATCGCACAGGATGGATGTTGCACCCCATGCACTAGAGACCTAGGATGATGAGGATTGCACCTAGTTTTGTGTCTATATCCTTTGGATCAAGACATCACACTTTTGAGGGGATCTTTTTCCATTTAGGTGACCTTGGTGACGTTGTGGGTTGGAGACCTCACATTATTTCTTTATTTGGGGGTGATGTTGCACCTTCTTGGCTTGACGCCCTGGTTTTTGGAGGCTTAATTTCACACGTTGCATATTGGAGAGGAGCCTTATCGGCTTACATACCATCATTTTTCAATTTTTTGTCATTTTGCAGCCTATGTGGGGATAAACAACAAATCACTTTCCTAGTTAAGCATTTTAATTTTGGATTTAGCCTAAAACTATGGATTTAATTGTAATGTGGACAAAATATGACTTGGTTTTTCCTCATATAAAAATAGACAAGCGATTTCTCATTTTAACATAACTCATCACTCATGAAAATACTTCTTGCAATGAAATTTTGGTCTCTCTTTTTCTCATCATAATGGAAGCAATGACTTGTCTAGTGGAGAATTAAAGGATAACAACATCTCTTGGATGGTTTTCTTTGGAAAATTATTGGATAATCATTGATAGTGAGGTTGTTTTCATGCTTTCTCTTGGATTTGGCAAGTAATTTCTGCAATTTATTGTGTTTTACTTGTTAAATTTCAAGGATATAATCTCAAACCCTCGGAGGAGTATAAGGGTTTAAAAACTCCATCAAGTTTTTTTTTTTTTTTTAATTCTCTCGGAAAGAAACAAGGATTTCTACAAGAAGTAAGAGGGTTTAAACCCTTGTATCAATATTTGTCTAGGGTTTGTTTTCTCTAGGAAGTAAGAGGGTTTACACCCCTTGAGGAATCATTAAATTCTAGTTCATCTTGGATTCCAAGCTAGACGATTTGGAAGGGTTGTTGATTTCTCGGTTTTATAAAGGCTTAAATCTTAATAAAAATTTCTTATTTCTCTTTGGTTAGTTTGTCTTCCAAGCAAGAGACTCTATTCACCCAATAACAACGCACTAATCTTTGTATTGGAGATTGTACATTAGGGGAATTTTGAGGTCTAAAAAGGACCTCCTAAGAGATATTATAAATATTACGAGGTTGTCATTTTGTGGGGGAAGTATATTTACAACTTACCTTTTGCACTAAAATCCATGTAACCATATTTAAGTTAAATTGAGAACTTCTCTAGAAATAAAATTAATAAAAAAAACTTCTATTGATGTGACTAAAAAGAAATGATGTGATTATAAATAGAAGTGAGCTTTAAAAAAGAAGTCATTGTATTTAAACAACTAATGCATGTGTCCTTTGTCCTTCAATAACTTGAAATAAAATATAAATATAAACTCATAAATTATTAATTATATAATATATTATTATTTAAAATATAAACCCATATAGTAATATATAATTAATATATTATATAAAAATCAAATACATACTATATATATATATATATTTTTTTTTTAAGTATAATAAAATGTTTAAGAATACATATTTATATTTTAAGAAATATGTAGTTATAAAACACATATAATATATGATATAATATATATTATATCATATGTTATATATGATATCATATATCACATATAACATATGATATAATATATCATATATAACATATGATATGATATATCATACATTGTAAATGTTTATAATATAACATATCATATGATATAATATATCATACGTTCCATAATATCTTATATATGATCTATTGTATCATATCATATATGTGATATATCATGTAATCCCATCGAATATATTCTTAAAACTTTAACATACTCATAAAGTAAAACAATCTATCACATATTTCAAGTAAAACATATTTTTTTTTAAATTTCAAATATGAAGTGTTTAATGTATGAATGGACATGGGTACTTTAATCAAAAGTAAAGTATTTGAAGATTACTTTAAGTATTTTTCTTAAAGCACTACATAGTTAACTATGGTTTTCATCCATCATTTAGAATGTAACATCTCACCATCTTTAACTCAAACAATGTGATGTCATCTTCTGAATTGTGATTTGCTCTTATAAAATGGATTTTGGTGGTACATTTTTGTTTTGAGGCCCTTCATCCCTAGGGGATGATGTCATCTTATGAATTGTGATTGGCTCTTATAAAGTGGAATTTGGTGGTACATTTTTTATTTTGAGGCCCTTCTTTTACCTCAAAATTCCCCTAATGTATGTTGCATTGATAAACGTGAAAATTGAGGGATTGAATTTGATTAAGTTTGATTGGAATTATACATGCTTTAGACTCTCTTGTACATCAAGGGTGTCTTGTTTTTTCAAGTGATTATTCTATTGTAATAAAATTTAAGCTATAACCATTAGGGTTGCAACAAACACTCTTTCTCATACAATTTCACCACTTTTCTACCATTGAAATTGGCTTGTGAGCTATTATAATTAATCTACTCTTAAAGGGATATTGTTTGGATGATTAACTTGTTGATTTTAGTGGTTATAATTTTTTTTTGTAGACATTGTTTTATACATCCATAGGGTTGTCATAAACATTGATGATAATACTCTTTTGTATCCCTCTTTTGCCATCAAAATCTTTGTTTAAGCATTGGAATATTGTCTACTAATCATAAGCCTTGTTGTACAATATCATATCATGGTTTTGATGGTCTGATTTGTAGTTGTTGTTGATATATCACTATTATATGTTGCAATTTCGAGACAATGAGAATTCTTGTTGTTTTCCCTCTTGTCTCGAGGCTTATTTCATTATATATTCTCTTGGTTTGGGTTTCTTAACATTTGTTTTCTTGGTACTATCAATTGACGACCTTTTCCTTGACCTATACTCATCCTCCATCAATGATTAAGACATTTAATCATGACCTATAGGGGTGGTTCCTTCAACTCTTGAAATTTTCCCTTACAATCCCCTTAGGGTCACCTCGGAAGCTTCCCTTGTGTTGGACTTGTCCATCACTAAAATGATGGGGATATCTATTGAGATGAAAGTGATACGTGTCCTCAGTTGTTTCATACATTTGTCATTTGGGATGATATTTTCCCTAACTACAAATTGTGCGATAACAATTTTGGTGTCATTGTCGAGGAGGATTTTGAATCATTTCCAATCCTAGAATGACACTTGGAAAGTCTATTCCGAAGCCTATACCTCTATCTTGCTTGGTGACTACATTTGAGGGAAGTTTCGTCTTGAATTTTGATGATATTTTTATGAATTTTATCTGGATACTCCACAACCAATAAACCCATCCTTTTAAAGTACATTTCCCAAGGGAAGGTTCAAACCTTCTCAACTCTCTTGAGGAAGGCATCCCCATAATCCACCTTTGGTCAAACCATTTTTCAAAGGAATCCTTCCCCTTTCTCCAATGGATCGTTTTTGTTCTAGCAGTCTTTACAAGAGATTGGATATGGCCAACATCCCTGGATATCCCATTAACATGTCAAAAGAATCTCATAAGTGGTTACCCAAATTTACTGGAAACAATGTTATTATAGTTGAAGAACATATTGAAGCTATTGTTGTAGCCATGGAAGATAATGACATAGAACATGAAGATGTTGTAATGAAGTTACTAGCTTCCTCTCTTGATGAAGATGCTAATAAGTGGTTCAAAAACATACTTGACAATCAATTGCAGTCATATAAGCCTTTCACATTTTTTTCAAAAAGAGATGGAAAACAAAGAATGATAATGGAATGTTGTTGATGCAATTCAACCAAATTAAGAAGAAATAGAATGAAAAAGTGAAGGAATTTGATGCTAGATTTGGCAACTTTTTCATCCAGATCCAAAAGGACTTTTTCCCACTGGAGATAGTCATCCTCCTTATTTATTTAAATGATTTTGAAGGATAGTTTGGTTTTATCCTCAAGGAAAATATGTGTGATAGTTTAGAAAAAGACATAGAGTATACCATGCAGATTGAAGAACATATTATCATTTCCAAGATTCAACCTTTTCATTTCCCTCATGCTAGAAAAGAAACTAAGATGAAGACATCAACCAATAGTGTATAGGATCTAGTCACACGTTTAACTCAAAATTTTAATCAAATGAATTACCAACTTGTCCAGAGACAGAACCAGATCATGAAAAGATTGATGAATTTAGACTTTAGAGAGGCAATATTTTTCTCAAAGGCCTCATTTTATTAGAAAAGAGAGGGAAAAAGTAGGTTGGAAGTCGAAGCCACAACAATAAACAAATGTATCTAACACCTTGCATCATGTTGGGATTGTTAAAATGGAAGAATCACCTTGGTTTTTTCCTTATGAAGAGCCTAATTGGGAACATGAATGCCTGAGACAAAGGGAGGACGAATATCTGGGCTCTACAGACAGGATAAAATTAATTGATACAACTTTCACTCTCAAAGATGATGAATTTATTGATATCATGGAGGAACAACTTGAAGAAGTTAGGAAGTGGGAAGCTAGAAGATCTCAGTTGTAAATATTGAGCCAGATGGATGGACCCTTAAAGGAGAGGTTGAGTAAAAGGGATATTTTGACATACTTTAGGATAAACAAAGTGCTAGCTCCACCTCCTCTAGCGACAAAGGAATTTCATCCACCTCCTCCACCTCTTATTCATGACTTTCCTCTCCAACCTATACTAGAAAATGAGGATCTTTACCTAAACATTGACATACCTAGTATGATTGGAAAGATGAATATGGTGGTTCCCATGTTTGAAATGTGCAAGATTCCTTCTGTAAGGAAATAAATTTTGAGGAATTTAAAAGTGAAAGATGAAGTAGGGGACCCTTGGGTATTTTTAGATACTATGTATAACGAGAACTATCCAGAGAGAAGACACCCCCCCCCCTTTTTACCTCTCTCCAGGAATAAATGGTTTTCACCTAAACAATTGTATGTTGGGTTCTGAATCCTTGGAAAATGTGATGCCATTGAAGGTCACGAAAAAACTCATTTTATAAATGACACATCCTTATGGAAACATTTGTGGGATAGATTCAAAGAAAGTGAAGTTTCATTATCTCACAGAGGATTTGAAGGTTTACTTACTGGAATTCCCCCACATTGAAATCAATATGAATGTGGTTGTGATTGATGTTCCATATGCTTGGGGAATGATCCTGTCGAGAATTTGGTCCGCTAATCTTGGTGGTTTTCTCAATATGGAGTTGAATGATGTGCATATCCCACTGGGAGATGAGACATTCAATATTTTGTATAGTCAACTGTTGCCAAGAATCATGTATCTGATCTGAATATCCCTAACTATGGGAATGATTGTGAATATGTTGTGACATATCAAATCATGGATTATTATCCTTTAGATTTACGTTTTGTAGGTGAGGATTCTATCATCACATTATTGTCAAAGATAGATAAGTATAAGGAGAAACTTGTGAAATACCAGGGAAAGTATTGAGGATCAATCAAGATACTCAAAAGGGATGTGCATAAAATGGATACAAACTGAGAGGAAGCTATCAAACATATGGTCTAATTAGATCCTCCCACATATCCTTACATTGAATATATAAGATATGTTGAATTTGGTGAAGGAAACTTTTCACTCATGTGGGATAAAAGGAATGGAAATCCAAAGTATGATAAGAAAAGAGAATTTTTTTTCTTGGCCCTTACATCGTCAAGAAGAAGTCTAAAAATGGTACTTATTGTTTATCTACCATGGATGGGAGGAAGATTCCATTACCATTTGATAGGTCTATCCTCCAAAACTACATAAATGGGACCTGACTTTTACAGGCCTCGAGCCCTAGGTAAGTAGGTAGGTCATTTGCATTTCTTCATTGAATTTGTACTAGATCTTGCATATTCATGTCATGGTAGAGTAGTTTCATTTACTTATCTTTGCATACATATATTTTATTTATATATATCTTTTCTTGCATGTATGCATATTTGTTGTGATCATGATTACATGTTAGTTGAAGTTTTTGAAAAATGCAAAAAAATTATCTTTAAGAAATCTTATAGTTGTCAATTCTGAATTTTTTAAGTTTTGAATTTTTTATTATATGAATAAAGGGTGATTTCACTACCCTCTGATACTCTTATGTTTTTTTTAAGAGTGTGAAAAAATAGGTCATACCAAAAGATGTCGAGGTTCTCACGTGCTCAACAACGAGCACATGTCCCCATGTAGGAGCTAGATGTTACCCCCCTATGCTAGTGGAAACTAAGAAGATGATGTCTCAATTTCCATAGTTAGTAGACATGCAGTGTCGAGAGCCAGATGACTGACAGAGCCCGCATTGAGTAGATAGAGCCCCTACTCTCAACCATGAATCATCATTCATTGTCAGCAACATAGAAATGCTTGCCACACGAGCTTGATCCAAAAATGATATGAGGTCTTTCCTCATGAGGGATCAAGTCCAGTCTCATGGTAAGTTTCACTTTGATATTTGAAGCATTTGAGCAGATTGCAAAGAGTCCTCTCCTGATTATGAAATTCCTGATTGGAAATTATATATTTTTGCTAATTTTAATTTCATTGTTCACATTGTATCCTAGTAAGTAGGTCATCCAAGGGAAAAGGGTTTATACTAGGATGTCTACTTGAAGGGTCATCATACATTTCCCTCTCATAATTACCACATTCCATACTTATTCTCCTCCATTTCCTCATCCTTTTGGATTTTCGGGTTCATTGACCCCAAGAAGGGTTTGTAATTCATTTCATGGGAAGAAGGAGCTAAAGGCCCAGAGATGTTCCAAATAGCACTGTAAAATTAAAAATCCATATTATATCCTTCTAGATTCTCATGCTAAGGTCCTGAGAAACATGAAACACTTCTCCATAAAAGTAAAGGACCTTCAAAAATAAAATAAATAAAAAGTGTCCCGCTTGAAGGGGGAATGCATTATGGTGTTCTTTTATTTCAAGTGCATATAACACTCAATGCATTATAACTTCAAGTGACATTGCAATACTCTTTTTCTTTCCATTTTATAGATTATTGAATGTTCAGACCACAAAAACAAGGGGGTAAAGCAAAACAAAGGTCATGGAAAAATGTTTCATTGCAAATGAAGGGATGCAACACACCCTCCACAAAGGAACCCATAAATGAGAAAATATGACCCCTTGATATGTGTTCATGGAAAAAATTTGCAATGATCAACATTAAATAAATCACTCAGACAGAGTCCCAATTAGACCCTTATCCGTTTGGTGTGGTGATTATGACTGGTTAAATGGGTCCAATTACCCTTTTTAAAACTAATCTGAAATAAATGTTAATATAATCTAAACCAATATAAACTAAACTAACTCTAAACCAATCCTTTTCCTGATAATGTATGACATTATGTGTTGTCATCAACAGGTGGAACGAAAAGAATTAACTACTTGCAACATGCTTGTAAGAGGAAATCCTTGGGATTAGCTAAAATGTGGGCTCAATGAGGCCACAAGACGATTCCTCCTAGTAAAGGAGATTTTCAAAAATGAATTAAACTAAATGTAATATGTAATCTAATCTAACAACAAAAGGAAATCTAATCTATCTCAATCGATAAAAGGATTATTCCTACTCTCAATCAAGCGCAAGATAAAATATAATGGACCATAATTGAACCTAAGGTAAAGATAAGCTAATGAGTCATAGAAATAGTTCACATGACCTACAACTATTCAAGAAGATATGCATATACAATTATCTAATAAATAGTTATCGTATCTCAATATGCATATACTTGGACAAACAAATCAACACATACAAGTCTACTCAAATACAAAATTCAATATTAAATCTAATTATGACAAACCCTATAAATATAGCTTTACGATACTTTTAAATAAGCATAAATTGTTTAAATTTGAACAACAGTGATAAATCAATAGTTACGCCTATATGGAAGAAAGGATAAAAAACTGAATAATATATCTATTCATTATTCAAAACTGAACAACATTGCTCAAAATTATTACAAAATAAATATACCTCTCTCATCTAGTTCAATAGGCTTCCTATCTTCTAAAAAACCTTTCCCCTTACAATAATGCAAAGATTTAAGAAAAATGGATTTCCCCCACCCTTATTCACCCTTATTAAATAGTCACTTCATACCATATTTATACTAAACAAAGTTCTGATAATAACAAATAAAATTAACAATTACAATCTAAAGTTAAGACAAGGATCCTTAGAACTAGGCCACATTCAATCCAAACTGCTGAATCATAGCCTCTCGAATCAAACAAGACTAGAACTAAATGACAAACCTCCAAAAATATGACAGGAGGTTGTCAATATCCATGTATCCAAACTTATTGTAAAGATTATGAAAACTGATGCCTTGTTTATCCACGAGATCGTGCCATCATAAACCTTGTAACAAACATTTTTACACCTATGCACACAATGTTGGACACACCTACCACACTTAGAGGGGGGGGTGAATGAGTGTGGGGCTCTTTTTCCCAAAACTTCCCTCTTGCACAAAAGCTCATCAATTAGCATTCAACATTTATTCATTACCCATTGTTGTCATTTATAACCAGTTATATGTGAGCACATATCAGCAACATATAT
>ML792566.1:249258-268878 GCA_009831015.1 Picea engelmannii
ATGTTGCTAAAAATAGATTACCCCCATATAAACTTTGGATACATCACAAAATTCAAATCAAAAGAAAGAACAAAGAAAAACAAAAAATTATACAAGAGTGAAAACATAAGACTATACAACCATGATAGAAACCAAATCTAAAAGAGAAGCAAAAATGAGATCAAACCATTTATTAAAATTTGCAAACTATCTAAAAAGGAAACTACAAACCTAAAAGGAAAGGTAACTTAATAAGCCATGAATACATGAAAACCTCAACAAGAATGAGTGATAAAAGGTATCTCAACATAATAAAGATCCTTTAAGTTAATATGCTATTTTCTTTATGTCAAGAGCATGATAATTTTGTCTTCTAAGGAAGGATATTAATCATGATTTTATTATACAAGTAAAAATATGAACTAGAAATGCAGTTGAGTATAAGATTATTCACGAGAACTCAACCAAAGTTTGTCTTTTATCATTTCTTGCTTCATGGAAAATGGATAAGAATAAATAATCTTGTTTTTAATGATCCTATCCTTACATCAACACAACAACAAAAAAATAGTTCATTTTTTTTTGGCATAGGAACTACAAACCACATTTAAATGAGATATTATTGACACCTCATCCAAAGATCATGAAGGTACCATAGAATTCTAATAAACCACATGTAACTTAAATTCCAAGGCGTAAGATAAAGAATTTCTAATTCAAACATAAGGACACAATAGAGGACGCAAGTAAAAAAAAAAATATTGTATTTCCAGGTGCATGGGCAACAACTATTTTACTCCATACGTGTGCTTAACCCAAAAAGTAAATTAACATGAATCTACAATTATTCCATGGTGCACACATGATCCCATCACCATATAGCATAGTCAACATCTCTCGTGGAACAAGAGTGAAACCATCAAATTCATGGCGCAACAAGCTATCTACTTGACAACTTACTCAGTCTTAAACACATACTCATCAATCAACATATAATTTTGGATGCAAAAAATTTTACAAGCATTAATCCAAGGGCACATTCAATGTTACACACAATAGGACTAGAATATTTACTCCACAAGGAAGGAGAATCCACAAGAGATAGAGCGTAGTAGTGAATTAATTACATAGTCGGCCCACATTAAGTTAAGGTGCAAGAACATAACAGTTCTAAATCAAGAACGCATCCACGTCATGCTAAGGTATCAAGTACAACCACCTTATCAATCATCAAACAATAATTAATCACTGTGAAAGGTTAAACTAAGTTTGATTCAATCCAACAACATTGCTATTAGGGGCGCAAGGAATCTAGTTATTGAACCGTCCACCTGGACAAATTAAAGGCATTAGAAAAGAGGTTGATAAACAAAAGGGAAACCTACATAACACGAGCAGTCATGTGGCTAAACCACCACTCCTTACACCAAGTTGTCCTTGTGCGCAAACGTTCTAATGTATGCCCAACATACATATTTAGAACACAGTGTGCGTAACTGTTCTAGATATTTGACGAGTCACTCTTTGACACCCAAGGGTCATTGCGTAAGAGGCGCTACCCATAAATCTTGGCGCATCTGCTTTAACTATATGCTAACCATTAAGGTACAGGCAAACAATCGTCAGCAACTTGGGTCATGCATTTATTTTATAAAGAAAAGGACCAACTAAGGAATGATGAAGGTGGGATGTCGCAAGACCACATAGTAATTAAAAAAGATAAAAGAACACCTCTCCACTAAAAGAAGTTTGAGCACACTCAAAAAAACCATATAATTAACCTAGCTACACTTATCATGGTGAAAGTAACTAATGATTACTTATTAACCATCCACATAGTCTTAAGGCACATCGAGAGCACTGCTCACCATATTATGGAAGAATAGCATAAAGCATTAAAAGACTCAACTATTGCATTAAAGAATATAAAGTGATATATACTCAACTAAAACGATAACTAAAATGATAAATTGAAACCCATTAAAGAGATATGTCAAAATTTTCCCTAATCATAAATTAGCTAATACACCTTCTTACTCTTAAAATGAAATCCAACCACGCAAATATAAGGGAAAATGTAGAGGTGGCATCCCGATACGGCTGTTCGAAGCATGTGGGATTGCATCTAGGGAGGAGAAGTGGAGCACACCGAGTCTTCCCCGAAATTGTAGGGAGATGCCCAGAATTTCGCTGGGAAAGTAAAGTATGAGTTGCAGAGTGAAAATACCCAAAATTTGTTGAAAAAGTGCCCAAATTTGCTGAAGGAGAATGCATGTGCCACGCAAGGGATCAGGCTGCATTTTTCTAAGTTAAGAAGAGGTGGTAAAGTCTTGAGGTATAGACAGAGGGGAAAAGTTTCCCCAAACTCCAAATTTCATGAGAGGAAATCGCTACAAGAAGAACGAAGGTTTAGATATAGAAACTACTTCCTGAAACTCCCAAATCATGAGAGGAAATCACTACAGGAAAGGCGACGGTTTAGATAGAGGAAAGAGTTTCCCCAAACTGCCAAATTGTGAGAGGAAATTTCTATAAGAAAACCAAAGGTTTAGACAGCGGAAAGCGTTTCCCCAAACTCCCAAATCGTAAGAGGAAATCGCTACAAGAAAAGCATAGGTTTAGATAGAGGAAAGAGTTCCCCAAAATCCCAATTCGTGAGAGGAAATCACCACAGGAAAAATTCCCAAGGGATGGTGCCTTCTAATGGGGCAAAATGCATAAAATTTAGGAGGACAATGCAACAAGCACTCATCTAACAATGAATCTCTCTCTTGCAAGGAAAAATGAAGTTCGTCAAAAGAAAACACAGCCCAAGTGTCCCGTGTTATGATTTTAAAAATCACTCTAACCATCCCAACACAGTTAAATGTAAATACAAAGGACAATAATCATATTAGGGTTCACTTGCAAGGGAACGATTATCTGAGGTTAAATCGATGTAAAAATTAGGCGTAACATAATTCTGAAGTAAAATGAGTAAAAGAAGAAGGAATACGCAGAGAAAATTTTTACCAAGGCATGGAGAAAATATAACAAATACGTCAAGATTAATCCCAACTAACCACATAAGAAGATCTTCCCAACCATAACATATATTCAACGAATTCAAAAACACATCAATCTATATACAAATTCTAATTCAAGTACAACTACAAATTTAAAGGCGTACCATAACCGTAAGCGAAGGATCTGAAGGGGTTTCCCTGCGCTTGCGCTCCTTCCTACTCCTAGCTTGCTAACTACTGAAACCTCACAGGTACCTCCCAACTAATGTTAGGGGTACTCTTCTTCCTCCTTAGCCCCCTGAGCCGCAAACGGGCCATACACATATGCCAGAGAAAGATAGCTCCCAGATTGCCTCACAAGGTTAAGCTACCACTCCATTTTTCGATTTGGGCATCCCAACTCCCACAAGTAAAGTCAGTCAAGAAAAATATCGACAACATAATCTTACGCCTACCAGTTCTGATCCATACTCCTCCTCCTCCATCCTTTTTATAGAGTTTTCTTAGTGATTAGTTTACCAAACCCTCTTTAGATTATTTTATTAAATTTAATTAGGAGAAACCTCCCTCGTACACATGTCACCCAATCGCTTAGTTGCACCAAAAAATCAATTTATTAATTAATTGAATTTTCCTATTTCCCTCACCCACCTAAAAGCGTTCCTAAAAATGCTCTTTTATGTCCCTTTATTCACTTACATTTCTTAAATGACTGACGCCTTCCTTAAAACTCAGTTGAGTTCACAATTAGAAGGTTCCAAAGACTACATTCCCTACTATGTTAGACATTCCCCTTTTCCTTAAGTTTCCCCTTTTCTTCTTAGTTCATATTTAGCAAGTTTAGATATAAACAATAATTTACCCTTTTAATAATTTAATCCCTCAGTAAAATTTTACTTTAATTATTAATGTTTGGATTTTATTTACCCCCCCTTCTTGTTATATGTCCATTTAGTTTTTTTGTTCACATGTTCTACTTAGACCTAGGTTTCAAATTCACTAGGCTTGGCGATAATATTTAAGGGAAAATTAGTTACTAAACTTTACTCTTACCATCATTCATTTTAAGGCCGACCAAGTCCTAAGGAGGCATAGATTTCTAGGTACCAGGTTTATTAACTTACCAGAGTTAAAAATCACGATGTTCTCTTCAAGACGCACTACGTGCTCCAAGGGTGCCACTCACTTGCATTCTTGTTTTATTTGTGTGACGTTCCCTTCAAGACTCACTGCATGTTCCAAGGGTGCCACTCACCTTTTAACTGATTTTGGCAGTCGTCAAACCCCTGGAGTCAATACTCTGTCAGGTGACCTTGTGGGAGACTAAGGGCCTCTAAGGAATAAGGACCCTGCCTTATTGCACTCCCTTTAGAATCATCATGAGAGATTTTCATAGCCTGCCCTCACGGCATCATGGATCTCTCAAACTAGGTAATCATTAACCTACAGTTCGAGCCACGACGGGAGTGCTAGTAGGATGTGGTAGGGTTGTTGGCACACCTCTCCCTCAATATCTCTAGTTTTCATGTGTGACCCCTTTACTCCTAATGTGAGTTTGGTTAGCAAGCTATCGTCGGCTTGCATCCATCAATGAAACGTGTCTGCGATAATAATCAACATCATAATATCTAGTCATATGTCATTATGTAATATCAAAATGTTCAAACCATAAATATCTGCTCCCTAACTCGATTTGGAGTCCAAGGAGATCCATCGATGCCATCGACAACCCCAAATGTCCAGAGTCCTGCACACTCAGGAAAACCAGTCAATATCACATGTCGATATAAATATCATAAAATAACATGTCATCGAATCCACAAACATCATCATGCTCCACAATAGAATCAGTTAATCATATAGTGAACCAGATAACTTGCACACAAGTGTCCATAAGAATAATTCACATCAGGTGCGCACAAGAGTGGGATGTTATATACACCCCCTCTTGTTTTAAACTTCGTCCCGAAGTTTCACAGTATATAATTTCCGAAATAAAGTATCTCACAATATCTATATGTCTAGCTATCAAACAAAAATTGAAACTGTTGATGCATATCATATGTGTCCTCCTAGGTAGTTGAGTGCAGACTATAATTGTCCTAATGGACCTTGAAATGATCGATAGTTCGACATCCTAGTTGTCGAATGTGATGGTGCAAAAATCGGATTGGCTCTACCGTGAGAGCACCCTCACCCAACATCTGCCAAGAACTCAGTCAATCTCATGTGTAGGATCACTAACCCTAAGTGTTACATAGATACAACATAAACATTGTGCACATGCCTCAAATAATGAGGCATGTCTAGTCATTTGTCTGTTCATAATTATGGTCACACGATGCGCATCCTTAAAACCCTTATGTCGATCTTGCACTTCTTCCAACCCCTTTTCTTATCATTTGTACTTTCTCTTCCATTTCTTGGACCGCTTCTAGTCCTACTAGTATCCCATTCTTGAGTCTATCCCTACTCAAACCCGTCTGACACGGTCACCTGTAGAGAAAATCAATGGTGCCATCATAATGGTACCTTGATGGTGGTTGTTTCACTCAACTTGGCCAACATCAAGAACTATTCCCAAAGTTCTTGTTGGTCCAACACACACCTATGCAAAAAAACCTTCCCAAAATGGTTCGTTTCTTGGGTCAACATGTCTATCTCAAGGACATGCTATACTAAAGTTCATTGGTATTCCCAAGGCATCTTGGGAAACTCATCCAAATAATCCTTCAAACACTGAATCCATTATCATATACAATTCCTTTGGTACATCTGCCAGTCTCAAAATCTTGTTGGTATAAACTCTAGCTATACCTAGCACCTGATGCGTAGTTCGCAGATGGAAGAAATGTGAACTCTTCGTCAGAGTGTCAACTATCACAATAATCGAGTCATGCATCCTTACCTTCAGTGGAAATTCAACAGTGAATTCCATCAAAATGACCTCCCATGTTGATTCAGAATAGTGCATGGTTGTAGCAATTATGTTGGATGTATGTTTTCCACCTTCACTTGCCAACCTTCTAGACATCTCACCACAAAGTTGAAGATGTCCACCTTTATCCCTTCCAATATAATAATGGCTTAAGGTTGGTCCTCATATTCATGACTCCTGGATGAGCCATGTATACTGCTCTATGAGCTTTACGTAAGATAAAAAATTCTCAATTCGTCATTGGGATGTAAGTAAATCTAGTTATTATATCTCAAAGATCCGTCATTGTGCACAATATATCCTTCAATTTATGTATCAACATGGTGTCTTTCCCAAACAATTCCTTACCTTCTTTATACCAGTTAACGTCGCGTTGTAGTTAGAATATTTTCACATAGATTTGTTTGAAGAGGTATCACTAAAAATATGCATGGTCTCTGACTCAACGCATGTGCCACTTTGTTCACTATTCCTTTTAAGTAGGAAAACTCAAATCATAATCGATAATCAGTTTTGACCAATGCCCTTGTGCGTGTTCAAGTCATTTTGTGTAAAAAGGTGTTGTAAACCACAGTGGTCCAATTTTAGTTCGAATTTTCGTCCAATCAGGTAGTGTCTCCACCCTCTCAGGGAATACATTGTCACTAAAAACTCCAAATCATGCATCATGTAGTTCTCCTCATGCTTCCTTGACCTCCTCGAGATGTAAGCGTTCACTAGACCATCTTTCCTTATACTCATTCTAAGCCTTCCTTGGATGTGTCAGTGCATACCATGAAGTCCGCGTCCATCTCAGGGACTTTTAGTATCGGCGTGGTCGTCAATAGCTCCTTGAGCCTTTGAAATGCTTCCAAGCATTTCTTAGTCTACACAAACTTACTTTTCTTCTTTAGCAATTCCGTAATCGGATTTTCTATATTCAAAAAACCCTTGACGAACCGTCGATAATATATCGCTAAACCCATGAAGCTATGAAATTCTGGGACATTCATCGACGCATCCCATTCCATAATACCCTCTACCTTCGTTGGATCCACATTGATACCTTCGTCACACATAACATGCCCTCTATAATGATTCTTCGATTGATAAAAAGAGCATTTCGACAGTCTCCCTAATAATTTGTTCTCTAGTAGACACTGTAGTACCAGGCACAAACGTTTGTCACGTTCATCGATCATCTGAGAATATATCAAATATCGTAAATGAATATTTTAACAACTTATCCAAGTATTCACGGAACACCCCATTCATCAACTCATGAATATACCGGGGCGTTTTTCACTCAAAAATGTAAACTCATAGTGTCTGAACCACGTCTTGAAAGAGGCTAAGGAATATTTTCCCCTCAAATCACAACTAGTGATAATCGAATCTCTAGTCAATCTTCGACTACAATGTCACACCTTTCATTTGATCAATTATTCATCTATTCTTTGCAACAGATATTGGTTCCTGATCGTTACCTTGTTCAATGGATGGTAGTAAATGTAGAGTTTCCACGACCCCTCCTTATTTTGTAGGAAATAACAGGTGTACCCCACGGGGACACATTTGGACGTAAAATTCCCAGGTCCAAAAACTCTTCAGTTGCATGGTCAACTCCTATAACTCAAGTGTCGACATAAAACAAGGAGTTCTTGCTATCAGTTTGGTTCCAGTCTTCAAGTCAATGGTAAATTCTAGTCTTATTTCGGGAGGAAACCATTTAAACTCGTCTGGAAACATGTATTCTAACTACCATACTACTGGAAGGTTATCTAATCCTTCTGTCATGCACTAGTCATTCAGTGCCAAGAATGCATATAACTTGCATCGTTGCACATGCTCTTCTGTAGTTGTAGGGAAGAATGATCCTCAAGGATACTCCTTGGTCCCTTCATACAACCACACTTCTCTTTCCCTCAAGGTCAGTCCATCTTGACTACGTCATGTTACCGTTGAGCATCACATCATGTGATTACCCACCAGTCCATACTAGTCACATCGTCATAAGATATTTGGATCATGACGTTTAGGTTGAACTTCATTACACTATTATCTAGGTTAAAGTGACAGTTTATACCCCTTCCTCCAACTATTTGATTGGTACCCGAAGCCATTTCGATGAATTTAAGCTCATCCTGTTGAATTCCTTTACCTGAATCCCTTCAATGAGGTACTAGGATTATATCTCTCTATAGCAATGGGATCTAAAAAATACTAAAATTTTGATTGGCGATGGTACCTGACGCCTCGCGAACAATGGATTGGTGCTCGATCTGGTGGTTATTCACCATGGTCATGAATCCTATGGGCCTTGCCCATATTCACAAAGATAGTGTGTCTTGTTGAATTGATAGCTCTGGCCCTCTCAAATGGAAAACCACACTGGTAATATGGATCTCCACATGTCCAACATACAGTCTTTGGTCTAGTACTTTGGGTTCCTAAATTAGTAGTTGTTGGCCCACCATCCTAAAACCCTGGTTTGTTTCACTGAACAGGCCCAATCGCTACTGTGGTTGAAGCGGTTGTACCATGTAGGGAATTCTCTACTGCGAAAGCCATCATCTTGGTGTCGTAAATAATGGTTATAGAGATGTATCTTGATACCACAAAGTCTTTTCCGATTGGTGTCTGATGCTGCTATGCACCAGATGTCGACAGTCCATACGGTCTTGCAAGAGTCCTGCCCTAACTCCCACGATAAATTCTTCTTCAACTAAGAGGCCTACTGGATTGCATCATGAAACATCGAGCCATTTAGAACCTCTCCTTCGGATGAAGCTGAAGTTAAAGCTGCACACGAACTTGTTGACCTATATATTTTGAATGTTCAGATGTGGGGCATACCAGAGTATCTTCATAAATATGATCTCGTAATCTAGCATCATATGACCCCTTTTTGTAAGGAACAAAACTCATCGAGTTGGCGCTCAATGAGTTCCTCTCACAATTACTTCTCCCGAAACAGTTCATTGAATTATTCCCATAACACGTCTCTGACGTCCATCTTTAGTTGATGTAGGAGTGTCTTCCACCTTAGAAGAGAGATCCCCTTTAGCTGAACACTGCCACGCGAACCTTCGTGTTGGATATCAAAATCACGAAGCGTGAAGCACATCACCTAGCTCTCAAGCCATGCCTCAATGAATGAGCTATCAGTGGCACCCTTGGACTCAAGAACTTAACCCTCTCAATTTATATGTGAAAGTTACGAGTACTGGCAGGGGCATGATGTGGACCCTTAGGGGTACAGGCACCCTGGCCTTATATTAGTACAAATGGTTAGTCAAGGCCTCTGACATTTCCCTATAAGGACCCTTTCAGACCCAACACATCTCATGCAACAATCCACTCATGCTCAAGAATGGTTCTTATCCTTGGGGGTTGGACCCCTCTGGTGCAGGTGCTACTGGAAGTGTCACGCCTCCTCTCCTAGCACCACGTCGTGAACCTTCATGACGTCTTCTAACCATGAGTAACTCATGGACATGATAAAGTTTTAATTAGGGCTAAGTGATTAATTTAAGAGTATATTTCAGTCGAAGGTGTGGCTATCCAGAGTCCTAGGGTTGAACCAGCTTTGATACCATATGTAATGACCCTATCGTTACGTCAAAACAACAAAAAAACAACAGGTAATATTTTTTTTTTTTTTGTAGGAACTAGACACCACAAATAAAAATGATATTATTGACACCTCATCCAAAGATCATCAAGGCACCGTAGAATTATAATAATCCACATGTAACTTAAATTCCAAGGCATAAGATAAAGAATTTCTAATTCAAACATAAGGGGACAATAGAGGGCACAAGTAAAACAATTTTATTTTATTTCCAAGTGCATGGGAAACATCTATTTTACTCTAGACGCGTGCTTAACCCAACAGGGAAATCAACATGATTATTCTATGGTGCATGCGTGATCCCATCGCCAGATAGCATAGTCAACGTCACTCGTGGCGCAAGAGTGAAACCATCAAATTCATGGCACAACAAGCTATCTACTTGAAAACTTACACAGTCTTAAACACATACTCATCAATCAACATTTAATTCTGGACACAACACATTTTACAAGCATTAATCCAAGGGCACATTCAACGTTACACACAATAGGACTAGAAGATTTACTCCACAAGGAAGGAGAATCTACAAGAGATAGAGCATAGTAGTGAACTAATTACATAGTCGGTCCACATTAAGTTAAGGCGCAAGAACATAATAGTTCTAAATCAAGCACACATCCACATCATGATAAGGTCTCAAGAAAAACTACCTTATCAATCATCAAACAATAATTAATCACTGCGCAAGGTTAAAATAAGTTTGATTAAATCCAACAACATTGCTATTAGGGCTACAAGGAATCTAGTTAATAATCCACCCACTTGGACAAAATAAAGGAATTAGAAAAGAGGCTGACAAACAAAAGGGAAACCTTCATAACACGAGAGGTCCTGTGGATAAACCACAACTCCTTACACCAAGTTGTCGTTGTGTGCAAAATTTCTAATATGAACCCAACATACATATTTAGAGCACAGTGCACGCGACGATTCTAGCTATTTCACGAGTCACTCTTCGATACCTAAGGGTCATTGAGCAAGAGGCACTACCCATTAATCATGGCACATATGCTTTAACTATACGCTAACCATTAAGGTACAGGTAAACAATCGTCAACAACTTGGGTCATGCATTTATTTTATAAAGCAAAGGATCAACTAAGGAGTGATGAAGGTGGAATGTCCCAAGACCACATAACAATTAAAAAATATAAAAGAACACCTCTCCACTAAAAGAGGTTTGAGCACACTAAATACAACCATATAATCAACCTAGCTACACTTATGATGGAGAAAGTCACTAATGATTACTTATTAACCATCCAAATAGTCTTGAGGCACATTGAGACAATTTCTCACCATATTATGAAAGAAGAGCATAAAGCATTAAAAGAATCAACTATTTCATTAAAGAATATAAAGTGATATAGACTCAACTAAAATGATAACTAAAGCGATAAATTTAAACCCATTAAAAGCGCTATATCAAAATTCTCACCAATCATAAATTAGCTAATACACCTTCTTACTCTTAAACTGAAATCCACCCATTCAAAGATAAGGGAAAATGTAGAGGTGGCATCCCAATATGGCTTGGCAAAGCATGTGGGACTTCGCCGAGGGAGGAGAAGTGGAGCATGTCAAGTCTTCCCTCAAATTGCATGGAGACGCCCAAAATTTTGTTGGGCAGGTAAAGTATGAGTTACGGAGGCCACATTTTTCTAACGTAAGAATAGGTGGTAAAGTCGTGAGGTGTAGACAGAAGAGAAAAGTTTCCCCAAACTCCAAATTTCATGAGAGGAAATCGATACAAGAAGAACCAAGGTTTAGACAGAGAAAATAGTTCCCCAAACTCCCAAATCGTGAGAGGAAATCGCTACAAGAAAGGCAAAGGTTTATAAAGAGGAAAGAGTTTCCCCAAACTCCCAAATCGTGAGAGGAAATTTCTATAGGAAAAATGAAGGTTTAGAAACAGGAAAGATTTTCCCCAAACTCCCAAATCGTGAGAGGAAATCGCTACAGGAAAAGCAAAGGTTTAGATAGAGGAAATAGTTCCCCAAACTCCAAATTCGTGAGAGAAAATCGCCACAGGAAAAACACCCAAGGGATGTTTCCTTCTCATGCCAGGGGAAAATGCATAAAATTCAAGAGGAAAACACATGAACCACTCGCCTAAAAATGGCACTCTCTCTTGCAAGGAAAAACTAAGTTCGTCAGAAGAAAACCCAACCCAACTTTCCCCTTTCACAATTTTAAAAATCACTCTAACCACCCCAAAACAATTAAAAGTAAATACAAAGGATAAGAATCACATCAAGGTTCATTTGCAAGGGCACGATTAATACGAGGTTAAATCAATGTAAAAAGAGGGCATAACATAAGTCTGAAGTAAAACGAGTAAAATAAAAAGGAATGTGCAGAGAAAATTTTTAACAAGGCGCAAAGAAAATATAACCAATCTGTCAAAATTAATCCCAGCTAACCACATCAAGCGATCTTCCCAACCATAACATATATTCAATGAATTCAACAACAAATTATAACTCAAGTACAACTGCAAATTTAAATGTGTACCGTAACCATATGCAAAGGATCTGAAGGGGTTGTCTCACGCTTACGTTTCATCCCACTTCTATCTTGCTAATTGTTGAGACCCCACCAATACCTCCCAACCAACGCTAGGGGTACTCTTCTTCCCCGTTATCCACCCAAGCCATAAAGGGGCCACACACATATTCCATAGAAAGATAGCTCCCAGCTCTCCTCGCAAGGTCGAGCTATGTAACATCATCTCTTGCACGCACCCGATGTGACATATTCTTGCGTACACTCATGTGCAAGTGATCGGGTTCACTATATGAGTAACTAATTCAATTATGGAGCATGATGATGTTTGTGTATTTGATGATATGTTATTTTATGATATCTATATCGACAGGTGCTATTGACTGGTTTTCCTGAATGTGTAGGACTTTGGACCTTTGACGATGCCAATGGAATTGTTGGATCTCCTTGGACTCCGGATCGAGTTAGGGAGTGAATGGTTACGGTTTAAATGTTTTGAAATTACATATGTGACATATGACTAGATATGATGTCGATTGTTATCGTTGACATGTTTCATTAATGGATGCAGGCTGACGATAGATTTCTAACCAGACTCACATTAGGAGTAAAGGTGTCACGCATGAAAACTAGAGATATTGAGGGAGGACTGTGGCAAAAACCCTCCCACAACCTACTAGCACTCCCACCATGGCTTGAACTGTAGGTTAATGATTACCTATTTCGAGAGATCCACGATGTCATGCGGGCAGACTGTGATAGTCACTCATGATGATTCTAAGGGGTGCGCAACAAGGCAGGGTCCTTATTCCTTAGAGTCCCTTAGTCTCCCACAAGGTCACCTAATGGAGTATTGACTCCAGGGGTTTGACGACTACCAAAATTAGTCAAAAGACGAGTGGCACCCTTGGAGCACGTAGTATGTCTTGAAGGTCACATAGCGCAAATAAAACAAGAATGCAAGTGAGTGGCACCCTTGGAGCACATAGTGCATCTTGAAGGGCACGTCGTAATTTTTAACTCTAGTAAGTTAATAAACCTAGTACCTATAAAAATATGCCTCCTTAGGACCTCATTGACCTTAAAATGAATGATGGTATGAGTAAAGTTTAATAACTAATTTTCTCTTAAAAGTTGTCACCAATCCTAGTGAATTTAAAACCTAGGTCTAAGTAGAACACGTGAACAAAAAAACACTAAATGGACATATAACAAGAAGGGGGGGTAAAGAAAATTCAAACATTAATAATTAAAATAAAATTTTAATGAAAGATTAAAGTATTAAAAGGGTAAATTGTTGTTTATATCTAAACTTGCTAAATCTGAACTAAGAAGAGGACGAGAAAATTAAGGAAAAGGGGAATGTCTAACATAGTAGAGAATCTAGTCTTTAGAACCTTATAATTGTGAACTCAATTAGGTTTTAAGAAAGGTGTTATTCATTTAAGAAATGTAAGGGAATAAAGGGACATCGATGAGAGTTTTTAGGAACACTTTTAGGTGGGTGAGGGAAATAGGAAAATTTAATTAATTAATAAATTGTTTTTCTAGTGCAACTAAGGGATCGGGTGACATGTGTACGGGGGAGGTTTATCCTAATTAAATTTAATAAAAATAATATAAAGAGGGTTTGGGAAACTAATTATTAAGAAAACTCTATAAAAAGGATAGCAGAGGAGGAGTATGGATCATGACTAGTAGGCGTAAGGTTACGCTATTGATATTTTTTTTTATGACTTTACTTGTGGGAGTTGGGATGCCTAGCTTGAAAAATGGAGTGGTAGATCGACCTTGCGAGGCGAGCTAGGAGCTAGCTTTCTCTGGCATATGTGCGTGGCCCCTTTGTGGCTCAGGGGATAAGGGGGAACAAGAGTACCCCTAACATTCGCTAGGAGGTATTGGTGAGGTCCCAGCGGCTAACAAGCTAGGAGTAGGTCAAAGCACAAGTGCGGGACAACACCTTTAGATCCTTCGCTTATGGTTACAGTATGCCTTTAAATTTGCACTTGTACTTTAGTTAGAATTTGTATATAGATTCATGTGTTGTTGAATTCATTTAATATATGCTATGGTTGTGAAGATCGCTTGATGTGGTTAGTTGGGATTAATCTTGATAGATTGGTTATATTTTGTTCGCACCTTGGTAAAAATGTTCTCTGCACATTCCTTCTTCTTTTACTCATTTTACTTTAGAGTTATATTACACCTTATTTTTACATTGATTTAACCTCAGATTAATCTTGCCCTTGCAAATGAACCATGATTTTATTTTTATCCTTTTTACTTACTTTTAACTGTGTTGGGATGGTTAGAGCGATTTTTAAAATTGTGATAGGGAACAATTGGGTCTGGTTTTCTTCTGATGAACTTAGTTTTTTCTTGCAAGGGAGGGCGCCATTTTTTGGCAAGTGGCTCCTGCGTTGTCCTCGTGACATTTATGGATTTTCCCCCATGAGAAGGCACCATCCCTTGGGAATTTTTCCTATAGTGAATTCCTCTCACGAATTGGGATTTTGGGAAACTCTTTCCTCTATCTAAACCTTCGCTTTTACTGTAGCAATTTCCTCTCACGATTTGGGAGTTTTTGGAAACTCTTTCCTCTGTCTAAACCTTCATTTTTGCTGTAGCGATTTCCTCTCACGATTTGGGAGTCTGGGGAAACTCTTTCCTCTGTCTAAACCTTCGCCTTTCCTATAACAATTTCCTCTCATGATTTGGGATTTTGGGGAACTATTTTCTCTGTCTAAACCTTTGTTCTTCTTGTAGCAAGTTCCTCTCACAAAATTTGGAGTGTGGGGAAATGTTTCCCTTCTCTCTACACCTCATGAATTTACCACCTCTTCTTACCTTAGAAAAATGTAGCCTCGACTCTTGCGTGGCACATGCATGCTCCTTCTGCGAATTCGATCACTTTGCTAGCGAATTTTGGGTATTTTCACTCTGTAACTCATACTTTACCTTCCCAACGAAATTATGGGTGTCTCCCTACGATTTCTGGGAAGACTTAGTGTGATCCACTTCTCCTCTCTTAGCGTAGTCCCACATGCTTCGCCCAGACGTATTGGGATGCAACCTCTATGTTTCCCCTTATCTTTGCATGGTTAGATTCGAGTTTAAGAGTAATAAGCAGTATTAGCTAATTTATGATTGGGGAGAATTTTGATATATCGCTTTTAATGGGTTTCGATTTATTGCTTTAGTTATCATTTTAGTTTTCTTTGTATTATTTAATGCAATAGTTGAGTCTTTTAATGCTTTATGCTCTTCTTCCATAATATGGTGACCAGTTGTCTCGATGCACCTTAAGACTATGTGGATGGTTAAAAAGTAATCATTAGTTACTTGCGCCATGATAAGTGTAGCTAGGTTGATTATATGGTTGTTTTTAGTGTGCTCAAACTTTTTTTAATGGAGATGTGTTATTTTATCTTTTTTAATTGCTCTGTGGTCTTGGGACATTCCACCTTCATCACTCCTTAGTTGGTTCTTTTCTTTATAAAAGAAATGCATGACCCAAGTTGTTGACGGTTGTTTACATGTACCTTAATTGTTAGTGTATAGTTAAAGCAGGCGTGCCATGATTAATGGGTAGATCCTCTTGCACAATGACCCTTGGGTGTCGAAGAGTGACTCGTCAAATTGATAGAACCGTTGTGCGCACTGTGTTTTAAATATGTATGTTAGGTTTACATTAGGAATTTTGTGCGCAATGACAAATTGGTGTAAGGAGTTGTGGTTTAGCCAAAGGACCACTCGCGTTATGAAGTGTTCCCTTTTGTTTATCATCATCTTTTCTAATGCCTTTAATTTGTCCAGGTGGATGGTTTAATAACTAGATTCCGTGCACCCCTAATAGCAATGTTGTTGGTTTGAATCAAACTTACTTTAACCTTGTGTAGTGATTAATTATTGTTTGATGATTGATAAGGTGGTTGTACTTGTACTTGAGAACTTAACATGACTTGGATGCGTGCTTTATTTAGAACTGTTATGTTCTTGTGTGTTAACTTAATGTGGAACGACTATGTAATTAGTTCACTACTACGCTCTATTTCTTGTGGATTCTCCTTCCATGTGGAGTAAGTCTTCTAGTCCTATTGGGCGTAATGTTGAATGCCCCCTTGGATTAATGCTTGTAAAATTTGTTGCATCCAGAATTAAATGTTGATTGATGAGTATGTGTTTAAGACTGTGTAAAGTAGATAGCTTGTTGCTCAATGAATTTGATGGTTTCACTCTTGCGCCACGAGTGACGTTGACTATGCTATCGGGTGATGGGATCAAACGCGCACCATGGAGTAATTGTAGATTCATTTTGATTTCCTTCTTGGGTTGAGCGCGCTTCTGAACTAAAATAGATGTTGCTCATGCACCTAGAAATAAAACAAAATTGTTTTACTTGCGCCCTCTATTGTGTCCTTATGTTTTAATTAGAAATTATTTATCTTACGCCTTAGATTTTAAGTTACATGATATTTATTAGAATGCTACAGAGGCTTGATGATATTTGGATGAGGTGTCAATAATATCTCTTTCAAATCTGGTGTGTAGTTCGTACAAAAAAAATTACTATTGTTTTGTCGTTGTGTTGACATAACCATAGGGTCGTTACAATGTTTTACAAATAATCTTAATAGCTTAATAAATATAGAAAGAAAATAATGACGAATAATTACCTTGGTGATATCTCAATCTTAACTTAAATTTTCACAATAGCCTTAGTCAAAAGAAAAGTAATAAAGTAAACTACTCTTAATCCAAATCCAATTTAAGGATTAAGAATCTGTGATGAAGTGATCAAATATTACTTATTTATTCAATAACTAGACTAATACTAGAAAAAGAAAACTAAACTAAACTAATCCCAATCCTAATTCTCATTCTAAAAGGACAAATCATTTGAGTTGTTTTAGTCCCACAATCATATGTACAACCAAAACTAGTAGTATAATTGAATCAATACTAAACAAACAAAAGAAAACTTAAACCTATCATGTACATGTATTTCTAATAGATACAGATACATGGAAATAAATTTATTTACAGGAAACGTCACTTGAAATGAACTCTCCAACCATATTTCGGTTAGATCAAGAAAATGAAGATGTAAATCTATAAAAGATTGGACAAATTTCAAAGAAGAAGAGAATAACAAACTAGACTCAAATGATGTTCTTGATAGTGTTGGAGCCTATATAAAACTATTAGTATTGGAAGAAGAATTTACAGTGTTATTTACATGAATGTTAAAAGACACTAAATATTTATTTACAGGAATTTCATTTTCATAAGTTTTTGGTAAGATAATATAATCAATAATAGAGATAGCATTTACTTGTGTAAAGAGTTCAATATCATTACAAAACATTGGAATTCTAATAACTTCAGAATCATAAATTGGATTAGATTCTTATTTTTGAAAATTGAAATCATTGATTAGAAGATTGAAAATGAAAATTTAATGTAGCATTAGATTCTTATTTTTGAAAATTGAAATCATCATAATAACTAGAAGATTGAAAATGGAAATTTAATGTAGTATTATTAGTAAAAAGACACCCTTCATTTTGAAATATTTATTGACTTTGGAGATTAAGAACATGAAAACTTGACATAACCATTACCAACTAGTGAAGTGACTCAATATTTTCAAACTTCAAGTCATTTCCATAAATGACTTCATAATTGTTATTAGGGTTCTCTTCCATTATAAATGATAACTTAGAACCAGAGGCATAACTAGATGCAGATACACAAAAATTGTCAAAACCAATGAAAGCATTATCATTCAATAACTTATTCGTTATTAGTAAAAGATTCATAATTTGTTTGATTAAGGATAACTCATTTATCTTGTAATAATATATTAGTGTAAATTCCCAAGAATCACTGTCTAGGTGTTCTGAGTTGCGTGGTTGAACATCATAAATAGTGATATTAGAAAACGCATTTGAAACATCTTTAGTATGACGACTTTCATTATTTTCGCTTATGATTTCAATTTGAGAAACAGATTCAGGTTCATCTTCTTCATTGCAAACAAAAGTTTTATAATGATATAGAACAGTTTTAAAAGCATCATTAATTTCATGGGATATATTATAACTTTCTTGAAGTTGTTCATTAACATTTTCTAAATTGTTTGTCTAAAAAAGTACAATGATGTCACTAGTTGATTCAAAATAATTGTCCATAGAAGCAAATGTACTTAGAAAGATTATATTTATAGATTCATTATAGTTATTCAAAATATAAGGAAGAGAAAAAATATGGCAAAACAATCCCATTGATTCAATTTCAGAAGGTAAATCTTGATATTGAAATTGTAAACAATTTAATTAAATTTAACAAGAAAATATTCAAATTACCTTCAAATCTGTGTAGATTCTCAAGTTCTAAGCATACCATATCATAGTCATAGTTTTGAAAAGAGTGAAGGAACATTTTTGTAAATTGATCCCAATTATGTATAGAGGCAATGGTATTGATTGACACCATGCTTTGGCTTGAGAGTAAGAGTAAAGATCTTGTAGATCACACTTTCATCAATATCATAGTTATCATAGTTATTGTAATTTTTAATAAATTGAAGAATATAATCAAATGTAGAAGCATTAGCTTTATCATTAAAATTTATTTTTTACAAGTGATTTACTATTTTTAATGGATTTTATCAATATTTTCATCCAAAGATGCAACTTCAAATAGAAATTTTAAAAGGAACCATTGAAAAGTATAAGTAGTTAAAACAAACAGCTCCAAAGGGACAACTCGTTGGTAGCCCTCCTTCTACTACCAAAAATTTTGTTGGATAACATTGAAAAGTATAAGTAGTTAAAGCAAACAACTCCAAAGGGACAACTAGTTGGTAGCCCTCCTTCTACTACCAAAACATTTGTTGGATAAAATTGATCATGATCAACATTAAGAAAATCACCTACTCATATTCCCAATTAGACAGTTATCCATTTGGTGTGGTGATTGTGACTGGTTTAATGGGTCTAGTTACCCTTTTCTAAAACTAAACTAAATTAAATGTTAATCTAATCTAAACTAATCTAACCTAAAATTAGTCTAAACCTATCCTCTGCATGCTAATTGATGATATTACTTGTTATCATCCACAGGAAGAACGGGAAGAATTACCTATTTGCAACATGCTTATAAGAGACAATCCTTGGGATCAGATGAAATGTGGGGTGATCCAGGCCACATAAAAGATTTAAAAAAATGAATTAAACTAAATGAAATCAGCAATATGATATAACAACAAAAGGAAATTTAATCTATCTCAATAGAGAAAAGGAATGGTCCTACTCCCAATCAAGAGAAAGATAAAAAAGAATGGACGGAAATTGAACCGGAGGTAAAGATGAGTTAACAAGTCATAGAAATAATTCACATGGCGTGAAACTATTCAATTAAATTTAATAAATAATTATCATATCTCAATATGCATATACTTGGATTCAAATCACCATAATTGCATTAAAGATAAAATATATTTATCATATTAAGGAAATAGTTCTCATAGTATGACAATAATAAGGATCAACACAAGTATGAAATTAGATTGG
>ML792566.1:276954-303259 GCA_009831015.1 Picea engelmannii
TTTGCCAACCATTCGAACTCCAACTCATCCTTCTAGAAGATTCCTTCTAGAAGGATCGAGAACTTATTCATTTTCTCCCTTTAGAAACATTTCCGCACCCTGACCATGAACACAGTGCGGAAAGCCCGCAGTAAGACTGAATGCAGCCTGCGGAAATTAAGGTTTTCCGCAGTATAGTATATATGCAGCCTGCGTATTATTTCCAAAAGTATGATTTTGAGAAGCTGATAAGTGTAACTTTCTTCATGAAAATAATCTTAATGAAGAGTTAGATCTTCTATCACCATGTCATTAGCATGTCATCATCTCGATAACCAAAAATGTGGATAACATGCATACATAACTGCATTTTAAATATGGAATGACAACGTGTTAATATGGAATGTCTGTGATTTTAAATTTATGATAGACAAAACCTTTTAAATATATGATATAAATGATTATAAAGATATGATAGAAATTGATTTTAAGTACATGGTAGACAACGTTTCTATCTCTTGTATTAAAAGATATCGATTTTTATATATAATGTGTGTGTGACAAAGATTTAGTATCTAATGCATGACAGAGATATAATTATGGATAGTGATTTATATATAATATGTGACAACGATTTTAGTTAGTGATTTTATACAGTTAAATATATACATTGAATGACAACAAGTGTAAGACTGTGTGTGTATGCGTTGCAATCGATGTTGTGTATCCTGTATATATATTTTGGCAGTGATTTTGTCTCTACCATTTGTATATGCCATGGGTTTTAATTGTATACCATGCGATTTATTCATATCATGTGAATAAATAATTGTTTATACTATGCGGTTTGCCCAGTCATTCCCCATGATTATCAATACACAACCAGTGTTCTACCTGGCCATTTGCCTAGTGCTTACACAACCCTTCTCTATAATTTCTATAGACATAATAACATTCATTACTAGACTGTGTTTCCTTTTTTGGGGCAGCGAAATATATGGTTGATTCCTTGTTACTTCCTTTAAATTGTTAATTTGTTTTTATGGACAGTGATATCATATTTGTACATATTGATTATATCATTAAACAACGATAGCATATTGGTACATATCAATTTATATCACTACACAAAAATATCGATTTATATCATGTGATTTTTTTGTACATGTTATTCACACAATGATACATAACAACGATATTATTATGATATCTATAATTTCATCCTTATTGTTATTTAGGCAGCTACTTATTTACATTATTTATATGACAACGATGTTTCCAAAATAAAGTAACTCTTGTTAGAGAGAGATTACATATATGACAGTGATTATTTAGTTAGCGACTATGCATGATAGTGATTACATATAAGACAATGATTATATAGCCAACCATTTATATGCAGACGACGATTGTATGCAGACTGTGTTTGACATAGATAGAGATTTATTTTATAGATTATATAGATAGTGATTTCATTACACATATTATTTAGATAGCAATTTTATTATATAGATCCTATATGCATTCCATAGATAGCGATTTTATTATATTTGTTTCAGTTTTAAAAGACATCAATTATATTGTTTAAAGGACAATGATATATTGGCTTCAGTTTAAAGGATAGTGATGCCATCTTTAAAATACAAGTTTTATTTTTTTTTAAAAGATATGTTTCATATTTGTTTCATTTTAAAAGATAGTGAATTTATCCTTAGGAAAATACTTATGGGATATATGGAATTGGAAGATAGTTACAATGAACTAATAGTTACAGATTGATGTATGTTTACATAGAATTTTTTGCGTCAAGAAGTTATTTTGATGTATGATTGTTATAGCAATCATATTTCCCTTTCGTCTTGTTGACTTGACGATAGGGAGGTTGGGTATAGTCTTCATGTTTGATAGTTAATTTGGTCTCCTAGCACGTTGGAGTTTTCTTGGGATATTGGTCTAGATATCTTATGTAGCGCCTTGGTGACTGTCACACCTATCATCCTGTGATGACATGATTCCTGATGAGGGGATCATTGCATGCCCTGATGGATATATGCAAATGATAACCTGGACGGAGTCTTGTGTTTCTCGGTGTGCACATATTGTTTGTTGTAATGTATGTTAGGCATTGGGTTTTGCGCGATGTATAAGTTTGTAGTTCTTGGTCGACGAAGCCATTGTATCAAGTTGTTGAAGTTGTCCTTTAGCTTGTAGTTGTTGTCTTGCTTGTGTCGGGCCGGTAGTCATTTTTATCTGTCTATTGATTATCACATGTTTCATCCAGTTGCATGATGTGCTAGTGTGTTGATTCATTGTTGTCTATGGCATGATCTGCGTGTGTTGTGTTCATCATCAAGTTGTGTTGTTTAATGTTTTCCATTGTTTCCTTCCTGCTTCAAACAAAAAGAAAAAGATTGAAATTTCTTATGTCTCTTATAGTCGTAACGATGGGGTCGTTACATATGTTATCAGAGGCAGTTCGACCCACAACTTGGGATCGCTACGACTCCCATTGATTTGATATTCGATTATAATTTTTCTAATTAAGTTGACTTGTATTCGTGTAGGTAATCATGGTTAGAGGACACTACGTAGGCAGATGATGAGGTGATATGGGAGAAGGTGTGATGCCTCCAGTAGAATCCACTCCTGAGGGGTCTAAACCCCTAGAAGACGAACAAGTTGTTGGGGAGGAACAGATAAATGTGGGTGATTTGGTTGGGCTCATGAGGTCCTCTCAGCAGATGTTTGAGGCACTGATCGGTCGTTTGGAAAGAGATAGGGTGAGGGTGCCAGTACCCCCTGAGGGTCCATTGTGCGCTTCGGTCGGTATTGATAATATTCACCACGAACTCAAGAAGGTCAAATTTCCTAAGTTCTTTGGTGCCCCATACAACACAACCGTCGAGGCATGGTTGGAGAATATGGAAATGTTATTTTCACTTCACAACTATACCTCTAACATGAAGGTTTGCATGGAAGTATTTGAACTCAAGGGGAGCACTCTTCTATGGTGGAAGACGCTCCTGCTGCAATTGAACATGGTGGTCGAAGACGTGTCATGGGAATTGTTCAAGGAACGGTTCCGAGAGTGGTATTTGTCATAAGAATTCATTGAGAATCATCTCAATGAGTTCAATTACTTTAGACAGGATGGTCGTACAGTTTCTGAGTATGAGGCCCAATTTATGGAGCTGCTTTGGTATGCTTCGCACCTGAATACCGAGAAAATTAAGGTTAATAGGTGTGTGTTTGGCCTTAATGTCATCATTCATGCAAAGGTTAGGATTATGATGCCTCAAAACTTGCAAGATGTCGTTTAGAAGGCCCTCGTAGCAGAGGAGGATCTTATCAGTGGGGTTTAGAGAAAAAACTCTGAGGAGACCAGCAGGGCATGTGTCATCTGGTGCACAATAGCATCAGACACCAGCTAAACACACGGGAGGATATCATGGCTTGCATAGAGGATCCACTTTCAATACACCTTGGTGACCAATGCCTCATCAGTGGACTCCTTACTAAGGGCCACAACACTAACATCAATGTCAATCGCAACAACAATAGTTTAGGACTGTTCAACATAACAAACTAGGGTTCTAGGACGGTGGGTCATCAGCTTCTACTTCAGGTAACATGAGTACTGGACCAAAAAAAGGGTGTTGGACATGTGGGGAGCCACATTACCAACGCGAATTCCAAGTGGAGAGGACTAGAGCATATGGATCAGCCAGACCCACTACCCTGGGAGATTTTGGCAAGGCCCGTCGGATTGATGCAGTGGTGAATAACCGTTAGGCAGAGCACTAGTCGACTGTTCTCGAGATGTCAGGTACCATCGCTAACTAGATCCTTAGTATTTTGATAGATCCAAGTGCTACAGAGAGTTTCATTTATGGGGTAGATCTAAAGAGAATTAAGTTAAAGGCAGTCGAATAGGATTAGTTTAGCTTTGTAGAAATGAATTTGGGAGCCAAAGAGAAGGTTGGTGGGAAGGTTACAAGTTGTATCCTTAACCTGGGAGAGTTTGTCACTAGGACCAACCTATACGTCAAGATATTAGGATATTATGACATCATGATTGGTATGGACTGGTTGGAATCACATGAGGCGATACTCAACTGTAAGACGTAACGGTTGAGCTTGGTTGATGATGAGGGACAATGATGTGTGATTGTAGGTTGGAACTAGGGAGTCTCCCTCAAGTTCATTTCTTCCTTGCAACTATGGAATAGCATGTGCAAGGGATGCAAGCTTTATTTGATCCTTTCTTTAAACGATAACAGAGTAGAGGAAGGTCTAGAACACCTTCCGGTGGTGAGAGAGTTTGCAAATGTCTTCTCTAAGGAGTTACCTGGGATGTTTTCGAAGAGGGAGTTGGAATTTATCATAGACCTAAAACCGAGGACTGAACCGATAGCAAGAATGACTTGTCGGATGTCAACCCCGAAGTTATAGGAGTTGAAAATGAAACTGAAGGAGTTGTTGGACCGAGGAATTATAGGTCCAAGTGTGTCACTATGGGGTGCACCTGTTATATTCATACGGAAGAAGGATGGTTTGTGGAGACTTTGCATTGAATACTATCAATTGAACAAGGCAACAATTAAGAATTAATACTCATTGTTAAGGATTGATGATTTGTTTGATCACATGAAAGGTGAGATTGTGTTTTCAAAGATTGACTTGATATCAATATGGATCAAGGAGGATGACGTCCATAAGACCACCTTTAAGATGATGTTTGGACATTATGAGTTTATTGTTTTACCATTTGGACTGACGAACGCCCCAGGGGTATTTATGAGTTTGATGAACGAGGTGTTATGTGAGTACTTGGACAAGTTCATCCAAGTATTCATTGACGATATGTTGATTTACTTTTAGACGATGGAGGAGCATGACGATAACTTGTGCTTGGTACTATGGTGTCTACGAGATAACAAATTGTATGGGAAATTGTCTAAATGTTCATTTTATCAATCGAAGATTCACTACTTGGGGCATGTCATCTCCAGCGAAGGTATCACTGTGGATGCAACAAAGGTCAGGGCTATTATGAAATGGCCTACACCGATGAATTTCCCTGAAGTGTGTAGCTTCATGGGTTTAGCGAGACATTAATGATGGTTCATCTAGGGTTTTTCAAAGATAGAAAATCTGATCACGTAATTGTAGAAGAAGAAAAAGAAGTTTGTTTGGATCGAGAAATGCACGGAAGAATTTCGGAGGCTCAAGGAGTTGTTGATAACATCACCGATACTAAAGGTCCCAGACATGGATGTTGACTTCTTGGTATACACTGACACATCCAAGGAAGGCTTAGGTGTAGTCTTCATGCAAGATGGTTGAGTGATCATTTACATCTCAAGAAAGTTGAGAAGGCATGAGGAGAACTATGCAATGCATGATTTGGAGTTGTTAGCCATTGTATAAGCCTTGAGAGTTTGGAGACACTACCTTATTGGATGGAAATTTGAACCAATAATGGACCAATTTGGACTACAACACATCATTACGCAAAGCAACTTCAACATGCGACAACGACGTTGGTCGGAATTGCTCAGCGAGTAGGATTTCAAGATTACTTACATAAAAGGTACAATGAATAGAGTGGCATATGTGTTGAGTCAGAAACCAAGCATATTTTTAGTGATGCTTCTTTAGACGAATCTATGTGAAAAGATTATAACTTTACAACATGATGATGATTGGTACAAGGAGGCCAAGGATTTTATCGGACAAAACAAAATGATGGTACCAAGATTTGAAGGATTTACGTTTCACAACAATGGATTATTGAGATTTAAAAAATTTAATTTACGTACCACCCAACGACGAGTTAAGGAGTTTCATCCTAAATGAGGGTGACAAATCCATGTACATGGATCATCCTGGAGTCACGAAGATGAGGACAGACCTTAAACCCTTATTCTTCTCGAAAGGTATAAAGGAAGACATAGTCAACTACGTGGCAAGATGTCTAGAATGTCAGCAGGTGAAGGCGGAACATAGACATATGATAGTATTTCTACAGCCACACATGATTCCATAATTGAAGTGGGAGGTCATTTCGATGGATTTCATTCTTGGATTGCAAATTAGGGCAAGGAGACATGACTCAATTTTTGTGGTAGTCGGCACTCTGACGAAGAGTGGTCATTTACTCCTGTGCATATGACGTATCAGGCACCTAACATAGCTAGAGTTTTCATCAATGAGATTGTAGAAGTTGCATGGCGTACATAAGAGGATTATATCCGATTGAGAATCGGTGTTTACTGGATGATTTTGGACTAGTTTCCAGGAGGCCTTGGGAACCCAACTTAACTTTAGTACCGCGTATCACCCGGAGATAGAAGGGAAGACTGAACGAAAAAACCAAATCTTGGAGGGTATGTTGCATATGTATGTTAAGGACCAACAAAATCATTGGGAAGAGTTCTTTCCATTGGTAGATTTTGTGTATAACAATAGTTATCAAAGCACCATTAATATGGTGCCTTTCGAGTTTCTTTACGGGTGACCATGTCAGACGCCTTTGAGTTAGGATCGACTTGAGGATAGGGTCTTGGTGGGACCAAAAGCAATCAAAGAAATGGAATATCAAATGAAAACAATAAGACAAAGGATCAAGGAAGCGTAGGATCAGTAGAAGAATTATGTCAAAGCGCATCGTGTCGACCGTAGTTACAAATTTGGCGATCGAGTCTTCTTAAAGGTGAAGTCACATAAGAGTTCGATCAAGTTTGGAAAGGGGGATAAAATATCTCCTAGGTTTGTGGTACCTTTCAAGATTGTGGAAAAGAAGGGGCCCATGGCCTATCGACTAGTCTTGCCTGATTCTTTGAGGCATATGCATGATGTTTTTCATGTATCTATTTTGAGACATTATATTAGTGATCCTACACATGTTATTGACATGAGTTCCTTGCAGGTATATGACGAGGGTGTGCTCATGGTAGAGACAATAGGCATTTTGGACCATCGCATTCGATGGTGACGACATCGAACAATAGATTAGGTCAAGGTCTAGTGGGACAAATATACTCTGCAATCGGCGACCTGGGAGGATGCATATGATATGCGCCAACAATTTCCATTTTTGTTTGATAGATAGATGTATGATGTTGTAATACAATTTATTTCAGCACTAATATACTATGAAACTTCAGGATGAAGTTTAAACCAATAGGGGGTGTATGTAACATCCTTCTCTTATGCGCACTGAGCGAACTTGTTCTTTGAGGAAACTTGCATGCAAGTGATCCAGGTTATTTTTATTATTAGTCGTTTTGATAATGATTATGAGATATTATGGATATGATGATATGTTATTTTCTTGTATTTGCATAGACAGGTGCTATTGACTGGGTTCTCCTAAGTGTGTAGGACTTTGGACATTGAGGATGCAGAGGCATCGATGAAACCCCTTGGACTCTTGATCGAGTCAGGGAGTGGACTCTTGGGTTTGAATGTTGTTGAAGTGACACATGTACATATGATTAGATGTTATGATGATTCATTATTATTGCTGACAAGATTTGTTGATGGATGCATGCTAATGATAACTTGTCGACCAAACTCATATGTGGAGTAGAGGAGTCATGCATGACAACCATAGATTTTGAGGGAAAGGTGTGGTAGCAGCCATGCCACAACTTACTAGCACTCCTGTCGTGGCTTGAACAGTAAGTTAATGATTACCTAGTTCGAGAAGATGCACAATGTCGTGAGGGAAGACTATGAAAGTCACTCACGATGGTTCTAGGAGGTGTGTAATAAGACAGGGGCCTTATTCCTTAGAGGCCCTTAGTCTCCAACAATATCACCTGGCGGAATATTGACTACAGGGGTTTGACATCTACCAAATTTAGTCAAGAGGCGAGTGGCACCCTTGGAGCACGTAGTGTGTCCTGAAGGGAACGTCGCACAAGGAAAACAAAAAAAGGTGAGTGGCACCCTTGGAGCACATAGTGCGTCTTGAAGGGCACGTCGCAAAAGGAAAACAAAAGAGGCGACCGACACCCTTGGAGAATCTAGTGCGTACTAAATGACACGTCACGATTTTAACTGGAAAATGAATAAACTCTCGGCCTTAAAATGAAGTATGTCATAGGTAAGTTTAAAAAAAACAAATTTTCCTAATTAAAATGTCGCCGAGCCTAGTGAAATTAAAACCTAGGACTAAGTAGAACTTGTGGTAAAAAGGAAAAATAATAAATAAACATGTAACAAGAAGGGGGGTAAGAAATTCAACTTATTTATTAAAGTCAAAATTATAATCAAGGATTGATTTTTTAAAAAGGGGGGTAATGATTGTTTTATCTACACTTGCAAATTTAATTTTAATTAAAACAGAAAAAGGGTAAAAGGGTTGTTTTATCTACGCTTGCTAATTTAATTTAATTAAAATGGAAAAAGGGTAAAAGGGTTGTTTTATCTACACTTGATAAATTGTTTTTTTAGTTAAAAAGTAAAAAGGGGGAAACTTAAAAGAAATAGGAAACTCAAAGGAAAAGGGAAACTTAAAGAAAAGGGGAAATGTAAGGAAAAAGATGAATGTCTAACTTAGTAAGGAATCTTGCCTTTAGAACTTTCTAATTATGAACTCAACTAGGAATTAAGCAAGGTGTAAGTCATTTAAGAAGTGTAAGGGAATTTTGGGACATCGAGGAGCGTTTTTAGGAATGCTTTAGGTGGGTGAGGGAAATAGGAATATTTAATTAATTAATAAAATTGATTTTTTTGTGCAACTAGAGGATCGGGCAACATGTGTACGAGAGAGGTTTTTCGAAATCAATTAGATGAAAAAGGAATTTAATGAGAATTTGGGAAACTAATTACTTGAAAACTCTATAAAAAGGATGGAGGAGGAGGAGTATTGATCTCATCTTTTTGCGTAACGTTACGTGCTGAAATTGTTTTCTTGACTGAAATTTCTCTTGTGGGAGTTGGGATAGCCAGCTCGGGTAACGACTGGTAGCTTGACCTTGCGAGGAGAGATATGTGATAGCATTATCTGGTATTATGTGCATGCACACTTTGCTGCTCGAGGGGATCGGGGGGAAGGAGAGTACCCCTATCGTTGACTGGGAGGTATCGGTGAGGTCACATCGGTTGGAAAACCGGATATGGATGGAGCGCGTGCGAGACAACAACATCAGAGAATTCACGTTTGGGTAAGGTACGCCTGTTAAAGTTGTTATTTGCACTGAAATTTAATTTACACATGTTATTTTACTGTTCTTGGTTGAAGATTTCATTTCCATGAGCTTTATTGCAACTGCTTTCCTACGGTATTTGTAATCCCCTTGCTCGTTGTATTTTGAATTGATTTCCCATGGTGAATCCAATATCTTATTGCAATGACTTCTCTGCGTTTGTTTTTATTGCTTAATGCAAAGAAAAATTGAGTTTTTATCTTCTGTCACTTATCCCTTTAGTTATTATTCCATGCCTGAGCAGTCGGCCAGGAGTCAAATCGATGATCGTCACTCCGGTGTTTAAAGACATATAGATTGAAATTTCTTTCTTTCTTTTGCATGTATAATAAGTGAAGGATAAATTTCTCCCAGTTATCGACCCCTTACTTATCTTTGTTTTTTTCTCTTATGATTAACCCCTGTTTTTTGTGCTTTCTTGTGAATGAGTATCTTTGCGTCTTGATTGATTAAAAATCTGATTTTATCTACGGTTTTAATTGCTTAAACTTGGGTAAATATCTATGATTTGGATCGATAAAAATATGCATTTGTGAATGATAACCTCTGAGTTTTGAAGGCCCAATCTCTACATTTTTGGATTGATAAAACTATGCATGTTTGAATGGTAAACCCCAACATTATGGAATGGTAGATCTCTGCATCTTTTTAAAGATAATTCCCCATATTTTAAATGGAAAATCTCTGTGTGTTTTTTTATGATGCACAACATTGAGGAATGGTAATTCTCTACGTTTTTGTTTTTGATGATTCCAATGTTTTAGATGCTAAAACTCTACATTTTTTATTATTAGATCACAACATTCACACCCCATTTCTCTTGGGTTTTCACACAGCATGTACCCCACAAATTTCTAAGCCATTTACCTAGATCTTAGACAATGATTTCGCCCATGTGTTTACAACCATTTACCCATATCTAATAGACAGTGATTTATTTTCTTTGTTGTTGTGTATGACAACGATTTTATATAGATATTCTTGAGTTATGATAGTGATTTTAAATATTATTGTGTTTTATTATGACTGCATAAATAACTATGTTTTATATATCGAATGACAGTGTGTTAATATGGAATGACTGCAATTTTAAATTTATGATAGACAACACCTTTTAAATATATGATATATAATGATTATAAAGATATCGTAGACAATGATTTTGAATGCATGGTAGACAACGTTTTTATCTCTTGTATTAAAAGATAGTGATTTTTATATATAATGTGTGTGTGATAGAGATTTAGTATCTAATGCGTGATAGAGATATAATTATGGAAAATGATTTATATATAATATGCGACAAGGATTTCAGTTAGTGATTTTATACACTTAAATATATACATTGAATGACAGTGAGTGTAAGACTATGTTTGTATACGTTGCAATCGATGTTGTATATCTTGTATATATATTTTGGCAGTGATTTTGTCTCTACCATTTATATATGCCATGTGATTTAATTGTATACCATGCAATTCATTAATATCATGCGAATAAATAATTGTTTATACTTGATGACATCCGCTTCCCCTCAGGGTTTTCTAATGCCTGACTTCTCAGTCAAGAGGATCGTTCTGTCAAAATTCGTGAGCCAAAGCATCTCTTTCGATCCCCATTGGCATCGCTGTGAAAATCTGATCCACAGGTCCTTCTTATTCCCCCACACGGCCCTCCTGTAATCAACCGTGAACTTTTCCGATATGATTTTGGGTTTCGGTATTCACTGACCCAGAATGCACGAGAACCACTGTCTCCACGATTTTTCGATCACCCAGTCTCCGAAGTGATGAAACACCTCTGTCAACAACTAGCCCCTCGGGCCTAAGCCTTGGCCCACACGACCTCTTCACATATGACCGCGACCCTATTTCAGGGTTTCGCGACCCAAGCGTCCAACATCTCGTCCTTTAGATCCCCGATTCTCTGATATGCGAAATGTCGATATGGAAATTCCCTGGTCCTCCCCTTCTTCGCAATTTCGGCGATCGTGATGTCGAAAAGCATGAGCTTCTTGTCCACGGGATCCTCGATATTCCTAATCTCGATTCTCTGACGTGACGTCAGCTAGGCCCACACCATGGAGTTTCCGCCTTTTCACCACTCATAAAGTCGAAATACTTCCTCTTCCAACCTCTGATGCTCGAGTCCCCAATGTGGGAAATCTCATGACACGTGCCCTCCTACAATCGGACGGTTCAGATCAAATCTTGTTGTTTCAGGACTTTTGCAACCAATTGCCCGACTTCTCAACCTCGAGATCTTCGATATCCCAAACGTCGAATTCTTGATATGAACCCCTTCGGGACCTCCACTTCTGTGTTCATGAGGACTCAAACTTTGCATCCCTATGGTCAAATCCAACGGCTGACAGGTATCTGTGTGAGATCTGACACTCATGATTTTCTCTTCTTACGCACTCCTCTACTCCTCCCTGGACGTGGAAATATCAATGGTCCAGAATCTGTCGACCCATCCAACAGTAGTTACACTCCCTCCTGAGATTCTGTGTTTTCTTCCAGGACTAGGAAGAAAGTCAATTTTCCAAAGGTTTCAACCTTAGCCTTCCTTCTTCTCTACGACTCCTCACACTTCGAGCTTCGCCGCGCATATAAAAACGTTGACCCTTCTGAGCTTTGGGTACTCTGAACTCGTCAAAGGTTCTATAACTTCTACACCCCCTGCAGTTACAACTTTGTGCATAAAATAACTCGCCCTCCTGAGCTTACCCTTTCCTTTGAATCCTGGAAGGATTCTTTGACTCCTGCGCTTATACAGGGTATTCACATGCACACAAAGGTGCTATTCATCCTGAGATTTCCTGTAGCTTTGACCTCCAAGGAAACTCAGTTATTCTTCTCTTTCTCCCTCAGATGAAGAATTCAGAGGCCCTCCTGGCCCTCCTTCACTCAAGCAATCTCTTGCTGAGTACTATCAGGGTGTTCAACAACCCTGTGAAGATCCCTTAGTGGACTATTCCTTCAGAACATAGAACTCAAAAAGTCCTCTTCCCTCTGTGTCTACCTGCATAATGTCTCAATGCCCACCTAGCAGAGTATCTTCTCACAGAACATCCAATAGTTTTGTTCTCTTTCTATTCACTTATACGGCTGCTCAATTCCCTTCTAGCAGAGCCCTCAGAATCCTTAGTGATCCTGTCTTCTTCAATGTACTTACAACAGGGTTCTTCCTCTGTGCACTCCTTGCATTGGCTCAATGCCCTCCTGGTAGAGCTTCACAGAACTCCTCAAAGCTTCTATCTGCAATTGTGTATCTCCTACATAACCCTATCTCCTGAGGTATTCAACAACCTCATAGGTCTTCACAGAGTTGTTGATTCTAGTTCCTGTGCCACAACACGTCTTTGTCTCAACCCTCAGTATTCAGAAGTGCTTTAAAGCACTGGTATTTAGAGACCGCAGTACTCTATCATGCCCTCATGGCATGAAACCTCAAATACCTTCACCTAAAATCATACACACTCCTGCGAATGCAAACCTACAACATACATTCATATCATATAGAGAACACTCACAGACATTCATTTAACACATAATCATGCAGGAAAAACTGCTCTCTGTATTAAATATGGAAAATGCCTATATTTACAAGGTGTTCTTGAGCACGGCCTATAACAAGGTCTCGTCTCCTTCTCTTCTGCTCTTTACTCGCAGACAATCACACAACTTCCACATGCACCTACTACCAAAGAGATACAATCGATCTTTTTACATGAGGAGTCTCCTCGAGCTCTTCCCTCCAATCTACCTACCCCATTGAATTACATTGAATGGGTTGTCTAGTCCAATATCCAGATCTATATATCAGCCTTACAAAACATTTAAAGGCCTACCTACCCTATGCCTACACAAAGGCACGACTCTATGGCTCAATAGCCTAAACATTAAATTACATTGAATTCAAATTTTAAATGAGGACTGCGCCTCTCTTCATCACGTGATTTGAATTCGCTGACACGCCTGGCTGGCTGGCTGACTGACATGGAGAGATGCTCTTGCATTATAATCCTTAGCTACAAAATTCATGAGCTCCTGCTCATGAGCTTCCCATCTCTGATGTTGAAATCCTCCTGGATCCGAAATCATCCTCTGGAGCTGTTCATCTGCTCCATTTATCTATTGTTGCTGCTTCTGCGCTGCTACTGTTGCTTTCTTCTCTCTACTCAGCCTCTCTTTGATGATAGTTTCTGCTGACCCCAACATCAACTCGTTGATCTCCTTGATCACTTCATCCATATTCTCCAATGGTTGGCCCTGTTCATGCAGTCTCCTCAGCTGCAAGAATTTTCGACACATGGGCAGATCACTGTGATCTCCCATGTCTTCTTCATCATCTTCCAAATTCACCTGTTGGATGTGCACACCCTGCACCTTCACCCTTCTCTCCAGGGCTTTGATTTTCTCATACAGATCAGCCAAACTAGCGCTGTATGTTTCTTCTTCTTCCTTAGCTTCTGCAAACTCCCATGTTGTAGTCTTTTCAGTCTCCTGGCTGAAAATATTGAGCCATTCATCAGAATGCTCATCATCCTTTCCTTCTTCTTCTACTGTCAGCTTTAGTGCTACAGATTCCTAGTTAAATATGTTGAGCCATTCCTCAGAATTCTCATTTTCCTCTCCTGCTTGGGCAACTTCAGATATCTGCTCCAATCCCACTTCCCTGACAGTCGCAGTTGACTGTTCTTCTGCCGCTGCTGCATCTGCAACCTAGATTTTTGCCTCCTCCTAGGCAAGTGGTAGGAATATCTCGATTCCCCCAATCATTATAAGGCTCCTCAGATTGGTCTCTCGGATGGTGAAAGTTTTTAACTTGTCATCATCTTCATTCACATGGCTTGGAAAACCACATGAATCTTCATCCTCTATTAGCTCCTCTAGCTGATTCCGACTCACTTCCGAGTTCATGAGACCTTCAGATTCTCTCATCCGCTCATCCCTACCCACCTGGAAATATGGGATGTTTCTACTACCCTCCTGGCAGTCTTCGAGATCCCGCAGCGATATCATACCATTGCCCACTTAGCAAACTGGAATTTCCTCCCTGCCCTCCTGGAAGTTCTTGAGATCCTCAGCTGATCCCATTTTATTTTCTTCACCGATAATTTCCCCAGTCTCTGGTTCACACACCTGAAACATCTCCTTAGGTCCGTCGAGGTTTTCAGTATGCCTCAACCATCCTTTTAACAGTATACGTTGTCTTCTAGCCATCAACTCCTTGACTGACCATTTTTCTTTCGGCTTCTTCATGGGCCATTCATACACCCATCTCTACTTGGCATTCTGTCGCATTTGCAGTTCCAGCTCTTCCATTTTTTCCCTAATATCGGCAAGTTCTTTCCCCCTTTCAGATGCGCTCATCAGCTCTGGGTTTTTCTTTCCAGCATACCTATGGCCTTCAGTAGCCATGGTGCTGTCTCTGTTTTCCTTCCTGGAAAATTCACTGTTGTCACCCTACAATCCGAGTGTTTCCAGCTTCATCCTGCAGTCTTGCTGACTGTCTTCTTGATTGTTGCCTACTTGCAAACAATCATCACAGAGTCTCTAGCACACTGTCTTCTTTTTCCTTCTCCCTCTGCTTGAAATATACAAACAGAGTTCTCGCTCTGATACCACTTGATGACACCTGCTTCCCTTCAGGGTTTTCTGATGCCCGACCTCTCGGTCAAAAGGATTTTTCTGTCAAAATTTATGAGCCGAAGCGACTCTTTCGATCCTCACTGGAATCGCTATGAAAATCTGATCCACAGGTCCTTCTTATTCCCCCACACAACCCTCTTGTAATCAACCGTGAGCTTTCCCGATATGATTTCGGGTTTCGGGATTCTCTGACCCCGATGCCATGAGAACCACTGTCTCCGCGATTTTATGATCACCCAGTCTCCGAAGTGTCAAAACACCTTTGTTAGCAACTATCCCCTCGGGACTAGGCCTTGGCCCACATGACCTCTTCACATATGACCGCGACCCTATTTCGGGGTTTCGCGACCCAAGCGTCCAACCTCTCGTCCTTTGGATCCCCGATTCTCCGATATGCAAAATGTTGATATGGAAATTCCCCGGTCCTCCCCTTCTTCGCAATTTCGGCGATCACGATGTCGAAAAACATGAGCTTCTTGTCCACGGGATCCTCGATATTCCTAATCTCGATTCTTCGACGTGACGTCATCTAGGCCCACACCATGGATTTTCTGCCTGTTTTCCACTCGTGAAGTCGAAAGACTTCCTCTTCCAACCTCTAATGCTCGAGTCCCTGATGTGGGAAATATCGCAACACATGCCCTCCTACAATCAGACAGCTCAGATCAAATATCGTCGTTTCGGGACTTTTTCTACCAATTGCCCGAATTCTCAACCTCGAGATCTCCGATATCCTGAACGCTGAATTGCTGATACGAACGCCTTCAGGACCTCCACTTCTATGTTAACGAGGACTATAACTTCGCATTCCTCTGGTCAGATCCAATGGCTGACGGGTATCTGTGTGAGATCGGACGCTCACAATTTCCTCTTCTTGCCCGCTCCTCTACTCCTCCCTGGACATGGAAATCTCAACGGTCCAGAATCTGTTGGCCCATCGAACGACAGTTGTGCTCCCTCTTGAGCTTCTGTGCTTTCTTCCAGGACTGGGAAGAAAGTCAATTTTCCAAAGGCTTCAACCTTATCCTTCCTTCTTCTCTGTGACTCCTCACACTTCGAGCTTCGCCGCGCATATAAAAACGCTGACCCTTATGAGCTTTGGGTACTCTGAACTTGTCAAAGGTTCTATAACTTCTACACCCCATACAGTTACAACTTTGTGTGTAAAATCACTCGCCCTCCTGAGATTACCCTTTCCTTCGAATCCTCGAAGGATTCTTCGACTCCTACGCTTCTATAGGGTATTCACATGCACACAAAGGTGCTATTCATCTTGAGCTTTCCTGTAGCTTCGACCTCCAAGGAAACTTGGTTATTCTTCTCTTTCTCCCTCAGATGGAGAATTTAGAGGCCCTCCTGGCTCTCCTTCACTCAAGCAATCTCTTGCTGAGTACTATCAGGGTGTTTAGCAACCCTGCGAATATCCCTCAGTGGAATCTTCCTTCAGAACACAGAACTCAAAGAGTTCTCTTCCCTCTGTGCCTACCTGCACAATGTCTCAATGCCCACCTGATAGATTATCTTCTCACAAAACATCCAATAGTTTTGTTCTCTTTATGTTCACTTATACGCCTGCTCAATGCCCTTCTGGAAGAGCCCTCAGAATCCTTAGTAATCCTGTCTTCTTCAGTGAACTTACAGCAGGGTTCTTCCTCTGTGCACTCCTTGCACTAGCTCAATGCCCTCATGGCAGAGCTTCACAGAACTCCTCAAAGCTTCTGTCTGTAATTGTGTATCTCCTACAAAACCCTGTCTCCTGAGGTATTCAGCAACCTCATGGGTCTTCAGGGAGTTGTTGATTCCAGTTCTTGTCCCGCAACACGTCTTTTTCTGAACCCGTAGTATTCAGAGGTGCTTCAATGCACTGGTATTCAGAGACTGCAGTACTCTGTCATGCCCTCCTAGCATGAAATCTCAAAGAACTTCACTTGAAATCATACACACTCCTGCGAATGCAAACTTACAGCATACATCTACAACATATATTCATATCATATAGAGAACACTCACAGACATTCATTTAAGACATAATCATGCAGGAAAAACTGCTCTTTGTATTAAATATGGCAAACGCCTATTTTACAAGGTGTTCCCGAGAATGGCCTGTAACAAGGTCTCGACTCTTTCTCTTCTGCTCTTTACTCGCAGACCATCACACAACTTCCACACCCACCTACTACCAAAGAGATACAATCGATCTTTTTACATGAGGAGGCTCTTCGAGCTCTTCCCTCCAATCTACCTACCCCATTCAATTACATTGAATGGGTTGTCTAGTCCACTATCCAGATCTAAATCTCAGCCTTACAAAACATTTAAATGCCTACCTACCCTATGCCTGCACAAAGGCATGACTCTATGTCTCAACAGCCTAAACATTAAATTACATTGAATTCAAATTTTAAATGAGGACTGTGCCTCTCTTCATCACGCGATTCGAATTCGCTGACACGGCTGGCTAGCTGGCTGACTGATGTGGAGAGATTCTCCTTCATCAATACTATGCAATTTGCCCAGTCATTTCGTGTGATTATAATTACACGGCTATTTTTCTACCCGGCCATTCACCTAGTTCTTACACAACCCTTCTCTGAGATTTGTTTAGACACAATAACATTCATTACTAAACTGTGTTTCCTTTTTTTCTGGGCAGCGAAATATATGGTTGATTCCTTGTTATTTCCTTTAAATTGTTAATTTCTTTTTATGGACAACGATATCATATTTGTACATATCGATTATATTATTAAACAACGATAGCATATTGGTACATATCGATTTATATCACAACACAACGATATCGATTTATATCATGCGATTTTTTTGTACATGTTATTCACACAACGATACATAACAATGATATTATTATGATATTGATAATTTCGTCCTTATTGTTATTTAGGCAACTACTTATTTACATTATTTATATGACAATGATGTTTCCAAAATATAGAAACTCATGTTAGAGAGAGATTACATATATGATAGTGATTATTTAGTCAGTGGCTATGCATGACAATGATTACATATAAGACATTGATTATATGGACAACCATTTATATGCAGGAGATGATTGTATGGAGACTGCGTTTGACATAGATAGCGATTTATTTTATAGATTATATAGATAGTTATTTCATTACAATGATTACTTAGATAACAATTTTATTATATAGATCCTATATGCATTCCATAGATAGCGATTTTATTATATTTGTTTCAGTTTTAAAATACAACGATTATATTGTTTAAAGGACAACGATATATTTACTTCAGTTTAAAGGATAACCATTTTAGTTTTAAAATACATGTTTTATTTTCTTTTAAAATATATGTTTTAGATTTCTTTCATTTTAAAAGATAGTGAATTCATCCTTAGGAAAATACTTGTTGGATATCTGGAATTGAAACATAGTTACAATGAACTAATTGTTTTGATAATAATACTTTTTAATATGTACAGATTGATGTATGTTTATATAGAATTTGTTTTGCCAAGAACTTATTATGATGTATGATTGTTATAGCAGTCATATTTCCCTTGCATCTTGTTGACTTGCCAATTGGATGCTTGGGTATAGTCTTCATGTTTGAAACTTAATTTGGTCTCCTAGCGCGTTGGATTTTTCTTGGGATATTGGTATAGATATGTTATGTAGCGCCTTGGTGACTATCACACCTATCACCTTGTGACAGCATGATTCCTGATGAGGGGATTATTGCACGCTCTGATGGATAGACGTGAATGATAACCTGGCTAGATTCTTGTGTTTCCCAGTGTGGACGTATTGTTTCTTGTAATGGATGTTGGTACATGGTTTTGTAACACCTTAAGGCATTGGATTCTTCATGATGTAGAGGTTTCTAGTTCCTAGTCAGCGAAACCACTGTGTCTGGTTGTTTATGTTGTCCTTTAACTTGTAGGTATTATTTTCTTGTGTTGGGCGGGTAATCGGTTTTATCTCTCTATTGATTATCGCATGTTTCATCAAGTTGCATGATGTGCTAGTGTGTTTATTTGTTGTTGTTTGTTGTCTGATTTGTGTGCATTATGTTCGTTGTCAAGTTGTGTTGTTCAACTATTGTCGTTGTTGCCTTCCTTCTTCAAAAAAAAAATGCACTTGATTGCGTCGCTTGTAGTTGTAATGATGGGGTCGTTACAATGTGACACCTTCCTATATTGACACCCTATCCTTTGGAGGCTTAATTTCACACATGCACCTTAGAGAGGATCCTCATGGGATTACATGCCATAATTTCACTATTTTTTATCATTTTGTAGCCTATGTGGGAAAAAATAACAAATCCCTTGATAGTGAGGGGTTTTTCATGCTTTCTCTTGGATTTGGTGAGTGAATTTTATAATTTCTTATGTTTTACTTGTTAAATTTCAAGGAAAGAATCTAAAACCCTAGGAGGAGTATAAGGGTTTACAACCTCCATCAAGTTTATTTTTTATTTTCTTTTGGAAAGCTAAAAGGATTTCTACAAGAATTAAGAGGGCGTACACCCTTGTAGAAACATTTGTCTAGGGTTTGTTTTCTCTAGGAAGGAAGAGGGTTTACATGCCTAGAGAAATCATTAAACTCTAGTTCATCTTGGATTCCAAGCTAGACAATTTGGAAGGGTTGTTGTTTTATTGGGTTTTATAAGGGTTTAACTCTAAAGAAAAACTTGTTTTCCCTCTTTCATTAGTTTTCCTTCCAAGGAAGAGACTCCATTCACCTAATAACATGGAGCTAATATTTTCATTGAAAATTGTATATGTTGCATTGATAAACATGAAAATTGAGGGATTGAAATTGATTAAGTTGGATTTGAATTATACATGCTTTAGATTGTCTTCTACATAAAGGGTGTCTTGTTTTATCAAGTGATTAGTCTGTTGTAATAAACTTTAAGCTACAACCATTAGGGCTGCAACAAACACTCTTTCATATACAATTTCTCCACTTTTCTACTGCTGAAATTTGCTTGTGAGTTGTGATAATTAATGTACTATTAAAGGGATATTGTTTGGATGGTTTTGTAATATCCTCAATTTATTAAACATTTTGTTGAATAATTTCCAATTATGGAAATTCATACTTTATTTTATTAAGAAAATTAATTGTTATTATTTAAATTATTGTGCAAGAGTTTGACTTGCCAACGATCCTCTTTTGATGGACAAATGTAAGAGAAAAAACATTTTAATTTAATAATTGCAGAAAATAGATTGAACATCTAGGTTAAAAAAAATAGTTGATTCTCACTCCATGAGTGGGGAAGATGTTGGAGTTAAGTGAGAGTTGAGCTAGATTTAACAAGTGTCATAAGTGGAGTTTTGTCACTAGCAGCCCCTAAAAATTAGGGATTTATGAAACTGCGAATTTCCAAGGAGGGAAATGAATTCCATGAAAATTCCTAGGCACAAAGAGGATAAATACAATAGATGTGGGAGAGAGGACACTACTTACTATGTTGAGGAAAGAAGGTTTATTTCTTGTGTGATCGCACATCTATTAGGAAAATAGTCCCTAAATTGTACAAAGGTAGATTGGCTAAGGTGTGGAGCTCGGTTTTCCCTTATGGAGTCATATTGAGGCTTGGGGTGATCACGACAGATAACATTGGATTTTATGCGTCTATGGTTGGATGGAACTTGGTTGTTCCATTTGTTTCCAGCCTATTGGCTCATATATGTATGATTTAAATTTCATCTTTTACTTATAAATCTTTTTCTGATGGATTTTTCGATTTAATTTATATATTGGTATATCCTATACGAACCTCTTGAGTTGTGGAATTCTTCCTTCCAAGTAGTATAAAATTGCAAGTACAACTGCCAAAGTACAATATATTATGTAGTATCGTTGATAGTAATCAATCAAATATTTTATTCATTATGCGACCATAATATAACATAGAAAGAGATGGAAGATAACATTTGAAAATAAATAATATTCAAATTTTCAACATATAATATCTATGGACAATATTACTAATATTTTGTGTTTTGAATAAGAGAAAAATACTAGACAGTGGGAAATAGGTTATACACGGACATCGATATATCTCTTCATATTTATTGTCAAAGAAATGAGATCCATATCTTTGTTTAAACATACCATACCCCTTGGAGTGGTAGATTGAGGATAGTTTATGGTTTGTAATCTAGACATAAATGTAGAGGGATTGATAAATAAATAATTCAGTGTGGAACTCGAATACCTTCTATAGGGTTACAATCCAAATTCATAATATTGATATTTCAACCTGCAAGGAATAAATACAAATCTTAGTGTAGGTAAAACTTACTCTAGAAAGTTGAAATAAGTGAATAGAACAAAGGAGATAGCAGGAACTTATCTCAAGATTTGTTGTGAGTCTAGATCCTGTACATTCCATCCCTGTAGGATGAACACAACTGAGAAATACTTTGAGAAACCTTATTTATGTATAGATGAAGTTAAAGAAGTAATTGGAATGTTTATTAAAAAAAAAAACATGTGTCGATTATGTACCTATGTCGGCCCTGGTTATGTTGAGCTAAACCTTGTTGGAACCATCAAAAGCAAGATATAGAAGGTTGTCTTACAATATCTGATGGGTTCCATCATAACACAAAAGGAATCTATCATTAAAAAAATTACCCGAGTGAATTACTAATAAATACAATAAACATGGGTAAATGTACTATGAACGAACTGGAATTGACTAATATCTTTATGCTATCTAGTAAGCAAGCAATACTTAAGTTATCATCAAATCGAATCCTAGAATTTTTGGGGAAAAAAGTATTATTACATATCCTTGAATACATGGAATGCCTTAGGAATGAAATCGAAAAATGCTACAGAATTTTGAATCCTTGTAAACAAGGAAAATCGTTATGGAAGAACTACCAAATATTCGGGTGACATTGAAATAAATATACACAAAACCATTTTCTACGGCATATGGAATAAAAAGAAACTTGATTCTGAGCCTTAATCTTGAACCGCAAGTCGTTATAAATTAGGTATTCAAGTGAAAGAAAAGAATATATGATATAAACTATTACAAACAACCTCTAGATCTCATTACCAACTACAGAAAAACATCAGGAGGACTCGTAAAACTAGAGTGGAAATCTTTGCGGATTTTTTCTATATCTAGCTTGGGAAAACTTTCATCACTAAAGAAAAAAGTATTGAAAAAATATATTTTATTTGTTAGAAACAGGAGTTGGGTGGGTGGTTGGGGTTTCCTTAATCTAGGACATAGACCCTTTCGATATAGTGGCATGTCCTTGTAAATTGAACGGAAATTTTGGGATTTACTAGCTAGATTGACCCTTCTTATTAAACAAAATTGGGCTAATTTTTAAACTTTGATATTCGACCTTTAATTGATTGCAAGGAGAGATAGTGTTACTTAACCCTTTTACTTATAGATATTATAGAGTTGCTACTCCCACCTTGTGGGAATGACTTCTAAATATTTAAAAAAAATTGCACCAGAACTTGCAATGCATACAGAGGAAAATGTAAACAAAAAGAAAACAGAGATACACATTCAAGCGAGAATGATTTCCAACTTAAACTGATATATAGTGCATAATTTATTACCTTGGATTACACCGGGCTTGTTAAACCCTTACAACCACCTTGTCTCACTACTACAAATTTTTACCTTCCAAGTATGAAAATCAAGATGTAGTCTTACACTCATAAGTTGGAACCCATTGTTCTACTACTTAGTGAAAATTACAGAATGAATAATACTACATAGGAAGGTTTTGGTAAAAAATGAAAAACTTTCTCTTTCATTGAGTGACATGGTGCCTCGATCCCATCACTCATACTATGCATTAAAATACATAGCACTCCTTTCAATGAGCCATGTGAAGTCAGAAAGGTGGAATGGTTGGGTAAAATCTTCGAGTGACAGTTCGTGAGTACATAAGGTTAAGTAATGAAAACATACCTTCTTGTTATGAGGAAAATCTCTCTATGTCTAGGGGTAAACCACAACAAACGAAGATGACTGTTGAAATCAACTCTAATCTTAGGTATACTATATAAACAAATATACTAACAAGACAAGATAAAAATACTACCTCATCAAGACATTCAATGAAGACATTCGATGAAGTCCACCGTTGAGCACATGACTCAAAGCAATACACCTGCAACTTGTCCTCAATAACCAAGAAATGCAAGCATATGGTGATAATATATAAGGTTAGCAAATTTCATAGCATAATCCATCAACATTCATAACAAATACTCCCATGGAATAACAATTAAAATATTTGCAAGATATTAATTGGACATGAAAAGAGTATTTCTATTAAAATGTAATCAACAAAAGTGAATGAATTACAAACTTTTGTGTCGACGCGGTTCAGAACCAAGAAAGTAAGTCCCTTCTAGCTGGGCCTCCACCACTTCAATCCTCCACCAAAGGCACGCTCATATAAGAGAAAAAATGAGGTTCTCAATCAAGTAGGGAAGAGCTTGGGGGATGAACAATGTGTTCAGACTTAAAAGGACAAAGGGATGTAGACTCAATATGAAGTGAATAATTTCTCCAGAGTAACTTTGCTATCAAAATTGAATTCTTCTCCTCTTTTCCATAGCTTGGATTTGGCCCATTTATAGACTTCAAGTTGAACTGAAGGTCCGAGCTGGAATGTTTCCACTATATGGAAGGCCAAGGATCATGGATCTCATGACATGACATGGAAACTCGACACCATTTTTTAATTTTGGGCACAAATCCTGATGTACGTGGGTTGTAGTGGTGCAACTTGTGTATACGCATATTCTATATTTTTTAGGGCGCATATATGTGGAAAAATAATGTTTTTGTCTGTGGGATTTGCAAAAGGGGACTTCAAGTCTACATAGGGAAATGGAACAAGGCCTTCTGTGCAAGTTTGCATAGGGTGAGGAAAATCTTTCTATAACAGATGCCCCCTAATGTGTGAGGTCAGAGGAGTATTTTCAATGGACAAAATACATTATAATACCCATAAGTGGAGTAATGGAGACCCAGCTAGACGAACTAGTTGCTCATGAGAATATTACAATCTGTATTGGCTTTGTACATATGGCTGCAAATTTTAATTACACTCCAAATCCATGTGAAAATATACTAAACAATTGTCCATGGCCATGAATAGGAAATACAAAGGTGACTACATGCCAGAGGCTATCATAGTCATGGACAAGTGATGAAGAAGCATCACTCCACCTCACCAATGCGCCAACAAGCCAACACATCAACGCGCATTCAAGAGAGGGAGAGGCACTGACCCTCCCATTTTTAAATTCAAAATATGATCCTATAGGGATTAATGTTGTAAGGTTGAATGAAAACCAAGCCATGCTTTTGTACAGGCAGAAGATAGGATCACCATTAATGGCTAACGGGTTGATGGATCTAGGTTCAATTCAGACTAGATGGCCATTTATGAAACTTAAATGCAATAGATGAGTTTAGGTGAAGGATAGGATAGGCTCGTAGAGCCCCTCTTTTGTAAAATATCTTAGTATCAGATTTCAGAGAGACTGATGGGAGTTAGGAGAGGAGAGCTTGAGAATATTGAAATCTCAGGAATAGGAGTAGGAGAAACGTGAACTGAGACTTTGTTGTAGTCGAGTCTATGTAAACATTTGTAAATAGGCATTCATCTAATACAAAGAAAAGCATTTTTTCATGCACATGGTATGTTTATGAATTATATGTATTCTGTGAATGTTATCTATGTGTTTATGTATGTTGTAGATGCATGATATATTTCATATGTAGTAGGAATATATATTTCTTTATATTAATTGAGCTCAAAATATCGTTTTCGGTTCTTTAGTCCATGCCAAGAGTGCATTACAGAACATTTGAGGTTGTGTAGCCAGTGCAAGGAGTCTGCATATGAACTCTGTGGAGTCAGAAAAGAACGTACCAGGAAGGCTCACCAAAGTGATCACAAACTCAAGAGGAACCTCAAGGTTACTGAATACCTTGGATGAGGAACTCTGTAGAGAAGGAACAAAGAGAGATAGAGTTATAGAACATTATGTAAGAAAGATCTCTACAAGGTGTGCATGAGGAGGAGGTTGCCAGGTGGGTACGAAGTTTTCCTTTGAAAGGAAACATAAGGACCAAGACCCTTTAGAGTTCTGAGTCAGTTAAAAATATCAGAAGAGATAGCACAAAAAACGAGAAGAGATGGACTTATTCAAAGTTCCAAAGCTTAGGAAAGATAGTGTTAAAAGAAAAGTGGATGGGACCCAATATAATCGAGTTCGTAGGAGGAGAAAAGGTCTAGACCTTTGAACACTTAGAAAATATTCTAAGTCTGGAGAAGTTAAAATCTCAGGAGGAGGAGCGACGATAGACGTCAAATCTATTGCAGGAAGAAATATGGACCATATGATCTACGTCCAGATATCAGAGGAGAGCATTGAGGACAAGAACATATCCTAGGCATTGGATCCGAGCAGATGATCGACAGTTGTACGATTCGAGGTAAAATGCACGAGCATTAACCGTTTGTGTGTATAGGAGAGCGAACTTTCCAAAGTCCTGAAGTCCCAAAGTGATTAGGGATCGTCCATCATCCAGGGGGATAGGTGGAAAAATATGTCCAACTCTGGAGTGGAAAAACTTTAGACATTTGTGAAGGAGGAGGGAGAAGAATTGGCAAAGACGTAAAGTGGGTCCTAGTCATTGATCACCAGGGAGATATAGGTCAACATATCTCCAAGTGAAATCACTCTAGGAGGAACGAGTGCACAAGAGTTGAAACTCCTTAAGCCTATAGAGTTGAAGAAGATCTGGACCGTCAGATCCAGAGGACACATGGCGACAGATTGTGAACTTTGGGGAAATCACTTCGAGGGGTTCAGTTGAGAATTGAAACTCCCGAAGCTTGGGGTGCTGAAGTAAATCCCAATCATCATAAGAGGACAAGTGGCGTTAATCTTTGGACTCCGGGTAAAGACCCAAAGTAAATCTCAATCGTCAATCTACAGGAGGACACGCATTGTGAGATCGTTAACTCCGAGTGAAATAACTCTAGGAGAAAAGCGAAGGAGGAGAAGTTGAGATTTGAGAATCCCGAAGGTCGAAGTCCTAAAGTGGATGAGAGCCATCGATTTGAAGGTGGACATGCGGTGCTAGATCTAGAAATATGGAGGAAAGCAGAGGGGGAGAACGTTGAAGTCCCAAAGGAGATCTCGATCGTTGATTGAGAAAGTAGAGAAGGACCATTGATTTGGTTGAAAGTGTTGGTTGTGGAGCCTGATTATCTTCCTGATTTAGAGGTCCTTGCTTTCAGCCGTGTTTATACCCCATGAAGTATTTACACCCCAGAAGTATGTACACTCTTTCACACGGGGGAGTGCAGAGGGGGGGTACCCCCTCTGCGGGGTCCGGGGGGCCTATCCCCCCGGCTGGTGGGTCTGGGGGCAAGCGGGCCCC
>ML792566.1:303359-334926 GCA_009831015.1 Picea engelmannii
TTCATTGTAAATCTGGACCGTTCATTATAAGGTCGCAGATCTAACGGTAGAGATTATGTTAGCGTTTTTTTTGCCCTAGAAGGCAACCCTCTTTTATGAGGGAAATGTATTACAGCTATGGATGATGGTGAATATTGTATTCTGAGAGAGGAGACTGTGAGAGAAAGAAGAGGAAGTTACAACGGGTTTTGCTATAGGTTGTATCCCTTCATTTGCTGGATAATAATAAAGGAAGTACCTAGCAATTTCTCTGGTGGACGTAGCCCACACTGGGTGAACCACGTAAATCTGTGTCTCTCTTGTATTGTGTGTCTTCTGTGTTTTGTTTTTGCATTTGTTTTATTATTGCTCCGCGGTCCTTTTTTTCTAACAGAAAGGGATGAAGTCCCGAAGTGGATGGTGGTCATTGATCCCAAGGGAAAATGTGGATTGTTGATCTATGAAGGGACGCGTGGAGGATGGATATTCACTTTGTTTCATAGTTGTTGGATCAAGGAGGACAAGTGTCAGAAGATCCGACACTTTAGAAGAATTCACTCTAGAGATTTGTGTTTGTGAATATTTGAGAACAGTCAGTGCGCGGAGTTCTAAAGTCCATTAGAGCCATCCATGAAGGTAGGATGTGTGGAAAACAATGTCCCACTCTAGGAGAAATCACTCTGGAAGAAAGAGAATACATTGAACAATAACTCCCAAAGGTCGGAGAGCCAGAGTTCATATGAACCATCCATTTGCAAGGGACAGGTGTCAACAGATCTTCCACTCTGGGAGATAACCCCTGCAAAGGGAGGGAAGAGTTTGAGAGTTGAAACTCTTGAATGATGGATTGTCAGAATCAACCATAGTCATTGATTTGAAAGGGGGGTACGTGTCGACAGATCGTAAGGTATGGGAAAGCGTGTGAAAGGAGGAAATAAGGAAGAAAGAGAGAAAAGATCTCATTTGTTGATCATGAAACATCGTCAAGATTGTGAGATCGATGGTCACCTCGCATTGCGGGGCTAGAACATGCCCAGACTTTAAAATTCTTAGAGTAGGCTGCAATTGAAACCACGGTATCGCCAAAAGGACGTGTGGCAACTGGAGGTGAATTGAGGGGAGAAAAGCGGGTTGGTCTCAAATGACTCTTGACCATGCCCGCAATCACATAATTACATGAAATCATAGCCTAGGGACATATGCATGAAGGGGATAATGATAAATGAGCTAGCATATGAAACTCAACATTTCAAAAACACACAGAAAGAGGTCGTGGATATCATAAGACCTGCATCTAAAGATAAAAGGGGACCTGGGTAAGTTAATTGGGTTCTAGAAAGGGCCCAAAGAGTCAGTTTGACTCAACAAATTGTAAGATCCTAGATCGAGAGGTTGTAGAACCCCCATGAGGGGATGAGGGCTGCATCAACAAGGCCCATTAAAACCTGTCTCAAAATCAATCTGAAGATATTTGTATACAATGGAGTACAATCTGATCTCCCATGATCACTGAAATCACATATGTGTTGGTCCAATGAAAGGTAGCAACAACTCAAGAAAGATGTGACTATGAAGTGATGTCTTCAAGTCTTATACATGATCTGCCAAAGGTGCAAGTCTACATTGTGTGAATAAAGAAGTTGAGGTCAAACACAATGAGACATTGTTTGATAACCAGTCATTATGGTATACCGTTAATGAATATGAGACAACCTACCAATAATGAAAGTAGGTATCAAGGCATTGAGTACATTCTTACAAGTGTGAGTAGAGGTGTCGGGATTGAACACTTGAAGAATCCATCGATCATGAGACATTGATGTAGTCCCAACTATCGATGGTGGGAGAACTTGCCACTAATGACTGCAAGCCTCAAGGTACTCATAGGACTCTAGGCCTCGTCTCCAGAATAGACAAGTTAAAGTTGATGGAAGGAGACCCACTAAAAGGAGAGCATTAAGGAATATCTCATCATTCAGCATGAGGTACAAAGTAGGAGCTTGATGATTTGGAGGAAATTGGATGAAGAACATGTTCATGAACCAATGACCATTTGTGTCTTTTGCGTTTGCCAAATGCAGGCGGTACACAAAAAAGGCCCTATGAATAACAACCAATAAGGAAAATTGATGACAAAGGCAAGGAAACCACAAATAAGGATAATGGCATCCAAGAAACTGCATAAATCCTAATGTGTGAATAGATGTCTTGTCGTCAAACACAAGGGAAACCACCCAGTCAGCGACCAATGATCAAATTTCAACTGTTGAGTTCAAGGTTACCTACCAATGAGGAAAGTAGAGCCAGGGTGCACAATAGGACTACAACTCCATGTGATTATGAGACACATTGAGGGTATGGTGGACATGCAAAGACAAGAGTTCATAGGAATGGACGACACAGGTTGATAGACATCCTTTGAGCAAGAGCATGAGACATATGGAAGACTCTGGCAACATAGACTCAATGATGAAACTTTGAGATGTAGGAGGCATCAATAAAAATATCCATAGGGACTGGAAGAGTAACCAGTCGAGGGAGTAAACTCTCTGTAATGAGATCAGCTTCCTAAGGTTATCCTAAACCCAAAATTTTGATGACAAGTGGACTCAAAATGTTTGTGCTATGTTCAAAGGAGACACGACTATTGCCAATATATGATAATATTATTTTCCCACCCGTCTTTTTTTTTCTTTTTCATAGTCAAATGAATCCTATGATACAAAGGAGGAAATGAGTGTCCCAAGTAAACAAAACTAGTTCCAGTAGTGGAACATGCCTATGCTCAATGCAAGGAGATGCATGAGGGGTATGGACACTCGGGGAAATGTTTAATATTGGGTATATTGCATCAATATGCAAAGGATATAAACAAGTATATGCTTGTCTGATGATGCAAATTGCTGAGGTGAAAGGATTATAATGCAAAAGTGAGAACCAACAATAGGCTCAATACTGCAAGCAAGGGCATGAGATGAAATTACAACTTAATGCCAAAAAATGTCCTTTTTCGTAATCTTATCCTACTTGGTTTAAAAAGGGGATAAAATTGCACCAAATAGACGTCCTTTCAAATCCAATTTATGAGCGTGAAAGAGACAAGTTCACTCGACAATATTTTCTCTTTTTGAAACGATTCAAAAAAGAGCTTAAATCAAACTTGGTTGGGAGTCCTCTAGGTATCAGTCAGCATGTTTATGCGTAAGAAGTGAATTTCAAACATAAATTCATGTATTATCTATAAGGGACTCACGGCCCTACAGAAAAAATCTATGCACGGGCACCAAATAAAGCAGGGGATCTAACTAGGATACCCATGTTTGGTAAGTCTCTATCATTCGATAACGACATTTCTAGTTGCATATAGAAGGTTCTATGTCACTATAAAATGGGTTCATACCTAAGGCATATGAGTGACAGTCATAGGACGATGCAAGTGTTCATGATGGAGTAGATACCTATCCTATATGATGGGTAACGAAAATACCTGTCAAAATCTACGAACGAGCGATATGGCGCTAAAAACTGCAAGAATCCCTAGATAAAATTACAAAAACCATCTCTATCCACTCTTGTATTATTCCATTAGGCCAAAGTATTCTACAAAACTATACAAAGTGGGTACAAATTTGCTATAAATAGTAAAAAAAAACAATTTTACTATACCATTTGTATTTTTTACACAAATAGTGAATTTTTTACCAAATTGCCTCCGAGTTTCAACTGTTGATTGTGGGAGATGTGAACGACTGAATCGACGACTGTATGGACTAGGTAGTTCCTCTTTCTCTCCTCTTTATTTCCAATGGATTAAAATTTATAATTAGGGATCATTTTTTAAGTTATTTAGGGCACAAATTGAAAACTTAGGTTTACATGGGCTATAGTTTATCGGGTCGCATATACACCTACTTATGTGTGACTATCTTAAAATAAATACAACGTATAAGTAGCGGTATACGTGATTGTTTTCACTACAAATCACATATACATTCGTGGATAAGTTTTTTTAAAGGTTGCTAACTCAAAAAATGGTTTAACTCTTGCAGGATGGTGCTATAGTGGAGAGAAAGAGAGCACGAGGAGGTGGATGCTATAGTGGAGAGGAATATGAGGGCCCAAATGGCCTTAAAAATATGTGGGCTATATAATTTTTGGGCTCTCAAAGGTACGAGGGCCCAAGTTAGATTGCTATAGTTTCTCATGGATTACTAGGATCTGGATAGTGAGAACTTAAATCTTGATGGAAAACCATTAAGGATTGAAGTTGAGGACATTTATTTCTTGATAGGATTGTCACATCGGGGTGAGGTGGTCAACCTCAAAGCCCAGGGAGCTAGGAGTGGCATGAAAATTGAGGAATACATTGTTGATCATTGCATTGTAGGGACCAAGAAGGTGGGGAGCCAACTCCCCATTATAGAGATAAACAATCTAAGCCTCAATATTATTTTCCTTGTTTTGACAGGGATCACAAGATCTACCTCTTTTCACCAGACATCAAGGCCTCTTATGTTCTACTCAGTGGAGTGCTTGAGACCCATGGTGTATGAATGGTGCACCTCGATGTTGTCTAAAATGAAGAGCTAGTTGATAGAATGAAAACAGGGTAGTAAAAGAAACTTCGGGTTCACTTCTATCCTTTGTATTTTTTTATTTGAGTGGGTTCTAGACTTGGGACCTAGAGCTGAGACTATTTTGCATGGACTTTGTGATCTAGCCATGGCATGGTGGACCGAGGTAATGAGGTGGCAAGGGGGAGGTATGGTGCCAACACCCTACAATGATGAATTCTTCTTCAGGGGGAGACAAGAATTCATAGCTCTATATTACTACCCATATGGAGGGATCGACTTCAGAGGAGATCCTGACATAACATTACCACCAAGATCTGCCTATAGAGACATAGGTATGTCAAAGTTTTTTAAATATTTCAGTTTTTTTGTATTTTTGTATAAAGAGACAAAAATATTTTTGCATGATGTTAAGTACTAATTAAGCATTTATGTGACATAAATGTAGCTCCACGGCAGTCGGACAAGCTTCCAAAACATCGTCAGAGGCACCAGGGAGATGAGGTAGTAGGAGGGGATGCCGAGAGAGTTCTTCAAAACATACAGGGAAACCTTTCTCATTTGATGCAGAGGATCCCTATGTCTTAGGTGGAGGATCTTCCAGAGGCTATGCAATGACAGGTGGTAGGACTACCCCGTGCTTGGGTATGAATATTTTGGTGTCTCAGAAAGGACATAGTCTTCTATCATGACACTCATCCGGTGCCACAGGCATAGATGTTGTGACTTATTGTATGATCGACCCTATGTGTATATTGAGGGTGTTAGCCCCAATTTTGTACTATGAACATCATATTTTTTGAAATATATATAAAAACATGGTTCTTCGGCTTATCTTATGTTACAATGTGTACACTGATGAAAACATTTTCTTTATTTAGTTATGTGACAATTGTCAATCTAAAAAAAAATTAGCATATGCATTGGATACATAATTAGAACTTCTAGGTATGTGATGATAAGTAATAAAATCAAACTGTCATTCCAAAATTTGTACTCGTAGGAATCGTACAAGTAGAGTATGTTCACACACACAGTAATTGTTGTTCAACTAACATACTACTAATTGGGAGTCTAGGAGAACCTCTAAAGAGTGAATACCATGTGAAATAACATCGCGCAAAAGTTCTATAATGACACTATATTTGGCCACATTATTCATGGATGTCCCTAGGCATATGCCACCTGAAGACACCAGTAGATCCTTGGGTGAGTAAACCACCCAAGAGGAGGAAGCCAAGTTTTGTGTATGAAGACGGGCCTCATCTGCGAATCCTTAGTAGACCGAAGACTCCGTTGACATCTTCCAACCAAGGGAAAACACGATAAGCAAGTTGAAGATAAAAATAAAGATAAAAGATATATACACTAAATTACATTAGTATACAAAGATTTACGCCCAATATTGGGGCTCAAGTGTAATATATTTTCAAATAGAGCCCATTCCTAGGCTAAGACAACATTTTCCCTTCGTAATCTTCTAATTCATAGGCTCATTTTACTAAGACACATTGCACGATATATGGACCGTGCCACATGGGTTTGAACTTTCCTTCCCCTAGTGGTTCTTTGGCTTGATCATATAGAAGGACCAATTTAACCTCAACATATTGTCAAGGACAAAAAGACTTATCATATTGGACCTTGACACATCTTTTATTCGCTTAGATGGCTGTAGAGGCACCTTGACACTACTCATATAAACTCTCTAGGTGTATGAGGCATTTTTTTATATCAGAAATGTCAGGTAGGAGTGTGACTGCCAATATAAGCTAAGGGATTTCACATTTAATAGGTAATATTGACTCCACACTATGTACTAACTAGAAAGGAGAAAACCTAGTGGAAGTCTTAACCGAGGTTCGGTATGCCCAAAGTGTTGGATACCTAGCCTTGTTCATGGCCTCTACTTGTCCATTTTCCTGGGGGTAGTAAGGGGAAGAATGAACATGCTTAAACCCCATTTTAGATGTTACTTCTTTCATCATCTCATTCCGAAAGTGACTACCATGATCAGTGAAAATCTCACTCAAGATTCTGAACCTGGCTATAATTTGATTGAATACGAAGAAGGAGGTATTCTTCCTATCATATTTAACTGTAGGCATGGCCTCAGGCCACTTAGTAAAGTATTCTATGACCACAATAATTTGATGATTCCCCCCAACTGAAGTTGGGTTGCAATCCACAAAGTCCACCCCCCAGTTGGTGAAGGGACATACGGTAATGACTGGATGGAGAGGGGATGGATGCGAGCTCATTTTTTGAGTGAACACCTGGCAGGGGTGACACTTCTTAACTGCTTCAACGCAATATTTAAATATATATGGCCAAAAATAATCAGCTTGCAAATGTTTCTAGGTTGTTGTAATCCCAGATAGGTGACCACCAAAAGCCCCACAGCGAGAGTCGTTTAGAAAAAAAATCATCTTCCATGTGAGTTAAAAAACAATGTAGGATATTGTCTACTCCTCGACGATATAGAGTGTCATCGACGATAAGGTAGTTATTAGCTTGGTATCATATAAGTCGTCAGTCATCTCACCAGAGATGCTGAGGGAACTTCAAAGTTTGAATATAGAGAAGAATATCTCCATACTAGGGGTCTAATGATGAGACAAGGAAGGTTTTTTAATACTCAAATGAATCAACATGAATAACATCCTCATATAGATTAGGGAAGTAAGATATTAACTCTACAAAGACTAGTGATTTCTTGGATTTCACAGAAGCGAACTCGAGATCGAATTCTTGTAGAATGGAAATCCATTTATTTTACTTTCCCCCTATGATATTCCTCATAAGGACGTATTGAAATGGATTGACATCGAAAACCACATTAGTCTTGCAAAACAATATATAATTTCGTAATCATTGGAGTGCGTGAACGACAGCCAAAGCTATCTTTTCACCATGAGAACACTTGAGTTCAAGCCGACTAAGTTTCGACTAAGATAGTAAATGATGTGCTCACGGAGCTCATCATCCTCTTGAACCAAAACCATACCAATAGTCTCTTTAGACACGATGACATAAAGGAAGTAATATATATTGTACTCGAGAGACTTCAGTAGAGGCGTTGATACCAAGGCTTTCTTCAAAGCATCGAAGGATCCCTGGGCTTGCTCATCCCAAATAAAAGGAGTGTCCTTCTTCAAGAGATGCATTAAACCCTTAGTAATATTAGCATAGTTCACTATAATGGATCTACCATGATCTAGCATAGTTGGTGAATAGTGCATGGGGGAGGAAATCAAAGTATTACCTCAACCTTTAACGGATCTACCATGATCCTAGTCTCAAAGAATAAAAATCCTAGAAGACGACCAGACCTAATGCAAAAGATGCATTTACGGGGGCTCAACCAGATGCGATAATAATGACATCTTTAGAATACTATCCCAAGGTGCTTAGAGTGATCCACTCTCTTACGAGAGTGAGTAGCAATATCTTCAAGATAGGCTTCGACTATATGCTTGATATCGTGAAATGTGAAGGTCATAGCTCATTGGAAGGTTACTCCGACCCGAAAGGCATCTTCCGATATGAGAAAGTGCCCCAAGGGAATATAAATGTCATCTTATGTTGGTCCTCAGGTTTAATATGAATTTGGTTATACCCTAAAAAAAATTTCGATGAAGGAAAAAAAATTTGCTTCCCACACACTCGTCGAGAATATGATTGATGAAAGGTGTCGAGAAGTTATAGTTAGGACAATACTTATTCAGGTCATGAAAATCCATGCATATGTGTATGGTTCTTTTCTTTTTATTCACATGAACAAGATTGGATACCCATCCAGTCAAGGGAACCGGGTGGATAAAGACAACGTTAAGAAGTTTTTCTACCTCTGCCTTAATAGCAGGGCCTTCCTATGATTGACAACTCTAAGACATTGTCGAACAGGATTGGCATCCGGGTAGTTTTTAATATCATGTTCAAAACTTCGAGGGTTGATTCCTGAGATCTTTTCATATTACTAAGAGAATACATCTCAAAATTCCTTGAAGAGTTTGATGTATATCAAAATTTATTCTGGCAAACAATCTGCACCAATGTATACATTTTCTTTCCAGGGATACGAGAGATATCGATTGTGATGGTAGGGGAGATATTCTGCATGTTTCCTTTGGCATAAATGTCATGTGTAACTAGAGGAACTACAACATTACTGACTATCTCACTCAAACTAGATCTAAAATCATCTTGTTCGATTCTAGAAATCTCTGGGAGAAAATAAGAGCAGTGATGCATATCATCCCAAGGCCTGTCAAAACCATTCATGGCCTCAACGATAGCTTCATATGAAGGTAAATTATCAATGAGGTATTCACATGAAAAAGAAGATGAAGTGGATCAGATGGGCTTCAGAACATGATCCTCCTCGTCCGTATGCGAGCTAACAGGATCAGGATCGATGGAAGAGTCAAGAACATATTGATACGTAATATTTTTTGCCAATAGTGGCATGGAAATTCTAGAATGTAACTAACTTTCACAAGACACAGTCGAGGAAGGTAGGGTCCAAGGATCCTTAAAATAGGAAGTGTGGAAAGGAATGGACCTATCTGACGAAACAGGCCGACTGGACATGGCGTATATATGATGAATCAATGCCATGAATTAGAAGGTACCCATAAGGGATGAACACATTCCAACACTGATATTCTCATTTATTGGCTGAGAATTTTTTATCATGAGGATCGACGGTCCAACAGATGCATTGGGGCTAGTGTACACAAAGGATAACTTGTCAATCATCACGATCTTCTCATCATGAGGAAAAAAAAAGATTGTTGAAGATGGATGATATGATTGCAGTCATAGAAAAAGTCCAATTGTGTCCTAGTAACAAGCATTAATTGAGGGGCCAATAAACAACCTTGACATCCACCTCTACCATATTCCCACCTAACTGGACTGGAAAGGCGTGAAGAATACCGTGAGGGTGGAAGGAAAAACTCTCAAAATTAGTCAACATGTTCAGAGAATGAGAAAGGCTCAGAGAGACAAGGGATTTCCAACAGACCAGGGACATCACACATGTTGCAGTGCCTTCATTAACAACAATACGCTTGATAATATACTTCCAGTAAGCCACATGGATTTGGAATGCCACATGGTAAGGAAAGCGAGGCTTCACATATTTGACGTCAAACTTGATAACTTTCGAGACACAAGGATATAGAGCTCCTAATGCATAAAGAAAGGAATTACTCTATGTAGGACATGTCTGGAGTACCTCTAGATCCGAATTCGCATAAGTGGTTTGACCCAAATCCTCAACTGATGTACGAGCATCGCCCACATCAAGCGAGCGTGGGGGCAAGAGCCACACATTTTGAGCATATGTTAAATTGTTTAAAAACTTTTGAAGAGTGGATGTGCCAAAATTAAATGTGATAGTTAAGGAGAGGCATACTTATGCATTGTATAGGACCTTGAGCGATCCCCTCTCATCCATAGTAGGTAGGAGGCATTTATGTAAGTAGGTAGAATTGAATATTAGATTAGACAATTTTAGAAGGAACGGAGGGAAAACGGATATAGACACCCTCATTGTGTGTTGTAACATAGTTAGAAGCATCAGAGAATAGAAGAGAAGCATAGAGCTATGTACAAACACGCATGTACTGATATTTGGATTAATAGAAAGAGATTGATTCAAATTCATGGTTTTGTGTTTATTCTCTGTGTATTGATGCTGAATGATATGCTCATGAATGTTTGCTTCCTAGTATACATTTGCTTTTATATGTTGTGTATGGGATTTCATGGATTGAGTTTGAAGTCTCGAAGGAAGAAGGAATGAGTTTCAATTGTTTCTCTGTCTGAGCAAGATTCCTGCAAGGAGTGCAATTGAATTGTCCACAGGGAGTGCATCGACAAGGAGTTCAGAGGGTTGTCTCTGAAAACTCAGGAGAGGTAGCAGTTGTCCTCATTTCCTCAGAGTGCAGCTAGGCACGAGAGTTGTGCAAGGAGTGCGTAGGCCAAGGAGAGTCTCAAGGTTGTGAACCCGAGCAAAATATCGAAGGACTGCTACAGCAGGTGTGCGCAGATTCGAAGTATTCAACATTTGAAAGAAGGTGGAGATTTCTGCAAGAAGTGCGTGCAAGGGTCTTCTTTAAAGACCTGAAATTGTGAGAAATCTCAAGAGGAGTAAGGCCTTTGGAAACATTGAGGAACATCGAAGGTTCGTAGCGTAAGTGGATAAGTATAGGGAAGAGTCCTTGGTTCCCTTTGTGGAATCATCAAGGGAAAGAGATCGATGGTCAGAAATTTGTGGAGAGAATTAGCGAAATCCCGCTAGCCGTTAGATTTGCCAGAGAAGCGAGGAGGTTATGGCTGCATCCGGAGTTCAAGTTCAGGAGATTGTGGATCGTAGGATCTTCACAGAAATACCCTTCAACCACTGGATTGACCAAGAGTTGCACGAGGATTAAGCTTTGTGAACGGGAGGAGGAAAGTTTTGACGAGAGGCATGGCCATCGGAATTTCGGTATTCACAAAATCGGGAGTCACGAGGTTGAGTGATCAAGAATTTTCATAGTGAAAATACAGGAATCAATCTGAGCCACCCATCTGTTGGACAAGTGGCAGTAGTTGGGGTCATCGGCATATCAGAAGTCTCGAGACCAAGGGTTCGAGGCTTGTTGAACCCTGAAACTGCAAGAAAACCACAGCCGTGGATCTCGGGAGGGACACGTGTCGCGATCATCCAACATCGAAGATCCAGACACTGGAGATTGCGCAGGTAAGTGTTTTTTTTTAATTTGAAAATCGACAAAACTTGAGGGTTGATATGAACCATTCATCCACTTGGGACATGTGTCAGAAACCCGAAGAAAGTCGGGGATCGACGTTTCAGAGGTCCTGAGGATAGGATAATCTTGCATTTCAAAATTGCGAAGTCTGATTTTTTCGACAAGAGGAGAGTTTCGTGTGGGACCCTGCTGACGTCATCTTATTATAGTGAGACATCGGGAATTTCCACGGGGAAAACCTTGAAGTAGAGAGGACCGTCCATCCTTGAGGATGCGTGGCCGAGATCGAAGTGATCGGGAAATCATCATTCGAGGGATCGGGGAAATCGAAGGCCAAAGTGCTTCGACATTTGAAGTCGCGAAACTCCGAGGGAGATCTGGAGCTGTTGATCTCAGCGACCGATCACCGTCGTTGATTTTGGTTATGGTGGAAGGGCATCCTAGTGATGTCATATCGTGAAATCGCGAGTCTGAACATCGGGAATTCCATGGGTAAGAGATTTACTACATCTCAACACTCAAAACCCCGAATCCTGATAGGGAGTATGACTGTGGTCTTATGAAAGGAGCTCTCATGGACTAACGCATGGCCCGAGGGGGCTACAACAACATGGGAGTGCATCAGGGTATCAACAATCGAGAAATCGGGAACCCAAAGGGTGGTGACATCAGGGATTTGAAAACCCCGAAACCTGATTGTGGCTTTCTATCGTAAACAGAACAGTGACCGACCTAAAGGTTGTAAGGTGCTAGAAAAGACCTGTGGGTCAAATTCGAAGGAGATTCCAGTGGGAATCGAAAGAGCCATTCTGGCTCGAGAGAGGGTAATTTAGAATGATCCTTAAGATCGGGAGGTCAGGCGCGGGACCTACTGAGGTAGGTGCCTGGGTGGATGTCGTTAAGTGGTATCAGAGCTTAGAAAAGCTTCTTTGCTTTTTGTAGCAGGAAGAAGGAAGATTCACCATGCCGCCGAGAAGAAGAGATAGACAATCACCCGATCTAGAGGAGGAAAGGGAGATGTCCAGAGGAAGGGGTAGACAGGTGCAGAACCCAGAAGTAGAAAGAGATCTACATAACATACGTGCCAGACTTGTGGATGTGGAGATAAGACAAAAATGCACAGCTGATGTAGGAGATATCAGTGAGTCCAAAAATGAAGATGATGTTGGACGTGGAGAAGAAGAAATCACAACAGAAGATGCAACAAATGAGTGCTTTCTTAAATCTATTGCAAGAATGGGTGCAAAGGTGAAGATGGACATTCTAGCTTATCAGGGAAACCTGGATGTAGAAGAGCTTCTAGACTGGATTAGAGCTCTAGACACATATTTTGACTATGAAGATATCAAAGAAGACAAGAAGGTCAAGCATGCCGTCACAAGATTAAAAGGACATGCAACATTGTGGTGGGATGAACTACAAGCAGACAGGCATTGCCAAGGCAAGCAGAAAATTAAGAGTTGGGACAGGATGATTGCAAAGATGAAGGAAAAATTCATCCCCAGGGATTACCAGATTGATCTCATATTGATCTCATACCAGGAGCTAGTTTTCCAAATAAATCCACGTACAGATTGACACCGCAATAAAATGAAGAGGTTAAGAGGAAATTCCAGGAGTTGTTGGACACAGGTTTGGTCAGGGAGAGGTTGAGTCCGTGTGTTGTTCCAACAGTACTCAGTCCGAAGAAAGACGGAGGCTGGAGGATGTGTACTGACTCAAGGGTGATAAATAAGATAACCATCAGGTATAGATTTCCATTGCCAAGGATGGATGATCTGATGGATTTCTTGAGTGGATAAAAGTACTTTTCAAAGGTTGATTTGAAAAGAGGATATCATCAGATTCGCATGAGGGAAGGTGATGAATGGAAAACAACCTTCAAAACCAACGAAGGGTTGTATGAATGGCTTGTTGTGCCATTTAGCTTAACAAATGCGCCAAGTACCTTCATGAAGTTGATGAACGAAGTCCTGAATGAGTTCATCGAAAAATTAGTTATCGTATATCTGGATGATATACTGATTTTCAGTAAAACGAAGGCTGAACATCTGAAGCACTTGGCTACAGTGATGCAGAAATTATAGCAAGAGAAGTTGCTCATAAATATGAAGAAATCCTCATTCATGAAGACAGAGATCATTTATTTGGGATTTGTTATTTCTGCAGATGAGTTGAGGATGGATCCAGATAAGGTGGAGGTAATAAAAAATTAGCCATCACCGAAGAACATATTTGAGGTGAGGAGTTTTCATGGATTGGCTAGTTTCTACCGGAAATTCATCAGGAATTTCAGTGGAATTAGTGCAGCAATGATGGATACAGTGAAGAAAAGACATAAATCTTTTCACTGGACAGAAGAAGCTGAGAAGAGTTTTAACCTGCTGAAAAGGAAAATTATGGAACAACCAATTCTAGTGTTGCCTAATTTTCAAAAGACATTTCAAGTAAAGTGCGATGCAAGTGGATTTTCGATAGGGGCAGTCTTGAGTCAGGAAGACAAACCAATATAATACTTCAGTGAGAAGCTAAATGAAGCAAAAGTGAAATACTCCACTTATGATAAGGAGTTTTATGCTATCATACAGGAATTAAAGAAATGGAGGCATTATTTGATCCCGAAAGAATTTGTTTTATATAGTGACAATCATGCACTGCAGTTTGTGACTCAACAGGAAAAGTTGAATCAGAGACATGTAAAATGGGTTGAATATATGCACAATTTCACATTTGTGATTAAACATATTTCTGGTACTGCTAACAAAGTTGTTGATGCTTTGAGCAGGAAGTGTTTACTGTTGCAGGAGTTCAAAGTCAAAACGCTGGGTTTTGATGATCCAGATTTTCAAGAGGCGTATGAGGCAGCTGAGAATCCAATTCTCAGAGACATAAACCCATGGATCGAGTATATGATCTAGGAAGGATTACTGTTCAGAGGTAATCAACTGTGTATTCCAAAATTCTCCATGAGGGAGAATCTGCTGAAGGAGAAACACGGTGGAGGATTGGCTAGACACTTCGGTCATGACAAGACGTTCGCAAAGATGAATGAGTCATACTTTTGGCTAGGGATGCGATCAGAGGTCAAGATATTTGTAGATAGATGCAAAATTTTCCAGCATTCGAAGGGAAGAAAGAAGAATGCAGGGTTTTATCAACCATTGCCCATACCAGAAAGGCCGTGGGATGAAATTAGCATGGATTTCATATTCGGTTTGCCAAGGATGCAAAGAGGATTTGATTCCATCTTTGTGGTGGTGGATAGATTTTCCAAGATGTCACACTTTATCCCATGTCAGAAAACCAATGATGCGACTCACATCACGAACCTGTTTTTCAAAGAAGTCATTCGACTTCATGGCTTACCTAGGAGTATAGTTTCGGATAGAGATACGAAGTTCATAGGGCACTTCTAGAGGACCTTATGGAAGAAGATGGGAACTAACTTGTTATTTAGTTTGGCTTATCATCCTCAGACGGATGGACAGACAGAAGTGGTGAACAAAAGTCTAGGAGATTTGCTGAGAAGCCTGGTAACAGAACACCATAGCCAGTGGGACAATATATTACCACAGGTAGAGTTTGCGTATAATGACTCAGTGAATAGGAGTACAGGACAAAGTCCATTTCATATTGTTTATGGCATACATCCGAGGGGAATTTATGAATTGAGAGATTCAGAACCGAATGCAACTAGGAGCGCTAGTGCAGAAGATTTCGCAGAAGCGATGAAGGAACTTCACAACCGAGTGAAGGAGCGGTTGTAGAATTCAAGTCTGGAGTATAAACGGAGAGCAGATCAACATAGAAGACAACTTCAATTCGAAGTTGGTGACTTGATTTTGGCACATCTGAGAAAGGAAAGCTTCTCGAGAGGAACGTATAATAAATTGAAGATGAAGAAGATCGAACCATGTAGGGTCTTGAAGAAAATTGGACAAAATGCTTATGAGATTGAATTACCCGATGGGATCAGAATTTCTCTGATATTCAATGTCTCATATTTATACCCATACAAAGATGAGGAAATAGGAACAAATGATGAACAGTCAAAGGTTCAGGGGAGAAAGCAGATGCCAGTTGCAGACAAGCCACAGATGGAGCAGATATTGGATAAACGAGTGGGTAAGAAGACCAGAAGGAAAGAATACTTCGAATATTTGGTCAAGTGGAAAGGCCATCCAGTTGAAGATGCCAGCTAGGAAAATGAAGTTGAGATTCAGAAGCATGGACAGACCGTGCAAGAGCTCATGGACAGGAGCCCGTGAATATTTTCAAGTGAGGGAGTATGATGCAGGAGCATCACCCACATCAAGCGAGCATGGGGGCAAGTGCCACACATTTTGAGCATATGTTAAATTGTTTAAAAACTTTTGAAGAGTGGATGCGCCAAACTTAAATGCGATAGTTAAGGAGAGGTGTACTTATGCATTGTATAGGACCTTGAGTGATCCGATCTCATCCATAGTAGGTAGGAGGCATTTATGTAAGTAGGTAGAATTGAATATTAGATTAGACAATTTTAGAAGGAATGGAGGGAAAACGGATATAGACACCCTCATTGTGTGTTGTAACATAGTTAGAAGCATCAGAGCATAGAAGAGAAGTAGAGAGCTGTGTAGAAACACCCATGTACTGATATTTGGATTAATAGAAAGAGATTGATTCAAATTCATGGTTTTGTGTTTATTCTTTGTGTATTGATGCTGAATGATATGGTCATGAGTGTTTGCTTCCTGGTATACATTTGGTTTTATATGCTGTGTATGGGATTTCATGGTTTGAGTTTGAAGTCTGGAAGGAAGAAGGAATGAGATTCAATTTTTTCTATGTCTGAGTAGGATTCCTGCAAGGAGTGCAGTTGAATTGTCCATAGGGAGTGCATCGACAAGGAGTTCAGAGGGTTGTCTCTGAAAACTCAGGAGAGGTAGCGGTTGTCCTCATCTCCTCAGAGTGGAGCTAGGCATAGGAGCCATGCAAGGAGTGTGTAGGCCAAGGAGAGTCTCAGGGTTATGAACCTGAGAAAAATATCGAAGGAATACTGCCGCAAGTGTGTGCATATTCGAAGTATTCAACATTTGAAAGCCGGTGGAGATTTCCACAAGAAGTGCATGAAAGGGTCTTCTTTAAAGACCTGAAATTGTGAGAAAGCTCAGGAGGAGTAAGGCCTTTTAAAACATTGAGGAACATCGAAGGTTCATAGCGTAAGTGGATAATTCTAGGGAAGATTCCTTGGCTCCCTTCATGGAATCATCAAGGGAAAGAGATTGATGGTCAGAAATTTGTGGAGAGAATTAGCGAAATCCCGCTAGCCGTCAGATCTGCCAGAGAAGCGAGGAGGTTACGGCTGCGTCCGGAGTTCAAGCTCAGGAGATTGTGGACCATAGGATCTTCACAGAAATACCTATCAGCCACTGGATTGACCAAGAGTTGCACAAGTTTTAAGCTTCGTGAACGGGAGGAGGAAAGTTCGGACGAGAGGCATGGCCATCGGAATTTCAGCATTCGCAAAATCAGGAGTCACAAGGATGAGTGATCGGGAATTTTCATAATGAAAATCCAGGAATCAATCTGAGTTGCCCATCTATTGGACAAGTGGTATTAGTTGTGGTCATCGGCATATCGGAAGTCTCGAGACCAAGGGTTCGAGGCCTATTGAACCCTAAAACCACAGGAAAACCACAGTCATGGATCTCGTGAGGGACACCTGTCACGATCATCCAACATCGGAGATCCAAACACCAGAGATTGTGCAGGTAAGTGTTTTTTTTGGCTTTGAAAATTGGTGAAACCCGAGGGTTGATATGAACCATTCATCCACTTGGGAGGCGTGTTAGAAACCTAAAGAAAGTCGGGGATCGACATTTCGGAGGTCCTGAGGACAGGATAATATTGCATTTCAAAATCGCGAAGTCTGATTTTTTTGACAAGAGGAGAGTTCCATGTGGGACCCTACTGACGTCATCTTATTATAGCGAAACATCGAGAATTTCCACGGGGAAAACCCCGAAGCGGTGAGGACCGTCCATCCTTGAGGATGCATGGCCGAGATCAAAGTGATCAGGAAATCAGCATTCGAGAGATCGGGGAAATCGAAGGCCAAAGTGCTTCGATATTTGAAGTCATGAAACTCCGAGGGAGATCTAGAGCCGTTGATCTCAGTGACCGATCACTGTCGTTGATTGTGGTTACGGTGGAAGGGAATCCTGGTGACATCATATCATGAAATCGTAAGTTTGAACATCGAGAATTACGTGGGTAAGAGATTTACTACATTTCAACACTTGAAACCCCGAATCCCGATAGGGAGTATGACTGCGGTCTTATGAAAGGAGGTCGCATGGACTAACGCATGGCCCGGGGGGGCTACGAAAACAAGGGAGCACGTCGGGGTATCGACGATCGGGAAATCAGTACCCCAAAGGGTCGTGACATCGGGGATTTGAAAACCCCAAAACCCAATTGTGGCTTTCTGTCATAAATGGAACAGTGACCGGCCTAAAGGTTGTAAGGTGCCAGAAAAGACATGTGGGTCAAATTCGAAGGAGATTCCAATGAGAATCAAAAGAGCCATTTTGGCTCGAGAGAGGGTAATTTAGAACAATCCTTAAGACCAAGAGGTCATTCGCGGGACCTGCTGAGGTAGGTTCCTGGGTGGATGTCATCATCAACAACAGAGTAATTTTGGGCAACTCTAGCATTAGGGTTGTGGGTAAAGCGCTTGAGTACTCCTTTCGGAATATGAGACAGGGGCTCTAGTTTTTCGATCTGTAAGTGCATCTCCAGAGGAGGCAGAGACTCTATACTGGGAAAAATCTATGGAGAACTGTAATCGCAAGACCGAGTGGCTACATTAATCCCATATTTAACCATATTGATGCATAAGTAGTCATTGTCTTGCATCGGTGGGTTTTGACTCACACTCGGTGTATTTCAGACATTGAAGGAGCTCGAGGACATGTGATAGTTATGTGGAAAAGGATTAGTCATCATGATAGGTGATAGAGATAAAATACTCACATCTTCCACAAGTTTGGGGCATAAATGGATAAGGTGATCGTCTGTAAAAAGATTATAGAGAAACTTCACCTTCTTCCTTTATTTCTTTCCCTCACCAACATTGTTATTCATCTTCTCATTATTACCATTGTCATTGGGTTTATTATTATTCTTCCCACCCTTGCGATTATAATTACGTCCTTTCTTTTTATTCCCTCTTGGTTTTTGGTTACCATTCGGATCGGTCAAATAATGCACAGAATTTACATCTACCAACTTAGTGGGATTGGAGGAAACAGATGAAGTTTTCCCTCCTACATACTAGTTTAAATACAATTCTCTCAAATGGATTGTCATCGAGTCTACACATTTCATATTGGCAGAGCCTACAATGCGATCGACATGAGGCCTGGGCTTTTGTCTAGGGTCATAGGTTGATCTCGATGCATCTGGAAGAATCTCGTATAACATCCCATACTAAGCATATATAATATTTAATTGATGGGATTTAAAAATGATTCTTCCTCATATGTAACCCCAGATGTAGAAACATCCTTCGAAATATAAGGCAAGAGAGATTTAAGGAACCACTCAAGAAGGAATTATGGGGATATGTAGGCCTTGATCAACCTCTTCTATCTACACCACTCTTGGATGTGATCCAAGATATTAGTGTCCTTGTCCTAACGTAAGTTGGACAGAAGTTATATGCCAGCATTGTAACAAACCGATAATTGGAAGTGGTTGAGGAAGAATAAAACTAACTGATTAAAATTTCTGTATGCCCCCCTAGGTATCTTGATATAACATTTCACAGCAACCCCCATGAGGGTGCATTGAAAAAATATTAACCGAATAGAATCATCATTAAGGGAATTCGAAGGGAACCAAAGGTGAAAAGTTGTAACGTGATCACCAGGATCGTCACCAGTTCTACCCTCGAATTTTGGAATATCTGAAGGAAGCTTATTGGGGATGGAGGGCCATGACAGATCATGACAGATGGGGTTGTTCATTAACTTAGAAAAGTTTGACAGATTGGGCATGGGCAGAAAAGGGAGACGGAGTTGCATAATTTTTCCCCAAGCTCCTTTGAAAGATTGTTGTTGGGGAATCGCAACCCATCCAGGGTTCTTGTAAGCACCATGTCCATGTTTGGGATTGTAAGGCCCTCCTATGAATTGATTCATGAGGGTTGGTTGGGCACCATTCTAGTAGTAATAATCTAATGAGTATTGTAAACATTTCCCCTAGATGGAGTGGCTCCAAACTTGGGGTTGCCCAACGAGTGAAACTGACCTCCTTCAGGTGTGAATCTAGAGGATAAAGGTTGATTCGTCATGCCAAATGTATTTGTTGGAATTGGTATAGAGGAGGTGGGTGTAAAGGATGGAACGTGAGCATTAGCTTGTCCACCAGGTTGGTTACTCCATCCAAAAGCATTAGAACCAAGATTAGACCCGGCGTGAAAAGGAGGAAGGCCTCCAACTGTAGGAATCGTTTGTGGAACATGATGATGACGCACGCACCCTCCACAACCCTGCAGATTGGAAGGTCCACGTCAACAGGATTGTTCTTCTTCCTTCACTGACCCGAAGAACTCTAAACCGGCTCTTCTATTTTCCTTTCGGAAAATATGCACCCACAACAAATTCTCGTGGGATTCCCTCTTTGCACTTAGGAGATCGGATTTCTCACTTAGGTGAATCCATGTTCAAGCGCCTTGTCCCTAAATCTTCAAGAACCGAAAGATAGTCAATGCTGACCCTTCCTCTTTCCTTTTCGGGATTTTCCTTATCGCGATTTTGATGGTCACGATGTCGAGTAACTTGTCCCCGCGATTCCCGAAACCCGATATTCTGAATTTTCGACGGGCTCACAAGGTTGACTTTTCAACACCCTTTTTCTCCATCGAGACTTCAGACTTCGCAATATCGCGAATCCAACTGCATTGTTTTCAGAACTTCACTCTCTGAAACCCCGAAATAGCATGTCACCTGTCCGCCTTGCTGACTCCTATGGCCCCACACCCTTCTCTTGGCCTTTGGGACTTCACAGTTCGGGATATTGCGATTCCCGTTGCAAGGTTTACGGGACTTCAATCTATGAAAGCCCGATATAGAAAGCCACATGTAAATCCAACGGCCCCTTATGGCTTGGATCTACGGTCCTACTCCTCTAATCTTAGAACCTTTTGGGAATACTCGTTGTATCTCCCCTCCTCCTCCGTGAGATCTACCGGCTCAAGGGACTTTGTGAATCCACTTCAGATAATTCTGACCGTCCATTCTTCCTCTGAGAACTCGTCCTCTTGTGGTCCGACATCGCTATGCCTTCTTACAACTTTCAAGGCACTTGTCTTCTACCTTCCTTCGACTCCTATGAAGGTATAATTCCTTCTGAGCTTTCCATGACTTCAAGTCCTTCAGAAAATCCCCCCTGCTTGCACTCCTTACGACAGACTTTCAAATGCTTCCAAGTGTTGAAATCCTTTGACTCTGCACACACCTGCAGCAGTAGTCTCTAAATGCTTCACTCAGGTCCACAACCCTGAGACTTCACTCATCCTGCGCACTCCTTGCACGATTCCTATGCCTAATTGCACTTATGTGGAAATGAGAACAAAAGCTATACCTCCTGAGCTTCCAGAGACAAATCTATGAATACCTTGTCGACGCACTCCTTGTGGACACTTCAACTACACTCCTTGCAGGAACTCTTGCTCAGATAGAGAAACAATTGAAACTCATTCCATTACCCTTTCCTCTCAGACTTCAAACATTCAACAAGAAATCATTCATACATAGCATAAAAGCAATTGCATGACAGAAAGAGTGAAACATTCATGAGCATAACATTCAAAGATGCATACGCAAAGAATATCTGAACACCATGAGCCTGAATCACAACTTTCTTATATTAATTTAGAACTTCTATACATGGAGTCTGCTACACAGCTCTCTGCTTCTCCTCTATGCTCTTTTTTTCAATAATATTACAATACACAAGGAGGGTTTCTATATCCAGTTTCCCTCTTGCACTCTAAAACTGTCTAATCTAGAATTGAATTCTATCTACTTTACATTAACTACCATAAATGCCTTCTATCTACTAAGTATGAGAGAATTTCGCTCAATGTCCATCTACATTATACAAGTGTGCCTCCACCTAATGTTTCATTAATGGTTCGAGATATTTCAAAATTTGTGCAAGGCACTCTTCCAGCTGTCTGTTGTCTCCGCACTGGCTTGCTTGAGATGCTCCTGCATCATACTCTCTGGCTTGAAAATTTTCATGGGATCCTATCCATGAGCTCATGCATGGTCTGTCCATGCTTCTAGATCTCTGCTTCATTCTCCCAGCTGGCATCCTCAACTGGATGGCCTCTCCACTGGACCAAATACTCAAAGTATTGCTTTCGCCTGGTCCTCTTGCTCACTCTTTTATCCATTATGCGTTCCATCTGCGCCTTATCTGCAACTGACATCTACTTTGTCCACTAGATCATTGGCTGCTCATTTCCTCTCCCTGCTTCCTTAGCTTTATATGGGTACAAATCTAAGATATTGAATATCGGAGAAATTCCGATCCCATCGGTTAATTCAATATTGTAAGCATTCTCCCCAAATTTCTTCAAGACCTTACATGGCCCAATTTTCTTTCTATTCAATATATTATATGTTCCTCTCAGGAACCTTTCCTTCCTTAAATGTGCTAGAACCAAATCACCAACCTCAAACTGAAGTTTTCTTCTTTGTTGATCTGCTCTGTGTTTATACTCCTAGTTCAAGCTTTGCAATTGCTCCTTCACCTGGCTGTGAAGTTCTTTCATCGCTTCTGCGAAATCTTCTGCACTAGCACTCCTAATCGCAATCTGTTCTGAATCTCTCAGATCAGAAATTCCTCTCGGCTGTATGCCATAGACAATTTGAAATAGACTCTGCCCTGTGCTCCTATTAACTGAGTTGTTATAAGAAATTTTTTCCTGTGGTAATATGTTGTCCCATTGGCTATGGTGTTCTATCACCAAGCTTCTTAGCAAGTCTCCTAGACTTTTGTTCACCACTTCTGTCTGTCCATCCATCTGAGGATGATAAGTGAAACTAAATGACAAGTTAGTTCCCAACTTCTTCCATAAGGTCCTTCAAAATTTCCCTACGAACTTAGTGTCTCGATCCAAAACTATACTTCTTGGTAAGCCATGAAGTCGAATGACTTCTTTGAAAAACAAATTCCCAGAGTGAGTTGCGTCACTGGCCTTCTGACATGCAATGAAGTGTTCCATCTTGGAAAATCTATCCACCACCACAAAGATTGATTCAAATCCTCTTTGCATTCTTGGCAACCCCAATATAAAATCCATGATGACTACATCCCATGACCTTTCTGGTATGGGCAATGGTTGATAAAACCCTGCATTCTGTCTTCTTCCCTTCAAATGTTGGCAAATTTTGCATCTGTCCATGAATCTCTTGATGTATGCTCACATTCTCGGCCAAAAATATGACTCATTTAGCTTTGCGAACATCTTGTCGTGACCAAAGTGCCCTGCCAATCCTCCACTATGTTTCTCCTTCAGCAAATTCTCCCTCATGGACCATTTCAGAATACACTATTGATTACCCTTAAACAATAATCCTTCCTAGATCATGTATTCTGTACATTGGATTCTATCCCTGAGAATTGGATTCTCAGTTTTTTCATATGCCTCCTTAAAATCTTGATCATCTGCATACATGTTCCTAAGATCATCAAAACCAAATGTTTTGACTTTGAACTCCTGCAATAGCAAACACTTCCTGCTCAAAGCATCAACAACTTTGTTAGCAGTACCAGAAATATGTTCAATCACAAAAGTGAAATTCTGCATATACTCAACACATTTTACATGTCTCTGATTCAACATTTCCTATTGAGTCACAAACTGCAGTGCATGATTGTCACTGTACAAGACAAACTCCTTCGGGATCAAGTAATGCCTCCATTTCTTCAATGCCTGAATGATAATATAAAACTCCTTATCATAAGTGGAGAATTTCACTTTCGCTTCATTCATATTCTCACTGAAGTATGCTATTGGCCTGTCTTCCTGACTCAAAACTACCCCAATTGCGAATCCACTCGCATCGCATTTCACTTGAAATGTCTTTCGGAAATCCGGCAACACCAGAACTAGTTGTTCTGTAATCTTCCTCTTCACCAAATTAAAAATCTTCTCATCTTCTTCTGTCCAGTGAAAAGACTTCTGTCTTTTATTCACTGTTTCCATCATCGCTGCGCTAATTCCACTAAAATTCCTGATGAACTTTCGGTAGAAACTAGCCAATCCGTGAAAACTTCTCACCTCAAAGGTATTCTTCGGTGATGGCCAATTCTTGATTACCTCCACCTTATCTGGGTCCTTCCTCAACTCATTTTCTGAAATAACAAATCCCAAGTAAATGAGATCTGTCTTCATAAATGAGGATTTCTTCATATTTATCAAAAGCTTCTCCTGCTGTAGTCTCTGCATCACTGTAGCCAAATGTTTCAGATGCTCTGCCACGGTTTTGTTGAAAACTAGTATGTCATCTAAAAACACAATGACAAATTTTCCGATGAACTCCCTCAGGACTTCATTCATCATCCTCATAAAGGTACTCGGTGCATTTGTTAATCCAAATGACATAACAAGCCATTCATACAACCCTTCATTGGTTTTGAATGTTGTCTTCCACTCATCACCTTCTCTCATGTGGATTTGATGATAACCGCTTTTCAAATCAATCTTTGAAAAATACTTTTCTCCACTCAAGCAATCCATCAGATCATCCATCCTTGGTAATGGAAATCTATACCTAATGGTTATCTTGTTAATCGCCCTCAAGTCAGTACACATCCTCCAGCCTCCGTCTTTATTTGGACTGAGTACTATCGGAACAACACATGGAATCAAGATTTCTCTGACCAACCCTTTGTCCAACAACTCTTGGACTTGTCTTTTGACGTCTTCATTCTCTTGCGGTGTCAATCTGTACGTGGATTTATTTGGAAAAATGGCTCCAGGTATGAGATCAATATGATGACTCACACTTCTGATCGGTGGCAATGAACGAGGTAGTTTGTCCACGACTATGTCAGCGAACTCTTCCAGTAGTTCCTGAATCTCTTCTGGTAAATCATCCACTCTTGTGCTAGTCAAAACAATCTTTGGTTTCCTGACCACTATGAATTGTGGATCCTCCTTCTTCTTAACCTCTGTAAGAAGTTCCTTCCCACTCATGAGAAGTAAGTTGTTGCTTACTTTCGGTTTCACCTCTTTATCCTTAATTGGAAGAAACATGTGAGTCCTCCCATTCTTCTCTAGGGTGTATGTGTTCATTCTCCCATCATGAATCACATTCCTGTCATATTTCCATGGCCTACCCAACAATAGATGACAAACATCCATAGGAATGACATCACATAATATCTTATCATTATATCCTCCTAGCTTAAATTCAACTAAGCACTGTTTAGTGACTGTTACCTAATGTCCTTTTTACAGACACGAAACTCTGTATGGGCTTGGATGATCAATCGTCCCCAGCTCCAGCTTTTCTACCATCTCTGTAGAAATGAGATTATTTGTGCTACCATTGTCCACAATGACCTTGCATACCCTATCCTTTCTTTTGCAAGCAGTATGGAAAAGTCTAGTTCTTTGGACCAAAATCTCCACCTCCTTCTCTGGTGTCAAAAGAGCTTTTCGCATCATCAACGATCTTCTGCCTTTAGCAACTTTTGCCTCAACATCTCGCTTATGTGCCTTAGCGATGTGAGTTTCTCCACTCTATTTCTTTTTATCTGGACACTCGTAAGACTTGTGCCCATTCTTTTCACATGTGAAGCATGTTATTACTCCACCTCTTCCTCTTCCTCTACCTCTAGTACAAGGAAAAGTATTATTATTAGCATAATCTCCTCTTTTCTCAGTATATTTCCCTCTCTGTGAGGTTCCACCTCTCTCAGTTCGATTTTGAGGCTTCTTCCATTCCTCCTTGGGCTTCTGATATTTATCTTGGGCAACTGATTTTCCTCTACGCTAACTTCTGCCTCGGCCTCTCTTACTCTTCTTTTGGCTCAACTTCTCTTCCGCTTTCAGAGCCATCTGATAAGAATCTTCCACCGTTCAGATGGTTACCATGCTCATCTCATCCTGAATGTCATATCTCATGCCATTTAGGTATCTGGAAACCTTTTCATCATCGCTCTCCCAATGACCTTCTCTGATATTCAGCTTGTAGAATTCTTCAGTGTATTCTTTCACTGTCATCAACTTCTGTCTCAGGTTCTGCATCCTCCTAAACAGAGTAATCTGGTAATCTCTGGGGATGAATTTCGCCTTCATCTTTGCAATCATTCTATCCCAGCTTTTGATATTTTTCTTGCCTTTGCAGCGTCTGTCATCTTGTAGTTCATCCCACCACAATGTTTCATGTACTTTCAATCTTGTGACAACATGCTTGACCTTCTTGCCCTCTTTGACATCTTCATAGTCAAAGTATGTGTCTAGAGCTCTAATCCAGTCTAGAAGCTCCTTTGCATCCAGATTTCCCTTATAAACTGGAATGTCCATTTTCTCTCTTGCACCCATTCTTGCAATAGCTCTGATCAAACGTTTGTTTTCTGCATCTTCAACTGCAACTTCTTCTTCATGTTCAGCCTCAATTTCACTTTCGAAATCACTAATATCCCTAACACTGAATGTACGTCTTTGTGTTGTCTCCATGTCTTTGAGTCTAGCTCATAGATCATGCATCTCTCTCTCCATAGCTAGATTAGTCATCTGCCTACCTCTTCTCCTTGGCATTTCCCTATCCTCTAGTGGATCGGGTGTTTGCATGTCCTTTATCCTTGGAGGCATGGTGAATTCTCTTTTTCTCTGCTACAGAAAGAAAATAACCTTTCTGTTCTTTGATACCAAAAATGATGACGCACACACCCTCCACAACCCTACAGGTTGGAAGGTCCACGTCAACAGGATCATTCTTCTTCCTTCACTAGCCCAAAGAACTCTAAACCGACTCTTCTATTTTCCTTTTAGAAAATCTACACCCACAACAAATTCTCATGGGATTCCCTCTTTTCTCTTAGGAGATCGGATTTCGCACTTTCGTGAATCCTTGTTCAAGTGCCTTGTCCCTAAATTTTCGAGACCTGAAAGACAGTCAACGCTGACCCCTCCTCTTTCCTTTTCGGTATTTTCCTTATCATGATTTCGGCGGTCGCGGTGTCGAGTAACTTATCCCCGTGAATCCCAAAACCCGATATTCTAAATTTTCAATGCGCTCACAAGGTTGACTTTTCAACACCCCTTTTCTCCATCGGGACTTCGGACTTCACAATATCGCGAATCCAACTGCAATTTTTTTGGAACTTCACTCTCCGAAACCCCTAAATAGCATGCCACCTATCCGCCTCACTGACTCCTATGGTCCCACACCCTTCTCTTGGCCTTCAGGACTTCATGGTTTGGGATATCGCGATTCCCATTGCAAGGTTTATGGGACTTTGATCTATGAAAATCCGATATAGAAACCCACATGTAAATCCAATGGCCCCTTATGGCTTGGATCTACGGTCCTACTCCTTTGAGCTTAAAAGCTTTCAGGAATACTCACCGTATCTCCCCTACTCCTCTGTGAGATCTACTGGCTCAGGGGACTTCGCGAATCCACTTCAGATCATTCTGACCATCCATTCTTCCTCTGAGAACTCGTCCTCCTGTGGTCCGATGTCGCTATGCCTTCTTACAACTTTCAAGTCACCTGGCTTCTACCTTCCTTCGACTCCTACGAAGATATAATTCCTTCTGATCTTTCCATGAATTCAAGTCCTTCAGAAAAACCCCCCTGCTCACACTCCTTGTGGTAGACTTTCAAATGCTTCCAAGTGTTGAAATCCTTCGACTCTGCGCACACCTGCAACAATAGTCTCTAAATGCTTCACTCATGTCCACAACCCTGAGACGTCACTCAACCTACGCACTCCTTGCACGACTCCTGTGCCTAACTGCATTTCTATGGAAATGAGAACAAAAGCTATCCCTCCTGAGCTTCCAGAGACAAATCTCTGAATACCTTGTTGACGCACTCCTTGCAGACACTTCAACTGCACTCCTTGCAGGAACTCTTGCTCAGACAGAGAAACAATTGAAACTCATACCATTACCCTTTCCTCTCAGACTTCAAACATTCAACAAGAAATCATTCATACATAGCATAAAAGCAATTGCATGACAGAAAGAGTGAAACATTCATGAGCATAACATTCAAAGATGCATACACAGAGAATATCTGAACACCATGAGCCTGAATCACAACTTTCTTATATTAATTCAGAACTTCTGTATATGGAGTCTGTTACACAGCTCTCTGCTTCTCCTCTATGCTATTTTTTTCAATAATATTACAATACACAAGGAGGGTGTCTATATCCCGTTTCCCTCTTGCACTCTAAAACTGTCTAATCTAGAATTGAATTCTATCTACTTTACATTAACTACCATAAATTCCTTCTATCTACTAAGGACGAGAGAAATTCGCTCAAGGTCCGTCTACATTATACAAGTTGGCCTCCACTTGATGTTTCATTAATGGTTCGAGATATTTCAAAATTTGTGTTGGGCGCTCTTCTAGCTGTCCGTTGTCTCTGCACTGGCTTGCTTGAGATGCTCCTACATCACATGAGCACAACCAAATGAGAATGGACTATGTGAAGGAGAGATGTACCCAAGTCAAACACTAGTATGTGGGCTAGCCGTAGGGATGGAGGATGAAAACTGTAATGTGAAATTCAGGATACCATAAGAAAAAGAGCTAGAGGCCATAGGGATGGATTGAATATTGTAGCCCGATGAGTGACAAATAGACCCAAAAAGGTGGCGTGGCTATAGGTTGATCATTCACTATAGGATGGATAGGAGTGAATATAGGAACCTACAAAACCACAACCATAGTAGTTGAAGGTGTCGAAGAAGTGTCGTCAACTATAGTGGGTATGGGAATTGAAGGGCTCCTACTATCTTTCTGACTCGATCCAGTACTCATCCTTGTATTATGACAAGTATGGTAAGTGGAGGTGTGTGTACCTCATTTTATAAATTTATGCCTTTTAGAATGAAAAGACTCAAAATGTGGTGGTAACTGTAACAAGCGGCGAGACCTGCAGTGAAGCTAGTATGCCTCCACGATGACTCAAGACTCATGATATAAAAAAAAAATCCTAAGGCCAACTAGTAATGAAAGAACACACCAAATTAAAATAAACAAAAGGCCAAGATGCACACAAAAAGGATAAAGTGGATGGAAGGGGCCTCCCTCTCTAAAGTAGGTATTCCTCGCCCAAGAGGGGCCTAAGACTCCTCTACTAAAGATCAAAGGTAACATAATCAATTATAAGGGCCCTCATGGGCTTAACAACCACTCGATCAGATCCCCCCAGAGAGATAATCCTCCATAAAGGTTGTGTGTTGTCTGACCCTTATCTGACCCAGGGTACCTACAGAATAACCCATGCAAGTAACCTATGTGGTACCCAAGTCAAGCAACTAAGAAACCTCGATATAATCAATGCACAGGAGAAGAGTTGTAAGTCAGGTCCACCGTACAGGCAGTTTAAAAAATACTGAAACCTCGAAAGAACCACCTCTCACAAAGGTAAAGGTACTAACAAGATCCCCAGAAATATATCTGATGCTATGAAGGTATCGAGGGGATATCCCTTCAACCAACCTTACGTGATCTCGTTCTTAACTCTGGTGTAAGCGAAGCCTCCTGATATTACCGATTATACAATGGATTTCTCCACTCTCTTAGTCATACACATATGTTTATTTAATAGCCTTAGAGAATTTTACTTGCAAAATCCTATTCCAAGGCTCTAAATCCTAATCTAGTTTGTGCACCCTCAAAAAAAAAATTCGTTACTAATTAATTTTAAATTATAAGCATTACTTTTAGTGGCCTTTCTTACTCAAAAAGTTGTTGTCGTGAAACTATTGATGTTATGACTCAACAAGTAAAATAAATGAATATGAAGACAATGTAAAGTCCTAAATTCAATTCCCAATAAATGATATGCTTTTCAAAATGAAATTTCCTATTCAGTTATGCAATTATAAATAATATGAAATCATTCTTTACATGTACTAAGATCAATGATAAAGACCTAAAAATCAAATTCCATCAATGCAAAATGTCTAATATTTTTGTATTTTCAATATAATGGATTGTCAATGCAAGGACTGAACAACAACTTGATATAAAGACTCTACTATATGTAAATAGAGACAAACCAAGTAGGATATGAAGGAGAAAACACCCATCCCAATATGAAAGTACAATCAAATGAAAAAACTGATGAGAAAAGCACCGCCCAAAAATTCAAACAAATAAAGGGTTCTTGTCATTCGACGGACACTTAACAGTCATAACATAGACCTAAGAAGACTCAACAATCATAAAAAACCACCCAACAATCATAAAACCCAGCAACCAAGAAACAAAGGGTGATGTACATGACTGTTCAAGTGAAATGAATGTATATATTCCACTTTCAGGAGGACAACTCACGTATGTACGCGACTGTCAAGAAAAACCCATGTATATGTGTTAAAACATAGCTAGGCTAAGAGGAAAGATAAGAAACTCATAACCAGAATGAACCGAGGCTTTCAAGCAATAAGACGACAAGAAACTCAATATAAACGAGAGAAATCAAAGGAGAAAAACACTCCAAACCCCGAAAAAGAAGATTCTATCCCTAGTATGGTTACCAATTTCATTACAAGGAAAATTTCTCTATGGCTAGGGGTAAACCACAAGAGATAGAAATGAATGCAAATATCAACTCTAATATCAGGTATGTTATATAAACAAATATTCTAGCAAGACAAGATAAAATTCCTACCTCATCTAGACATTCGATGAAGTCCACCATTGAGAACTTGACTCAACGCAATACACCTGCAACTTATCCTCAACAACCAAGGAACACAAGAATATGGTGATAATATATATGGTTAGCACATTTAATAGCATAATCCATCAACATTCATAACAAATGCTCCCATGGAATAACAATTCAAATATTTGCAAGATATTAATTGGATGAGAAAAGAGTATTTCTATTAAAATGTAATCAGCAGAAGTGAATGAATTACAAACTTTTGTGTCGGCACAGCTCAGAACCGAGAAACTAAGTCCCTTCCATCTGATCCTTCACCACTTCAATCCTCCACCAAAGGAAAGCTCATATAAAAGAAACAATGATGTTCTCAATCAAGTAGGGAAGATATTGGGGGTCAAACAATGTGTTAAGACTTAAAAGGACAAAGGGATGCAGACTCAATATGAAGTGGATAATTTCTCTAGAGTAACTTTGCTCTCAAAGTTGAATTCTTCTCATATTTTCCATAGCTTGGGTTTGGCCCATTTATATCCTTCAAGTGGAACTGAAGGGCCAAGTTGGAACGTTTCCAGTATATGGAGGTCCAAGGATCATTGATCGCATGACGTCACATGGAAACCTGACACCATTTTTTTATTTTGGGCACAAATCGCGATGTACACAGGATGTAGTGGTGCAACCTGCGTATACACATGATGTATAGTTGTTATGGTGCATATATGTGGAAAAATAATGTTTTTAGCTCTGGGATTTGAAAATAGGGACTTCAAGTCTGCATAGGGAAATGGAACAAGACCTTATATGCAAGTTTGCATAGGGTGAGGAAAATCTTTCTATAACACTTATCTCCTTCTGGTACCTTTGTTTTTAAGTTGATTAGGAGTTCCATTCAATGCTATTCCAACTCATTTCTTTTCCCAAGTTATGGAACGTTGTCCTGCTAACAATAATTTGGTTTAATATCCACTCCCTTACAAAGGTTACCCATATCCTTTTCCTAGTTGGGTACAAGAGTTGTGAAGGATCTAACATTAGGATTCCCTTTAGTTGTGGAATATTAAATAAAGTAAACAAGAGTTAGTTTAGATATTTAATCACTAGATAAAGTTATAACATATGAAATACATAAGCGAGCCATCTCTTGGTAAATTTGAGTTTCCCCTTGAATTTTACTAAGCATGATGTATTGGTTCTTTTAGATCCTATCAAATTAAGTCATTATACATGACATAGTATAATTTTTTTTATCAGTGACTAAAAAATATTATAATCTATTCTAATATATATATATATATATATATATATATATATATATATATA
>ML792566.1:335021-357036 GCA_009831015.1 Picea engelmannii
CAGATTTGTAGGTTACATCACTTAGGTCCTAATGGGAATGACCATCAAGACATGAAATGTCTGATGAAGAACTAATGAATAAATTGTTCATTGTTATAAACAAATTGTTTCAATTTTTTGTAATCATGTCTGCACAAAATTGAGAAGAAGATAGACCTGAAGGAAATAATAATCAACAACCTCATAGAAATGCAAAACATCCCAATGAAATTAGTTAGGAAACATGGGTTTTGAAAACAATGAGAAATATAATAGTAGAGTTACAAACATTCAAGGATGATAATGAGAAATTAAAGAAAGCATAGGAAGATCAATAAGAAGCAAATGACATGTTGTTATGAAGTATAGAAACAAAGAAGATCCCAAAGAAAAATGATGTGGATTAAGAAGTTAGTGAAAACTCTTCAAAGGATTCAATCAAGGGAACAAAGAAATAAAATGGTTCTTCTAATGACATGCACATGATTGGAAACAAAGTCTCTACAGTGAAGAAACGAAAGCAGATGGATCACTTAGATGGAGAGTTTAAGAAAATTAAACCTTCAACTTTTGACAGAGATTTCAAAATTGGTAAAGAGGAAGAAGCTAGCTTACTTGACATAAAGAAATAATTCCATATTCACAATTACTCTAGTAATATGAAAGTTAGGAACGGTATCTATAATATGAAGGGTAAAGATAGTATATGGTGGCAAGACTTAAAAACAACTAAAGGCCTAAAAGAAAAAAAAAAAGGAATGGGAGGTTTTCAATAAATATTTTAAGAAACAATATTTGTATGAATGTTATTATGAAAGAAAGACCAAAGAATTCTATGAATTAAGGTTAGGAAATATCTAATTACCAAATTTTTGGAACTATTGAGGTCCATGCCTTATATAAAAGAATATAAATTAAAATTTCAAATATTTGTAAGTTTCTTACCTCAGTCATATAAGGATAGAATATAGTTTGATAATCCAAAGACCTTGAATGAAGTGATAATAAAGGAAATAATATTCTATGAACAATATAGGCAATGATATGAAAACCCAAAGGCAGAGAGAGACAAGAAACAAGAGAAACTCAATGAGAGAAAGAAAGGTCTCAAACCATCACCATTTCATAATATTCCCAAAGGACACCAAGAAAACAACTTGTATAGGAATTCACCACAAGTACAAGGGGAAAATAAGTATGTTAATTTGGGATTTAAGTAAACAATTGATAATCCTAGAGAACCCTTGAAATGTTGGGGATGTGGCTAACCACATTTGTAAAGAAACTGTCCATACATAAATGATACAAACAAAACTATCTAGAACATACAAGAAGCTTCAACAATTGGAGATATTGGAAAAAGTATTCATAGAATCAACACAACTTTATATGGAAGGAAAGAACATCATCAATCCACCATTCTAGAAATTGAAGGTAAAATTCATGACAAAAAAGTTTCTTTTTTGATTGACCTAGGAGATAGTTTAAGTTATGTTACTACATGTTTGGTAGAATCAAGAAAGCTAAAAATGGTAAAACATACAAAATCCAGGTTAGTACAATTAGCAACAAACACAAAAAGAAAAGTAAGTCAATTCATTCCTGACGGTAACCTGGATATAATTGGTGAAGATACACAAGTAAATTTAAATATATTACCTTTAGGTTCATACGTCATACTTATAGGTATGGATTGGTTAGAATAGCATAAAGTTGTATTAAATTGTTATGAAAAATCATTTACTTACAAAGATGAAAGTGGAATGTCATGAAAATGAAAGGAATTAGTAAACATGTCTCTATCAGACAAATATCAACATTATAGTTAAAGCAGTGCATCAGTAAAGGATACAAAATATATATTATTCAAGTAACAAATATGCTAACTGAAGAAAATAAACCAAGATTAGATTATTTTTCTATTACTCAAGGATTTGAGGATGTATTTGTTGAAAAATTACCTTAGTTACCTATGAAAAAGAGAGATAGACTTTTTGATCGATTTATTACCTGGATCTACACTAGTATCCAAGGAACCCTATAGAATGAGTATCCCTGAATTGACTGAATTAAAAATTCAACTACAAGAATTATTGGATAAAGAATACATCAAACCAAGTGTTTTTCCATGGGGAGCACTGGTTTTATTCGTAAAAATAAAGATGGAACTCTCTGATTGTGCATTAATTATCATGAACTGAATAAATTGACGACTAAAAATAAATATCCATTACCCATGATTAATTATTTATTTGACCAAGTTGGAGGAGAAAAAATCTTCTCTAAGTTGGACCTAAGGTCTGGTTATCACCAAATGAGAATAAAGGATGAAGATATTAATAAAACAACTTTCAGAACACATTATGGACATTACGAGTTGGTGGTGATACCCTTTGGACTCACTAATGCACAAAAAACTTTTATTTATCTAATGAACAATATATTCAACCAATACTTCGATAAAATTTTGCTAATATTTATTGATGATATAGTAATCTATTCGAAGATGGAAGAAGAGTATGAACAACACTTGAAAATAGTATTACAAACTCTAAGGGAGAAAAATTTATATGCTAAGCTCGACAAATGAGACTTTTATCAAAGAAAAATACAATATCTAGGACATGGAATATTAGACGGTGTAATTGCAGTAGATGTAGGAAATATTAAGGCTATTATCGAATGGCATGTACCTAAGAATGTATAATATATATGATCATTTATGGGAATTACAGGTTATTACTGATGGTTTATCAAAGGATTTTCCAAAATTTCCTATACCATAATTGTTTATATTATGGTAGCTATGGGATTTATTAACCTCTGTGTGTAACCATTGACAAGACTACAATATTTTGGAAAGAAAGAAAAACCCTACAGCATTGGATAATAATCCTAGGAGACAAGTCACTAGAGAATATTTAATATTGAGTTATTAGCGTCCAGAAAGAGAAGTCGACCCAGTCAAGTGAGATAGAACAGTATAAATAGAGGGTCCTAGAGATCATTTGTCACTCTCACTCTCACAACTCCATAAGGACTAGTGGTGAGAAATTTTGGAGAGGGAGTGCAGCTACAGCTGCTGCAAACAACATTCTTGGATATGTTTTGGACTTTCTCTTGGTTGTGGTTTAGAACTTCTTCCTGGTTTCTGGTTATTCTTTCTTGGTTCACTACCCTTGGATAAAGGTGTTCTAGCATTGGTTGGCTCTTGGTCTGCTACCAGAATTTTTCTATCTGTCAAGGTTAAGGTGCTCGAGGGTGGACTTTGTACCTATGGTTGGATGAAAATATTTCTATGTTGTCTATGGAAAAATGAGAACATAAATTTTATTTCTAACAGGTTATGGGAACACACTATCTTCATAGAGTCTAACCACTGGAAGATAGATTGGGAATTTATTTTTTAAGCTTGTTATGGCACCAATTATAGTTGCAGTTAGGTTTTCTGATTATGCCACTGTAAAAAACCATAACCCTTGTGTTTGAGCACTTTTGGTGAATCATTTGACCTAATTCCTTGAAATCCTAGTGCTCCCTAGCCTAGCGCACCTCTTGGTACTCTCATCCAGCAAAAACATCAAGTTTGAATCTTTGGTCAAGATCAAAGTCAAAGTCAAAGGTTGACTTCTGGTCAAATTAATTTTGAGGTCAAAGTTGAAATTTTAGAGTTTCTATCTTGTTCTAATCATTGAATCTTATTATTGCGTTTCGAATCTCTTCTTGTCAATATGGTATCTAGTTTCATATTGGAAGACAAGTTGGATGATGCTACAAGGTTTCAAAGGTCTGCACTTGTATATGTTATCTAAGTTATATCATCTAGCAAAACATAAGTGTGTTTGCAGGGAAAGTACTAGAGATATTGTCCAAGCTGTAATCTTTGATTTATTTCATTCAAAAGAACAGGTGCGCCCTCCACATAATTTAATGCTTCAGTTCCAGGTTTGATTAAATTGTTAAGCTTAAAATTTGTGTATATCAAAGGTGATAGTTACTACATCACAAATTGTGAAAGAAGTCTTTGAAAGATTCTATTATTTCTAGGTCTAATGAATAATCGAATGCATATGAATACTATTGATATATATTTTATTGTACTTATTTGAAAATATGAACTAACACCTACTCTAGGATATATTTCTTGGTCTTGTTCTTAGACTATATCATCTTACTAATGCTACGAAGAAACTATCCTTCATATGAAATATGTTGTATCAGAAAAATGTTGTTCTTGTTTTCCGAGGCAAGTTATTCCATGAAGGCTATCATGAATATGTATTTCCAGGCAAGTACCCTTGTAAAATATGTTTGCGGAAGCTGTCATAGAAGTTTATAAAGATGACACAATGCTTGCAACAACTTCCATATGGGAAGAAATCAGAACGTATAGAAACAAACTTAAAGAGCCTTAGAAGAGACAGACTTGAACTAAGTCAGAAATCAAAAGGAAACTAAAACATGCTTGTGACACTTTATAGAAATCAAAGAGATGTGCAACAGCCAGAAGCATGGACTCTCTCAGATGGAAGGAGATGATCACAAAATTCCAATAAAAGAGCATACATATTTCTCATTCAAGAATGAATATGGGATTAGGAGGGAGCTAATTCCCAAATGTATTATCCATTGAATAAGAATATATAAAGACTATGAAGTATCCATCCATGTTCTTCATTGGAAGTAGCAAAGTAGCATCCATAATAAGAAACACATGTTGAGCTTGACTATAGAAGAAGTCTTGTTTGAAAAGAAGCCTTGAATATCTTTGGTTTTCCATCTACATTTATTTTCCTATAGTGGAAGGTTGGAGACTTCAGGAAAGAAGGGCATGTAATTTGTAGAAGGTCATATGGAATCCAACATTGAAGATAAATATGAGGAAGAACATGAAGATTCCAAGAAAGAAAGAAATGCCAGAACATCCAATTGAACCAGTTTGAACCCACTAGAAGCAGTGAAGAAGAAGGAAGGGAAGGAAGTTGCGATGAAGAACCATGGATGTAAGAAATTAAGCATTGATAGATACAAGGCGAGACTCTGGGATAGAGGGTTCTCCCAGTAGGAGGGAGAATAATTTGATGACAACTTGTTCTAGTAACTAGATATACCTCTACCTGAGCCATTATATCTCCTGTAGTATCCATGGGTTGGATTTTACATCATATGAATGTAAAGATTGTTCTTGTCAACAGAGTAATTGAATAATAAGCATATGCAAGGAAACCTCAATGTTTTTAGGTATACCATAACGACCCCTCCATTACGACAACGAAAAGCGATGTATAAAAGGTAAATATTAATTTATTTATTTTTTACTTTTTTTATACCTTTTTTTTACTTTTTAATTGTTAGGATATTAAATTTGTTACTAATTAAAAACAACATCACAATTGATTCATCATGATAACTAAAATGACACATAAGCAGTGTATCATCACAATTAACAGCAGAACAAAATCAACACATAAACAATGACTCAATCAACGCATCATCATCATTAATAACAGAAAAATCAAGACATCACGATCCACTAAATAAAAACAATAAATGCCAACCATGTCACTGAGCATTAAAATAACTACCCACCCACTTACCCTGCATGGTTAGGACCTTTGAGACACATAAGCAATGCTCAAGCCCAGGATTCATCCGATTGATTTTGACTTTTAAAGTCTCATGGATGGTGATTGTTCTCAGGAACAAGGAGGTGTATAAATCTTGCTAAATCAATCACATCTCATATCTCCATAATAGACTATCAATCATAAATCAACATAGTTTCATTAACGCAAGAGTAAGCTAGTTACTTAATCAAACATGCATCAAGATAGTTTCACTAGCACAAGAGTAAGCTAGTTACTTAATCAAACATGCATCAACATTATTTCATGGAGGAATATGATATTCTACTATACTTTTCATTCAAGTAACAATGAGTATAAATGAGACAAGAATATTTCATAAGAGTATGATAATTCATGAGAAAAATACAATCTTGAATGCATGTGGTTTTAGCTATACATCTCATTGATATCTTCTAGGTGTATGTAGGGAAGGGTTGTAGTTTACAATCATTAAGAGAATCCATAAGAACATTCATATTCTTAAGAAATATATTGATGATCAAAAACTATTTCCATTATACATCCCTTATGCAAAGTTAATAAAACCATTCGGACTAGAAATGGTCCCTAAAAAATTAATCAAAAAATGAACAAACATTGTTGTGCATCCACGTTAAGGGTCTAGGGAAGGGGCCCAACCTTCAAGAAAGGTAAGGTTCCAATCTATTTATCTATGATTTAAGGAAGACCCAACTTATCCATCATTAAGGAGCTTATATACTATAAAGAAGACTCCATAAAATTACAAAGATCCCAACTCCAAGTTAAAACCTACTAGGACTAGACTAGCCTTAAAGGATTTAGCTGGGGTTTCGTTTCCATTCCCGAGTCATGAGAAGATTGAATATTATTTGCACCAAGAAAACAATTAAATATTCTAGGTAATGCATAAACATTAATTTATAAGATGGGGTAGCATCAATAGTAATAATGATATTTCACCCATAACTTTTAAAATCTCAACCAAGGAACCTAAGAGACCGTATCAAAACAAACGTTTTGCAATTTATACATGCCTTGTATGAAAGGAAAGGGAGGAAAGTGAGAGATTTATAGAAACCTAATTTCTATCAAGGTTGAGTGATGAGAGGGCGCACTAGGAAAGTCGATTATGTCAAGGAAAGAGCAAGGAGAGGGCGCATTAGTGATCCAGGGGATCAAAATGCTCAAAACAGAAAGTGCTTGAAATTTCTTCAAAAAAAACATGAGCATGGGACTCACTCTCACAATCCTAACACAACTTGAATGGGTTCAAATGGACATTGTATGCGAGAGATATCACATTATGTATGCTTTGCCAAACATGCAAAATTTGGTTGACTGTATAGTCCATGTGGTCTGTATAGTCTGATTGTGTAGATCGTACTACTAACATAGAAGGTTCTTACAATATGACTTTGAAAACCATACTTCTGATGTGGTAGGGTCATATAGTATGATTGTGCATACCGTACTACTGATATGGCAGGGTCCTAACGTCTAAGTATGTAGATCGTACTACTGACGTGGCAACATCGTACAGTTTGCATGTGCAGACTATACTGCTGACATGGTAGGGTCGTACAGTATGATTGTTCATATCGTACTACTAATGTGGCAGTGTCATACAATCTAACTATGCAAACTATATTGATGATGTGGCATTGTCGTACAGTTTGACTGGTCATACCGTACTGTTTACATGGTAGTGTCATATAGTTTGACTAAGATGACCATATTACTAATGTGGTAGTGTTGTACAAGTGATGTGTCCATGCCATAGTGCTAACGTGGAAATTCTATACACATGATGTGACAGACCATACTCACACGTGGTAGGGGTACCATACTGACATGTGGCCAAGGGTGATGTGGCTAGTGGTGATGTGGCATAGGGTGCATATCCAGATTCGACACGTGTCATGGAATTCCACATGGCACCAGTCATGGAATTCCACATGGAACCCTCCTCTATAGTTTAACCCTCTTCAAAGTGTGTTTGGGACTCCACAGGTATTGAACCCGCGACCTTCAGGCGTGGGATAGACTTGGTGCAAGCCAGGATACCAACCGGCTTACCATGTGAATCTTAACCAATACCCTATTCAAATAGATTTAACTTTGCTTCATGTGAGGTTAATTTGGGTGGATTCTGGGCCGGGCCTTAGCCCCATCCTTTGTCTTACGACACCCCATATGACCACAACCCAGAGGCTCCCAACGACTAATGCCAAGTTTCTACACTTGCAGTTGGTACATCGATACATGGGGCACGTGACCACTACCCCCACCGGTTTGGGTGCTAAGTCCCCTAACCATTCCACAAAACTCCACAAAATGCAGAACGCATGTGGAGCTAACTTTTGGGGCATGAAAACGCCCGTGAGCTAGGTTGGTCGCACACAGGTTTGTTTTGGTGAGAAGAAACAACAAAGAAAATTGGGAATACCTACAGAGACTTATTCTGACTCGGTTTTTGGCCAAACCAGGAGCACGAAAAGCCAAGCTAGGGGTTTTTGGACATTTTGGAGTCAATGGAGCCATCTACTTTGCATTCTGAGCAGTGAAAGGAACTATTTTTGACACTTTGATCATTAAAGAGAAATACCGAAGGGAATATGGAACGGAATATGAAGCCCGAGAGAGGGGTGAACACCTTAACAAATTTCTGGGCTAAGGTGGTTAATTGGATGAATGGTTATGACTGTTAAAGATGCTCAATATTAAGAAAAAAACAATTTTTAGGTGTGGTAAAATGATCATAATACCCAAGAACATCAATACAAATGAAGTTTTAAAGGGACCCAAGATTAAACCATTTCATTTCAGTAGTGATCCAAAATTTTGTACTCTATTTTGCTTATGTCAATTAGCAGTAAAATTTCAGTTAGAAATTAGAAGACAACAACTATCAAGTTTTATTCTAGATATTGAAGAATATGTAACATGCCAAATTAAATTGGAATTACACACAAATTAAGAGGGCTTTTTACAACTCTTATTATACAATAAAAATTCTTAATGCAATTACAATCTCAAATGAAATACCATAACCGACGAAAAATTATGAAGTTGAAGATGGTCTTTCACAATGGTGCAAATTCTGACCTCCTTCTTGCTAATCATTGAGACTTCATCGGTACTTCCCAGCCAACGCTAGGGGTTCTCTTCTTCCCCCTTATCCCCCAAGCCACAAAAGGGCCACACACACACAACCAAAATCCTCTAGCTCCTAGCTCTCCTTGTAAGGTAGAGCCACCACTCTCTCTCAAGCTGGGTGTTCCAACTCTCACAAGAAAAACCAATCAAAATTTCTACAGCATAACATTACTCATAAACAATGTCCCCTTCACTCATCTCAGCCATGTGTTTTATAGAATTTCCTTAGTGACACCTTGCCATTTGCACATTTAATTCATTTCTTTTAATAATTAATTAGGAATTATTTCCCCATTACACTTGTCCCCCTTTCCCTTAGTTGCACAAGTCAATCCACCATTTATTTTAATTAAAATTCAATTTCCCTCACGCATCCTAAAATCACTCCTAGTTGTCCCTTTATTCCCTTTATTACTAATTAATGACTTACGCCTTTCTAAAACTGAGTTGAGTTAAAATAGTAATGTTCTCTAGTTAGACTTTTGTTAACTAGACTCTAGATACCTTTCTATGCTTACACATTCTTTTATGCGTCATTCCTTTCTTATTTCTTAAATTGGTTTTCTCATTTTATTATTTTATATAATTTGTAATTTAGTTTTAGTAATCTCACCAAGATTTAGACATAGGATTAAATTCAAATAGGCTTAGACTTTCATTTGGGGGTATAAAATTAATAATTCCAATCCTTAATTAACTAATAAAATCCGGCAATGTTTAAAGACTTTACGCGACATGCCCTTCAAGACGCACTTTGTGCTCCAAGGGTGCCACTAGCCTTTGATTCAAATTTTAATTATGTGATGTTCCTTTCAAGATGCACTATGTGCTCAAAGCGTGCCACTCGCCTTTGACTTCTTTTGGTAGTTGTCCAACCTTTGGAGTCGATACTCCATTCATACGACAATGTCAGAGACTAAGGGCTTCTAAGGAATAAGAACCCCTCCTGATTGCACGCCCCTTAGAAATATTCATGAGCGATTGTCTCAGTCTTCCCTCATGACATTGTGGATCTCTCGAACTAGGTAATCGTTTACCTACAATTCGAGCTAGGGTGGGAGTGCTTGTAGGTTGTGTGAGGGATGTTTCCACACCTCTCCCTCAATATATATTTTATGTGCATGGCCGCTTTACTCCTTATGTGATTAATATTAGTAATAAATCATTAGCCTTCATCCATCAACGAAACACTGTCAATGATCCATAAACAACATCATAATATTATCTATCATATGTCACATATGCATACATGAAATACTCAAACCAATACAATCCACTCCCTAACTCAATCAAGATTTCGAGGTCTAGTGATGCCATCGACATCCTCAATCTATCAATTCTCTTGCACACTTAGGGGAAACTCGTCAATAGAATATGTCAATACATAGATTTCAAACAACATAAATCATAATCCATCAACATCATCATAACAATTGATAAGTGAAACATATAACCATATACTATAACCGGATCACTTGCATGCAAGTGTCCTCAAAGAATAAGTCAATATCATGTTCTCACAAGAGAGGGATGTTACATACACCCCCTCTTTTTTTAAACTTCGTCCCGTAGTTGTACATTATATAAATGCAATAAATAAATCATCTGACAAGATCTATATGTCTAACTATCAAATAAATATGGAAACTATTGGTGCATATCATATGCGTCCTCCGAGATAGCCGAGTGTGGACTATAGTTGTCCCACTCGACCTTGAACTGATCGACTGTTCAATGTTGTAGCTGTCAAATGCGATGGTCGAGAATGTGGATTGCATCATTCATGACTGTACCCTCATCCGACAGCTACAAGGAACTCATGTTAATCACATGTCTAGGATCACTAACATAATTTCACAAAATAGATACATGAAAAACATCATCCATTTGCCTCAATGAATTAGGAAAGGATATTCGATAGGCCACATGCCCTTTCTTTTCTAGAAATTTAAAAGCTCCATAAACCTAGGAGAGAGTTTAGCACCCTTTCCAAACTTAATCGAGCTCTTGTGCGGTTTCACCTGCACGAAAGGCTTCTTGGAAACTAGTCCAAAATCGTCATGTAAACATCGATCCTCGATTAGATATGATCATTTTAGGCATGCCATGCAATCTTACAATATCATTGATAAAATATTTAGCTATGTCTGGTGCCTCATACATCATATGCACAGGAATAAAATGTGCACTCTTCATTAGAGTTTCGACTACCATGAAAATCAAGTTGTGCCTCTTTGCCGTCAGCGACAACCCAACAATAAATTCCATCGAAATGAAATATAATTTTGATTCTAGAATAGCATGTGGATGTAGAAATTTGGCCAGATGTCTATGTTTAACCTTCACTTTCTAACATTCTAGACATCTCGCCATATAGTTAACTATGTCTTTCTTCATACCTTTCCATAAGAATAAGGGATTAAGGTCTTCCCTCATCTTCATGATTCCTGGATGAGCCATGTACACTTCTCTATGATCTTCATTTAAGATCAAATTTCTCAATTCGTAGTTAGGAGGTACATAAATCCAGTCATTATACCTCATCAATTTGTCGTTTTCTAAATTATATCCTTCAAATTTTTGTACCAACATGGTGTCTTGTCCAATATTTTCATTAACCTCTTTATACCAGTCATCGTCACACTATATAGTTAGAATATTTTCTCAAAGATTCATTTGAAGAGGTATCACTTAAAATATGCATGGCCTCCAACTCAATGCATATGCTACTCTATTAATCATTCCTTTTATGTAAGTAATCTCAAAATCGTATTCTCTAAGAAATTCTGACCAATGCCTCTGTCGCGTGTTCAAGTCACTTTTTGTAAAAATGTGCTGCAAACCACAGTGGTTTGTTTTTAGTTTGAATTGTCATCCAATCAGGTAGTTCCTCCAAACTCTCAGGGCTTACACAATGGCCAATAACTCCAAATCATGTGTCGCGTAGTTCTCTTCATTTTTTCTCAATTTTCTTTAGATGTTAGCAATCACTCGACCATCTTGCATCAAGACTTTGCCTAAGCCTTCCTTGGATGCATTTGTGCATACTAAGAATTCCTTGTCCATGTCGGGGACTTTTAGTATCGACGTCTTTGTCAAAAACTCCTTGAGCCTTCCAAATGCTTTCTCACATTGCTTGTTCCATACAAACTTCTTGTTTTTATTCTGCAATTTCGTGATCATATTTTCTATCTTTGAAAAACTTTCGACGATCCGTTGATAATATTCTACTAAACCGATGATGTTACGTATTTTTGGTACGTTCGTCCATGCAATCCATTCCATAATAGACTCTAGCTTCAATGGATCCACAGAGATGCCTTCATGAGAGATAACATGTTTGTTGTCACTTAAAAGTGCAATGTTGGGTAGCATGCTTGCAAATGATTGTCAATCCTTATTATTTAAATTATATTAATAATACACAAGTAGGTGGGACCCCTTGTTTGACTAATGGCACTATGGCGGATAAGAGACACTTACATTTTTTTTTCTGTGTGTTGATTTCATCACAAATTCTATAGCTCATTCAATTCGAATCGTAGATAAAACGCTTATGATAAGAATTTTTGGGCAAGATGGTTAAAACAGTGGAAAAAGTGGTCTTGATTATCCCTTGAAAAATTTGTTATGTTTCTTTAATGGGTGAAGGAATAATACTCTAGTTTGAATTTGACTTCATATGGATCATGGGTGATCACCCCAACCCTTGTTACAATTGTGGTGTAACACCTATTTCATTAAATTTGGAAAACTTCTATTACATGGAAATCATCAACATTGATTTTTTTATAAATCCTTAATATATTCCATGAAGGAAGTCAATCTATTGAGATTCCTAGTGTGGACTTAAGTAAGTGATTTTCCTCTGAGAACCAATGCAAGGAGTAGGTAGTGAAAGCAAGGGTCTTCAAAGAGTAGTACGTTGGAAATGGATATTGATCTCTCCTCATTGTTGATTCTACAAAACCACTGACTTGATGTAATAGTGACAACCAACCATAGAAAAAACAATAATGGTTTGGCATTACTTTCACCAAAAGGAGAAAAAAATGATAAGAATTTTAAATGCATAAGAGATAGATGTTGTAACACATTTTTCAGGGTTTTTAGTTGAACTTTGTATATGTCCCCATTTTCTTTGATTATTAATGATTAATGTTTAATGTAACTACAAATAAATTATCAAAATTAAGTTATTAATTTTCAGGTTAAATCATATATTCAAAGTCATTCATTTTTTACTCATCTCCCATGAGTCTGAATAGCTCACTTAGGACTCATTATTAATTCCATCTAATTATTTTTTTAATAAATGTGAGTTTTAATTCAAAAATACATATCACATATATACATGTATTAATGCATATAATTAAACAAAATTCAATAAATAGTTTTTGTGTCTGGTTGGCTTATATGAAATGATTTCAATCACTAATAATTGATTTAAGAATACAACTTTTCAAAAAGTTATGGATGGGGAAATCAAATTCCATACGATGCAAAAGTTCAAAGACATGTATTTATGAGCCATATCCAATGAAAAATAGTCCACTTAACACATTATCAATTAATTCTATGTTTTTTTAAGAAATACATCTTTATTTACATGAATTTTTATTTCAAAAATTACATCGCATTTATACAATCATATTAATGCATAATACAGGTAGATAGAAGTCATTGTCCTTAAATTGTCTTATATAAGATGCTTGCAATTATAAATAATTGATTTCAAAATACATATTTATAAAAAGTTATGGATTGAGAAATCAAATACCTTATAATTTAAAATTTTCTAGGTCATTCATCTATGACCCATATCTCATTACCATGAATAGTCCACTTAACATTCATTATTAGGAAATTGTAAGTTTTTTTTGGAAGAAATGCATCGTTATTTATATGGAGTTTTGTTTAAAAAATTATATATCACATTTATGCATTCATATTAACCCATATAAGTAAATAAAAGTCAACAAATAAATATGTTCCTTTTGGCTTATATGGGATGATTTCAATTGATTTAAGAATATAAATTTACAAAAAGTTATGGATAGGAAAATGAAATGATTTACATTTTACATTAATCTATTACACATCTCCAATGAGCCTCAATAGTCCACTTAGCACTAGTTATCAATTAATTCTATGTTTTTTTTAAAGAAATGCAACTCTATTTACATGGGATTTTATTTCAAAAATTACATAACACATATATTAATGCATATAGGCAAATGAAATTCAATAAATGACTGTGCATGCCAAATTAGAATAGAAAAATTTACAAGTCTATGCAAATGTGTAAAATCAAATGGATAACCACTTATATAAATTAATATAAAGATCATTTTCTTAAAATAAATTATAATATCTTATGTTGATTTATGTTAGGGAAAGGAGGAATCAAACCACCAACCTCTTGCTTGTAAGGCAGGTGCTCTTCAATTGAGCTAGCACCCTTTAAAACATTAGAGAAGAGGAATTTCAATGATTTTCTTAAATTTAAGAAAATAGTCTCCAATCATAGTAAATAATGTCTTTGAAATGATATTAAAAATAAATTTAATAAAACTCCATATTTCTTATATATTCAATATATGATGCAATGATATCAATATGGAACATTTAAGATAATCATTCATTAAAACATGTTTATATGAAAATAAAATATTCTACTAGCCAAAGACAAAGGAAACAAGGAAGGAGCTCCCTTGGCTCTAACAAAATTATGAAATAATTCACTTTCAATAAATAAAAGTATTCAAACAATAAAAGGTAATACAATGGTAACTTAGCAAAGGACACTTATGGTTTTAGGCAATCCCTTTAGAGCATGATAGTTGTAAGGACGTCACAAGAAACTGATATTGCAGTTCCAAACAAAAGTATGCATAAATTGGAGTGTCCCAAAAACAAATTCCACCTAGTCAATAAAGTGAAGCTACATGACAAATAATGGATTGCCATCCTTAAAAAATTTCAAAATGTACATGCCATTATTATTGTAAAGCTTACCAAATATATTAACTATAAAATCATGTTGTGCCATTAGATTCTACAAACTTGAAATCTTCTATAGTAAGTCCAAAATAACAACCATTCACTTCACTCTACAAAAATGTTACCCCAAAATTACCACCTACGAACTTTAGTTGATAGTTTAGGCACAAAAAAATAACAGTAGACAATGAAAATCATAGTTTTTTCCAGTTACAACCTTAGAGGTTACTCTCTAAAACCTATTATGGATTTCATGTTTGATAAATTAAAAATGGTACAAGATGCCACATCTTGGATTTCTTCCAAGGCCTTGTGTAGAGGAACCAATAGACAACATTTCTCTGCTCAATTCTTTGAAAGAAAATATATATATAGTTTTTAATGATAAGTAAACAAAATAACATCTTTAATTGCCATGTTGACAAACAAATGATAATTCTATAGTCTACCACCTAAGAGATATTCAGTTTGTCAACCACTAGGAATTCCATTTTGTGTGTTCAAATTTACCTATTTTCTTTTTCCACGCTTCCCTCCCAAATTTATTGCTAGTGTAATTCCGATAAAAGATAGAAAACTAGACTATTTCCTAGACTAAAATAGGGAATTTTATAACAGAAATAGTAAAAAACTAAAAACAAAAGAATTTTAAATGAGCCCATCCCACCCTACCACAACTCCAAATAAATAATCCCAATCTCAAGTTACAATCTGATCAAGTTGCATATGTTCAATCCAGGAACCCAAAACTAAACATTCAACATTTTCTATTTCCCCTTTTCTGGTGTTTCTTTAGAACAACCTACATTTTCTCCATATTTATGACATGGTGTAGTTTCTCTACCATTGTTTGTACCCAATACAAATCTAGTTCTTCATAATTGTGAGGGCCAAATGAGGTCAAATTTTTTCATTTGCTAAAATCTTCTCCTTGAGGTCAACTTTTTTTTATTTACCCCAATCGGACCATGAATTGGGAGTCACATGAGCTCTCAAGTCACAAGAATCGTGGATCTATTTTTCGCTCTAGGAAAAAGTAGCAATTCTTGAATTTGAGGTCGCAACCATAGCTAGTGATAAGAGAGACCCGCATGCATTATGATGTTCCACAACCACACAATGAGGTGGAATTATACTAAGGTATCCCAACCCATATGAGGAATATTGGGAAGGTTATTGCATCAAACAATGACCAAGGCCCTGGGGTATTGCAGCATGTTACATCTATGTAATTGGCTAAGAAAATGTCTGTGAATTTATGGCAAGTAACATCTAGTTTAGAAAATGCATATATGCATGGATGGAATTGTGAGTTTTCATTTGGGGAATTGTCTAAGAAAATATGAAATGTTCAAGGACTGCTACTCTAGGAGATGTTACCTTAGAGGAAAACAAGTCTTCAAGATTCATTGGAGCAACAATATTTATCCCATGACTTTGGGGATTTCTTGTGGATTTCAAATTTGGAGCGACAATATTGATCCCATGATCTTAAAATAGATTCTCATTTTCGATTTCCTTAATGGAAATAACATATCCTATATTGGATCTTGGAGGTTTAATTATAGTTAATATTAGCCTTTTCCATGTTGGATTACTGAGAGGGGGGGGGGTGAATCAGTAATAGCGTAATTATAATCCTTTTTCTCCAAACAATCCAAGTGTTATATCAATGCATAATTGTTATCCAATAATGAGCAATAAGAAATGAGCAATCACACACATACACAGTACACCAGTCTTTTACGTGGAAACCCAAATCAAGAGAAAACCACATAATTGTTTTTCTTATATGTATTGAAGAATTGCATTCATTGGAAGCACCAACTTCCTTTGTTTTCCAGCTACAACTAGAAGGAGGACACAACCCCCTCTTCTCTAGCTCCAACCTGAGGGAAGCTCCAACTCCCCAATTCTCTAGCTACAACCAGAAGGACGCTACAACCCCCTAAGTTCTTCGGCTACAACTGGAAGGTGGCTACAACCACCTATCCTTGCCCTGTCCAACTTCCCTGAAGTATAAGTACAATGATGGAACCACTGTCAATCTGTCACTATGAAATATAATGTTGTACAATTGTAACAACTTGTACCACTGACCTGTATCCAATCTGTAAAACTGCCCTGTAATCAATCTGTACCTGAACTGAACATGTATCTACAAAAATTACAATAGATACACAACTTGTAGTGTTGCAGCCCGCGTATGTACGCACCCTATCTGTTATGAAGCCCGCGTATGTACACTACCAAAATGTTATGCAACCTGTGTATGCCTTCTGAAAACTAGGGTTTCCTTTTCTTGAAAACTTATGACCTTCTGTAACTTCTTTCACATAGATCTGTAACATGCCACTATATCTAGACTGTAACTCTACCCTATGCATCCATCCTCATATATAACCTGTTAACGTTCTATAAATTTCCTAGAGGTTGTCAGAAAAGAAGAAATCTATGGGAGGTAACTTTATCCAACCACTTCGAAGCTGGGATCTAGCTCTACCAGCTTCAGAGAGGGATCTCTCTGTATGATTTAGATATGTTTCAAATTTAAAATATTAGGCAGGGTAAATAAAATATGTTTGTTTTGTTTGTTGTCATTTTTGTTGGGTTGGCTGAGAGAGATTTACACATCCATTGGGCTATGGGGTCTATATCATGAAATAAAATCTAAACCAGAAAACAAAGAAACCTTTCACAGGGCGAGATAATGCAATCAATGGATTCTTTTAGCAGCATAAATGAGGAATAACAGAAAAGATGAGAAAGTCAATTACAACAAAGAAGCAGTTAAGAATTTCTTTATCGTAAAATCAGAAGATGAAACAATAAAATATTTTAAAGTCAGAAACATGGTACAAAAAGATAAATCCTGCAACGTTCGTTACTTTCAAAGATTAGATTTAGAAAATAGTACGATAACTAAGCGAGAATAATATTTAACTTAGAAAGGAAAACATCACCAATGAGTACATGCAAGAATCCTGTGGAAATGCCTCTTTGTATTAATGGAAGATCTCTTGAAAAATATTGTAGTCTGGTAACTCGCAGGGCATAAAGATCAACCCTCAATACCTCAAAAAGTGACGTATTTATAACCCAAAATTACAAATGATCCTGTCATTAAAGATCAGGATGTGGTAAATCTATTTTTATCTTAACTAACTTAACAAATTACAAAAATCTAGGAAACTGTTTGATGATGTGTGTAAACTTGATGTTGTTTTCTGGGTGAACCATTGGTGAGGCCTCTGCATGACCTCATTTGACTAGATAGTTGACTGGGTTGGGATAGCTCATCGACTACTCGATCAGATTGCAAAGCTCTTCCCATCGAAGATGACTGGGAACACTGACTTTGAGTAACCTTTGGTAGACTTCATCCATCTCTGTGTACTTGGAAAAAGTTGTCTTGATGATGAATATGTATTGGATCTCATGTTGTATGTTGATGTCCAACTGTAGCGCATCTAGGAATGCCTTGCCAGTGATACTGCCTTGAATTCCTGAAAATTTTGAACTATCCTTAGCCACATCTTCTAGTCTATTTTTGTAATCAGGGAACGCCATCAATTTGTCATTTATCATCTTCAAACCAGGAATACCCTTCTTCTGTAGAGCCTCGATCTTGCTGAAAAACCTTTGCACCCCTAGGTCCATAGCCTGAATCTTTTCTTCTAGCTGTAGCATCAGTCCTCTCTTTGTCAGGACTCTGTTGACCTCAAGGATGGTCTCTGTTCTATCCTCAATTTTCAAATCTTCCAGCTCCTCTCTGGTTTTAGAATTCAGGAATTTGATGATTTCATTAGCCTCTATGGGAATCTCTCCCAGTTCTAATCTAATCTTCTCAATAGCTTGTTTACTTCTTTGTACCAATTCATTTTTCTCAAACATAATTTGTATCATTGGCCATATTTCATTCATAGACTTGGTGATGTTTGTCCAGACACTTTCTTTGACTTTGGCCAGTGTTTTGCCTGCCACTGTTTGCTTCCAAAGCTGTTGTAACTCTTGTTTGAGCTGGTCTGACACTTGTTTTTCCTTGGAGTAGCTGGTTTGGTAAGAAGATTTGAGTTCCTGGAGGTTCTCAATCTCCTTTTTGAGCTTGCTAATCTCGGTCTCCTGCAGATTCATCTCTTCCATAGATTTAGCCAATTAAACAGTCTTTTCCAGAGACGTTAGTGGATTTGTCGATAGAATTTCTTCTAGTGACATTGTGCTCACTCCTGAGAGTGGAACTGCACTCAATGGAATGACTTCCATGGGTTTTGAATGTTCTTTATCTTTCACTAGCTTCTCCATTTCATCTTCCATTTCCTTCAATTGTGCATTCTGCTCCATAATCAACTTAAGCATCTCATCTTTTTCTTCTTCTATCTTCGTTATTTCCTTTGCCTATGAGTCTACTGTTGGTGGCAGCTTCAATTGTTTCCTCAAAGAAGTTATGTCGACATTTTTCTTCTTGATCATCTCCTCGACTTCTTTCACATTCGAGGGATCATACCCGATCTTGAGAACTAGTTCCTCCAACGTCTTAATCCTATTATCCTTGGCAAAGGATGATATTTTCTCCAACTTCAACTGCGTCTGGACGTTATTCAAAGACACATGTAACCTGGAGGCAGTAGTGGAATCATGTGCCAATGTGGAGAAAACCATTTCTCCAGTTTGCCTGTGCAGATCCATTTGATTAGCTGGATGCACGTCCTTAGTATAGAATTCAAAAGTTTCCCTTTTGTGATCGGTGATTACCTTTGGGTATGGCACCTGTGCTTGGAGAAATTCCATGTGCATTCTTCCCTTCTCAGTGTTGAATGATGATAGTAGTCTGTGTTGTGCAGTCGATGTCTGCTTCCAGAACTGGGCGTATGTGCTTCTAGTTAGAGTCTGATTCTTTTTCTTGATCAAATCATATTTCTCAAAGATACTCAGCTTCGGTCTTGTCCTTCCTGCCTGGTTGACTGGTGGAGTATCTGTGGGATTCTTTGGAAATACTAAGGTTATGATCTGCTTGCTTCTTATACTGAGGAGCAACCGATCAACCTCCAATGTGGGAGTGGATTGCATTCCCTTTTCACCAACCTTGCCAGGTACCGGACTGGCTTTTGGCCTCTTGGTATGTAGTCGAAATTTTTTAGATGGCACTTCAGTGACAGGAGGTGATAGATCCTACCTAGGCCTTTTCTCCTTGGGGGCTTGTGGTGTGGTCATCTCTGATACAGTGACCAGGAGGTCCTGTTGTTCTGTCTCAACCAAAGTATTTGGCTCCCATTCTGTCTGGTTGGCAAATTTTTCTACCTTAGGCCTAGATATGTGAACATATGGGATATTCTTATTTTTTATCCTCATCTCGGAAATTATCTCGCACGAATCATATTGCCATGTGAAACTAAAAAAGAATTTCATTTATTTTAGCAGTCTGTCTACTTCCTCCCCGGCACCTCGATTGTTGCAGATGAAAGACCCAATCTGCCCTTTGATTCTGAGCTGTTGGTTTTTCTTCAAAGACACAAAATGTATATCGTCTGAGTTTATCATTTGCCTTATGTATTCCAGGGAAAGAATTCTAACAGGTAAGTACTTGGGTAGTTTATATGGGGCCAAATCACACCCATAGACTCTGATATCAGTATGATTTTGGTACAGGTACCAATCACCAGTCTTTGTAAGGTCCGAGAGATGTAGGATCTTTTGAACTTCATCATTAATTCTGGGTTCGAGTCTGCCACTAAGCATACTCACCACTAGTTGGTAGAATTGCTCGATGAACAACTTGAAACTGAATTATTTGGAGTTATGTCTAAGCAAAGAAGTCCATTTTGTTACTGCCTGGGGTCTACCATCTTCATCCATCTTTTGCATAGAAAAAGAAAATTTGTCTGCTTGGAAGAAAACGAACAAGTGTGCCAGTATTGAAGAATACCGGAACATGCCTTCTGTGGAGAATTTTATGAATTTCTCATGAATGTTGTCTGCCAGGAACGTGTTGAAGTCGAACTGTGTAGTGGGTTTCTCATCGGTGGAGAAAATAGATAGAAATCCCAAAATGGGTTCATCTACCCATTGATCTGAAAAATAACCAAGCAAAGCGCATAGTGATGTGATGACCTAGTTTCCTTTTATTGAGAACAAGGAGGAAGGATAAGGGGGGTTTGTAGTGGGGAGCTGAACAAATTGTGGAATAAAAAGCTAAAAAATCTGAGCTCTTTGAGGAAATGACAACTTCTAGTATAGCTCTGTGATGATTCCGAGGTTAAAGGTTGAAGCGGAGTCGACTCGTGATATTTGCATCATTTGGTTGATGGTTTCTGGTGTGATGAGAAAAATAATTTCCTTGGATGAGGAAACAATGACTCTTTGCTCAGGGATATAATGGACTTGGCACTTCAGGGTGAATTCTGGGAAGTGGTGAATCTGGGGGAAAATATACAAGGGTAGGTTGGACTCCGAGAGGCCAATTTCATCACTCTGGTCCAGGAAGACTTCCTTAATCCATTACTGTAGGTATGCGAAGTCGAAATCGCATATTGTGTCTGCAATTAAGTAGTATTTGTTGGAAAGAAGAATCCTGTTGAGGTCGACAGGAGGTGGGAGGAACAGATTCTCCTCACCTTCTATTCACTTTGACTTTGGCTCCATTACTGTAACAATACCTGCAAATAAAACAAAATTTAGTGAGGACGACTGTAGATATGGGCAATTGACTGTAACGGAGAGGAAAATGGGGTAAATTATCTAGTGTGATGAGTGGGTAAATGGTGAAGGAATGAAGGGTGAGGGTAGTTTTGAGTATACGGGTATCCGTTGGGCGCGAGAGATGGGTCAGCTAGTTAACGGATAAGTTAGCCAGTAATAAATGGCCAACGGATCATTTAGAGTATGAGATGGAAGGTGACAATGAATGAAGCATACAGATGAGTGAAATGGTGGTTATTGATTGGGGGAAAATACCATGGTGAAGGGACTTGCCACGGGTGAACGATGGAGAAGGAATGACGGAGTTACGAGATGCGACTCTTATAGAAAAGGTGGATAATGACATCACGAGGTGACGAGGTATGTCAGATAGTGATAGGCGGTGGGATTTGGGACCAATGGATTCATGCCACGTATATATAGGGGGCCCGCCAGAGTAAAATTCCATTCTGGACCCCCCCCCCACCATTAAAGTAGATCAGTCAAGGGGGTCTAAAAAATACCATGAGTCATTGATCTGTGCACTTTCCTTTTGACCGCAGATCTGTGCACGATCTTTAAAACACATTCCA
>ML792566.1:357058-422041 GCA_009831015.1 Picea engelmannii
GAATGGACGGGGGGGTATGGAATCCAATATAGACCATAGATCTAGGTGCTGAAACTTGGGTTGTCTAGATGTGTGCATACATTATCTCTGATTCCGGACCCCCCCCCCCACTGTTAAAAGTAGAACGGTCGGGGGGGGGTCCATAAAAACTTGTCCACCATAGATCTGGGCACGAACATCTGAGTCGTTGATACATGAGTGGTGCATAAATGTGAGCGTGAAAGCATATGCACCCAGAGAACTTAGGATAAGTGCATATCATGGGTTTTCCCAAGATTTCACATGTTTATATCACCAAGGGGTTAGACAACCAACCTTTTAAGCATCCAAGACATGGTCCAACATTGATCATCGAGCTGGTTTTATTGAAATAAAGCAAACTACCCTATGTTCTAACCTAATTACCTATGACAATTAGCCCAGATTAAACTATTGGACTAAGAACTTACTCTATCTGGGGCTATCTGACCAAGATTAGGCAGTCTGGCCAGATTTATTCACTAACTAACCTAGATCACTTGGCTAAGATTAACATCAATTTAAAAGAACTTGGACATGCTTGAAAGGTATGGACCAAGTCATTGTTATTGCATGGGGCTCTATTGAATTTCTTTTATGCCCTCTTTTATTCTTTTTCTTTTTTCTTTCTTTTTCTGTTTCTTTTTCTTTTTTCTTTCTTTTTCTTTTTCTTTTTTCTTTTTCTTTTTCTTTTTTCTTTTTCTTTTTCTTTTTTCTTTATTTTCTCAAATTATTTGCAGAATGAAAAATCATTTGACAAACAAAAACACTAAAGAGATAACATTTCAGTCACCAGTTGATCCTATACATTATAGGGTTATAACATAACCTTTACTCAAGGTAAGTATGTCTCTCTCTAGTCATGTTTCATATAGGTATGTGTAATCATGAACAAGTATAATATAACTCACATGATCTTAGTCATCAACCCCTTTCTAATATTCAGTCTCTCAATGCATCAACTACTACACATATACAAGCTCTCGACCATGTACAATAAAAACCCTTATCCATATGCCAAGAAATACAAGATGTGCCTCAAAATAAGTATCAATGATGAACATACGAGCACTGTAATTCTGTAGATCTAAATTATGTAGAAGATCACATGTAGCCACTAGTCTTTCTAGAGAGAATCCTCAAATCTCCATTGACATTCCTCATGCATACATCAAAATCCAACTATTCATAGAAATAAGACATACTTTTGAACCAATGGATGGATCTGATGTATCTGATCACTTTACACCTTCCAAGGAGCTTGATCTCAGAATCTAGAACCTCCGCATCGTCATCTTCTCAAGTTTCCATGAATTTATCAGCATGCACGCTCCTTATACACAGACAACCCGTGTATACACACCTTATACATAGACAACCTACATGGATATAATGTATTGTATGCACCCTATACACAGATAACTTGTGTATATGCACCCTATACACAGAAAGCCCGTGTACGCACCAAAAAATAGGGTTTTCTATAAATCCAAGAATTTCTCCGTCAACCCTTCATGATACCTCAGACGTTCACTACATCAAATGTATCCATACGTATCTACAAGAAACTTTACATAAGAAAATAGATATACAATATGTACAGGTGTGTTTTATGAGTAAACTTTGTCTCTTATTTATACCTTCATGTAGCCTTACACTTTCCTTATTTTAGGGATTCTTCATTTAAAATAATTTCTTTTTGCAAAGAACTTTGACTCTTGGGGACTTCTATAAGACTCATGAGGGTTCTCCAACTTCATATGGTCATAACTCTCTAACCGTGAGGAGTTATGTGACGTTCCACATACCACCGGAAACAACATGAAAAGCACTATCCATATAGGATAGTTTCACTCACAAATTCACTATTCTTCATCTCAGTATTCCTCAAATAATCATGCGTTATCTCAGTCCGCAAAGTGTCTTCCCGTGATGGCTTTCACCATAAGGGGACCACTTTGGAGTTCATCCATTTTTACTTCTCATCAACCATGACAAGAAAATAATGAGTCATCTTTACATCAAACAATCGTGGGTCCATTAACCAAACCTTTTTCTATAGGGATTTCTTCAAAGGTTGACATCAATAACAACCAACCTTCATCAACAATCTCCCCCTTTGGCATTGATGGAAACACTCTAATGAAATACTGAAATCATATCACTAATGCTCCCCATGGAACCATGCCTCTGTCCTCTATATCTGATAAATATGCTCCCCATGGAACCATCCCTTTGTCCTCTACCTCTGTCATCTGCATCTAATAAATATCTCCCCCTTTTTCATAAATGGCAAAGGTAAATTTCCATACGAGGTTTCTCCCCTTCACTGAACTATCCTCTTATGGTGCTTCCTCATGTAAATATAAGACATATAAGATAAGAATTCAAAAAGCATTCATTTTGGAGTATAAATAACTCCAAGTCTTTGGCAAATATATTCAAAGGATTCTCGTGGAAGCGGTTTTGTAACAAATAGGCTAAAAGAAACTGGAGTGCTTCCATTCTGGCAACTGGGGCAAATGTCTCTTCAAAGTTGATTCCTTCAATATTTGCATATCATTTGCATACCAATCTAGCTTTGTTCCTTGTAACGTGTCCATCTTCATTTAATTTATTCTTGAAAACCCATTTTGTGCCAATCACATTCTTATTCTTTGGTCTTGGAACCAGTTCCCAAGTGTCATTTTTCTCTATTTGATCCAATTCTGCGTTCATCGATTTATTCCAAAATGCATCCTTGTTGGCTTCTTCAAAATAGTTTGGTTCAATTGTACATAAGAGTTCTAGGTTGTTTGTTCTGGTGAATGGATTTTTCTTCTAGTCTCAACTCCTGCATCTTTTTTTCGAATAATCCGATCTGAAGGATGATTCTTCTGTACTCGTTTGCTAGGTGTCTTTGGAGATACTTTCCGAACTTTTTCTTTTGTTTCTGTCGGATTGTCTTCATCTTCCTATTCTACTTCATCTTATGTTTCTTCTTCTTTGAAAATTTGTTCCATTGATTTTTTTTCTTCTTCCTTTGATTATGGTTTGCTTGTTTCATCAATTGTTACGTTGATGCTTTCCACAAATTTGTTCAATCTTAGATTGTAACACTTCTATGGTTTCCTTGTACTTGAGTAACCAACAAGTACTCCTTTGTCCACATGAGAGTCAAACTTTCCCATTCTACCATCTTCTCTTTTGATGTATCATTTTCTTCCAAAAACTCTGAAGTGCTTCACATTTGATGGTCCTCCTTTCCATAGTTCATAGGGATTTTTATCATTGTTTCTTCTGAGCATTACTCTATTTTGAATGTGAATTGTTGTATGCACTACCTATGTCCAAAATATAGCTATCAATTTGGAATCCATTAGCATTGTTTGAGCCATTTCTTGTATTGTCTTGTTCTTTCTTTCAACAACTCCATTTTGTTGAGGTGTCCTAGCAACGGAGAATTGCCTTTTTATTCCATGACTGCCATAGTAGTCCATAAATTCCTTTGAAGTGAACTCTCCTCCATTATCAGATCTCAATCATTTGATTCTTGAATCCATCTCATTTTCAACCATTTCCATCTAGATCTTGAATTTTTCAAAAGCTTATGACGTGTTCTTAAGAAAGCAAACTGCAGTCATTCTTGTATAATCATCAACTAATAACATAAAGTATCTCTCACCTTTTAAGCCCTTTGTTGTAGTTGGTCCAACTAGATCAGTATGCACAATTTTTAGTGGTCTTGTTGTTGAATATTGCTTTGATTTGAACCTGGTTTTTGTTTCCTTTCCTTGTTGACAATGCTTTCATAAAGTGTTGGTTGGTTTCATGATCTGGGGCATTTCTCTGACTTCTTCTCTTTCGCTGACTTTGATGAGGTTATCAAAATGCATGTGACCAATTCTTTTGTTCCATAGACAACTTTCATATTCCTTTCCTAGACAACACTTTTCATTTCCAATTTCACTTAACACATATATGTTTTTTGAATTTCTTGCAGTTGTATCGACCAATTTCCCTGAACCTTCTCTTCTTATCTCAAAATTTTGTGAATCGAAAGTAACTTCATGACCTTGGTCACACATTTGACTAACATTTAGAAGATTATGTTTCATATCTTCTACCAGTAGAACATTTTGTGTCTTTTTATTCTTGTTGCCAATTCAGCTTGTGCCTTCTCCAATGATTTTGGCTGAATTATCATTTCTGAAGGAAACCGATCCATTTCTTTCCTTTCGCAATGTAAAAAATTTGTCTCTATCACTTGTCATGTGTTTTGAGCACCCACTGTCAACATACCAACTGCGTTTCTTCTTCTTAGATTGTAGAGAGACTCTGCATTCTTCATTGCTATATTGATCTGGATTTCTTATCCATGTCAATTTCTGAGGTTCTTGTCTGTGACTATTGTTACTTTGTTGAGGTTCTTTAGGAGGGATTGTCATTCTGCAATCTTTGGCCACATGTCCAAATCTTTTATATTTGTAACATTCCACTTCAGTGCTCAAAGATTCAAACCTTTTGTAACTTCTTATTTGTGTTTAACTAAGTATTCTTGAGTAACCCCTTTGTGTATGACTCTCAAAGTTGTTATTGTTCTTGTTGTTAGCTCTTCAGTTCACAGCTTTATGTCCAAAATTATTACATGCATAACATAAACCAAAAAATATAGTTTGATACCTGGGAGTTGAAGATCTTTTGAAAGAAGGTGCTCTTATGAATCCTTCTTCTTCTTGAGGCCTATCTGTTTGTTGTTTATTTTGAAATATGAATCTTCTCGGTGGAGGAGTGTCCCTATAATCTTCCTTGTATATCTTCCTATCCCCTTTGATTTTTTTTGCATAGCTTTTTGGATTTGTTTCTTGCTTTGTTGTTTTGGAGGTTGATCCCTTTTCTGTCTGATTGTATCCAAGTCTAGACTTGTCAAGATGATATGTTTTACTACTGATGATGTCATCCATAACTTTTGCGCTATTCTACATATTTTTCTTTTGAATATCCTTTCTTAGTGTGATAATCTTTGCTTCCAAGTCTCCAATGATCTTGTCATTTTCTTCTAGTTGTTCTTTGAGTGCTTCTTTAATTCTTTTATCTTCTTCTAATTCAACCTTCAATCTTGTGATCATTTGTTCTAGTTCTCGAGTGTCCTTTTTCTTGTCTAGTTCTTCTTCTAGTTTCTCGTTTTTCTTATTTTATCTTCTGATAACTTCTATGGCACACATTAATTCTTCTCGATAGTCAACTTTTGCCTCTTCAATTTCATCTTCAACTTCTTAATTTCCTTCTTCAGCTTCATGATATTCTTCTTCGGAGTCTTCTTTGTCAGAATCTTTTACTGCCATGAATAGAACTCTTCATGTCTCACTGTCATTGATTTCATATTCATCTCATGATGAGATATCTTCTTTGATGCATAATCTTTTTTTGAAATATTTCTTTGTAGTTCTTTTGCCTTTATATGTGTCTTTGCCTTTTGATTAACCTTCATCATTTCTCTTTTTCTTATGAGGACATTTGTTAGCAAAATGACCAATACCATCCCAATTAAAACAAATTAAAGGAAGATTACCTCTATACCTACCATTGGTTCCCTTGTTCAGTATTTTGACGAAGTTGGCCACTTCTTCATCATCTTCCGAGACGTCGTTGTTGCTGCTATATTCTTCTTGTTCCTTTTTCTTTTGCTTTGATCTTTTGGATTCTTTGAAGCTTATTTGTTTTACATCTAGATTTTCCTGTTCAGTTCTCATTTCATATGTTGTGAAGATTCCATGCAGTTCGTCCATGCTTTTTGAGTTCAAATCCGATATTTCTTCTAGTGCTGATATCTTAGAGTTGAATCTCATAGGAAGAGAAATTAGTACCTTTTGAACAATTACATATTCTTTGATTTCTTCTCCCAATCCTATGATTGCATTCATTGTTTCTTCAACTCTTAAGAAGTGGGCTGCAATATTCTCATCTTCCTTCATTTTTAGTTGTTCGAAATGACCTCTGTAAGTTTGAAGTTTTGTTTCTTTGAATTTTGTATCTCCTTCATAAATATTTCGAGGCTTGTCCAAAATCTCTTTAGTGGATTTACAATGTGAAATTTTGGTGAATATTGTTTCACTGAGACCATTCAAAAGTGCATTTGTAGCTTTGGAATTATTCTGACCAAGTTTCATTGCTTTGTCATTTGTTGGTTGAATTGCTGGTACTATGTATCCATCTACAATTGATTGCAAAATTTCAAACCCTTGTGCCTGTATATATGTCTTCATCCTTATGCTCCAAAAATCATACTTCTATCCATCAAAGTGTGGTATTCCATTTTTATATGAGTTGGTACTCTCCATGATCTACCTTTCAGTGGTTAAACTGATTTCTGAAGGAACCTTCTCTGATACCAATTGTTGGATTATTGAGAGGGGGGGTGAATCATTAAAAGTGTAATTATAATCATTTTTCTTCAAATAATCCAAGTGTTATATCAATTTAGAATTATTATCCAATAAAACAACAATAATAAATGAACAATCACACACATACACAGTAAACTAGTGTTTTATGTGGAAACCCAAATTAGGAGAAAACCACATAATGCTTTTTCTTATATGTCTTGAAGAATTACATTCATTAGAAGCACCAAATTCCTTTGTTTTCCATCTGCAACTGGAAGGAGGATCCAACCCCCTAGTCTCTCAGGCTACAACCTAAGGGAAGCTCCAACTCCCCAATTTTCTAGCTACAACCAAAAGGAGGCTACAACTCCCTAAGTTCTCTGGCTACAACTGGAAGGTGGCTACAACCCCCTGTCCTTTCCCCATCCAACCACCCTGGAGTATAAGTAGAATAATGGAACCACTGTCAATCTGTCACTGTGAGATGTATTGTACTACAACTGTAAAAACCTGTACCACTGACCTGTATCCAATCTGTACAACTACCCTGTAACCATTTTGTACCTAAACTGAACATGTATCTACAAATATTAAAATAGATACATGACCTGTAGTGTTTCAGCCTGCGTATGTACCTTCCCTATCTGTTATGCAGTCCACGTATGTACACTACCAAACTATTATGCAACCTGTGTATGCCTTCTGAAAACTAGGGTTTCCTTTTCTTGAAAACTTCTTACTTTCTATAACTTCTTTCACGTAGATCTATAACTTGTCACTATATCTAGATTGTAACTATACCCTGTGCATGCATCCTCATATATAACCTTTACTCAAGGCAATTATTTCTCCCTCTAGTCATGTGTCATATAGGTATGTGTAATCATGAACAAGTATAACATCCCTCACATGTGCTTAGTCATCAACCCATTTATGATATTTAGTCTCTCAATGAATCAACTACTACACAAATACAAGCTCTCAACCATGTGCCATAAAAACCCTTAGCCATATGCCAAGAAATGCAAGATGTGCCTCACAAGAAGTATCAATGATGAACATACCAGCATTGTAATTCTGTAGATCTAAATTATGCAGAAGATCACATGTAGCCACTAGTCTTTCTAGAGAGAATCCTCAAATCTCAATTTCCATTCCTCATGCATACATCAAAATCCAACTATTCATAGAAATAAGACATACCTTTTGAAATAATGGATGGATTTGATGTATTTGAGCACTTTAGAACTTCCTGGGAGTTTGATATCAGAATCTAGAACCTCTGCATCTTCATCTTATTAAATTTTCATGACTTTATCAGCATGTACGCTCCCTATACACAGACAACTGTGTATACGCACCCTATACACAGACAACCCACATGAATCTAATGTACTGTACGCACCCTATACACAGATAGCCCACATGGATCTGATGTATTGTACACACCCTATACATAGACAGCTTGTGTATACGCACCCTATATACAGACAACCCATGTACGCACCATAAAATAGGGTTTTCTATAAATCCAAGAATTTTGTTGTCAACCCTTCGTGATACCTTAGACATTAGCTACTTCAAATGTATCCACAAGTATTTACAAGAATCTTTACACAAGAAAATAGATATACAATATGTACAAGTGTGTTTTGTGAGTGAACTTTGTCTCTTATTTATATCTTCATGTAGCCTTACAAGTGTTTCCTTATTTTAGGGATTCTTCATTTAAAATAATTTCTTTTTGCAAAGCACTTTGACTCTTGGGGGCTTCTATAAGACTCATGAGGGTTCTCCAACTTCATATGGTCATAGCTCTCTAACCATGGAGATTTATGTGATGTTCCACATACCACCGGAAATGGCATGATAAGAACTATCCATCTAGGATAGTTTCACTCACAAATTCATTGTCCTTCATCTCATTATTCCTCAAATAAGCATGGGTTCTCTCACTCCGCAAAGCATATTCCCGTGCGAGCTTTCACCATAAGGGGACCACTTTGGAGTTCATCCATTTTTACTTCTTATCAAGCATGAAAAGACAATAATGATTCATCTTTACATCAAACAATCTTGGGTCCATTACCAAAACCTTGTGCTACGGGGATTTCTTCAAGGGTTGACATCAATAACAACCAACCTTAATCAACATTCCATAGTACAGTTCTTTCAGTCACCAAATAGAACCAAAAATAAACTCTGGCATTCCTTGGAAAGGTAAAATAAAATGTTAGTATATGGAATTAGCCTAATGTTACTTCTAGGATACAATCTTGGTGGACTAGAAATTTAGCTATTGATAAAGAATTTTTCATTCATCTCTTAAAGTGTGGGATCTATACCATGAATTGCACCTTAACTATTTCATTTCACAGTTACTATTGTTAATAGGATTATTGTTAAAAATATATATATTAGGTGTGTTTTAACTTTTAGCAGTGCTTCCAAATAATTGATGTCAATATTTTATAATATTTAAAATGAAACTACAACATGCATGCTTTATTTTATAGACCTTGCATAAATCAAGAAAGCGAATATTTTAAGAATGATTATGCACAACAAATCTATTGGAAACTAGACTACACAAAATAATTCATAACCATTATTTGGTCTCATAAAACATTCATTGATTGATTGATATCATGAGTCATACCTTTATATGGCATCTAGTTCTTTTGGCTCAAGATTGATCTCTCAATTGTATTTTCAATCTTAGATTCAAATCTCAAAAGTCATTTCTAGAAACAATACTCAAGAACTCAAAGGAATAATCACCACAAAATCAAGAGGATATATCGCAAGCATTCAAATAAATTTCCTCTTACAATAAAACCCAAGTTAGAAACATAACTTTGTGCCCTACAATTGCTTCAAATTCTAGGAAAATTGTGAAAGGATTGCATGAACCCCAATCCCACATTGGAGATTCTTTCCTTGATTTTTCATTAGGATCGAGTGATAGTTGGGCCTAATTGAATATACCTTAGGTACATTATGTATATGTACTTCGAAATAACACCCAACACTTCATGTTCTTTGAAATTGGACAGGAGTCCCACTATTCTAGCCAACTTGAAACCTTATGATTTCATGCTTGTGCTTGTGCCATAACGAAATATAGTGACCGTTATCTTTCCTTATAGCAAAAGAAAAAGTACAGATCCAACAACAACATTAGTTAAATACACTTTTTATTTCATCATATACCTTCTTAGCTTGTTCTAGACGCAATCAAAGGGCACACACAAAAGAAAAACACTAACAATGGTGATTGTTAGGATAAAGGTGCCCCGAGAGCAATGATTACATATTTTTTCTTCGGTTAGAAGGAAATTTAACAAACACAACCACTATATTTTATTCTAACAAAAGTAAAAGAAAAATTTGTATAACAATATCGGGGCACTAACCTTTTTTTAGGTGAATCACCTCCCTTCTTTGTCTATCAACCAATAAGCATGGTTCATCACATAGGGGAATTGAAAGTATGGTGAGGGCGTATCATGTTCATACTAGTACATGAGCTTGTGATAAAAGGGAATGTGAGGAAAAAGGAAAACCTTGAGTAATGATTGCAAAATTGTGCTTTTTCTTGAAGAAAAACTAATAACCATTCGATTTCCATCTATGAAAAGAACAAATGTATAGCCCACAACAACATCTGATTTGAATACATTTATTGTTTCATAATATTGGATCTTATTAGCTTGTTCCAGAGATAATAAATGGTCACACATCAATCCATAACACTAACCATGGTGATTGTTAGAACAAAATCACCCTTAGATAATTGATTGCATCAACTTTGAGGGAGAGAGCCTCAGGCCCAATTGAATCCATATTGGGTACATTGCTCATATACACTTTGAAATAACACCCTACAATTCATAAAATCTGAAGTTGGATAAAAATACTTCTATTATATCTATTTTGAATCCTTGAGGTTGTGTCAAAATGAATGATGGCAACTGCTTTCTTTCATTCTAGTAAAAGCACAAGTGCAGAGCCATTAAAAACATTGGATTTAAATACACTTCTTATTGCATCATTCTGGATCTTCTGAGCATGTTACAGAGCCAATAAAAGGACACATACAAAGGTAGGACATTAACCATGGCGTGTTTTAGGACTAAGGCACCCTCAGAGCATTGATTTCATCCTTGTGCTTTTTCTAGAAAGAAAGGTAGCAACCCCTGACTTTCCATCTAGCAGAAGCATAAGTGCATTGTTGGTGACAACATTAGAACACTAACCTTGGTTAGGGTGAAATCACCTCCTCACTTTGTATAGAGACCAAAAAACATGATTCATCATGTAGGGGAATCAGAAGTAGGGCTAGGGAAAATCATGCTCATATTGCTACATGGGCTTATGATAAAATAACATGTGAAGACAAAGTAACCCTAACCAATGGCACATACGTTTTTTTGTTCCTAAATGAATGCTAACAACTTATATCTTTCCATCTATGACAAAAATAAATGTAGAGCCCACAACAACAATAGATTTGAATATATTTATTGTTTCATAATTGTGGATCTAAGTTAGCTTGTTCCAAATCCAATAAAAGCTTGAAACTCATATTGAAACCCGACATTCAACACTTAAAAGGAATAGTAGGAAGGACCAACTAGGCGTTGATATTTCATACAATGGAACAATAATACTATTATTCAAGTCTAATTTCAAGCAATCAATGACACAACTAGAACCAAAGGAATCTTTTTAACTTCAAAGGTGACAAACCGTTATGATTGTCCCTCGAGATCCAAAATCAACACAACTTCACATTTTTTAATTTTTCAATGTAGGAAAATGAGATAGCCAATCATTTCAAATTTGAAGTTGTACAATTCACTTGGTTTAATCATACAATTACAGCTCAACACCTAAACAAAAGAAAACATTTTCTACTAGAATTGCTTGACAAAACAACAAGCATTTGCAAACTAGACTGGGACTGAAAGACCAAATTACTAAACAAAAAAGTTGAGAGGATTTCCCAACTATTTTATAACATGAAACCAAAAATTGATTTCCATATTCTGGGTTCTCCCTTCGACACTCTATGATACATGCCAATAACTAAGGCAACACTTATTTAGATGATTTTAAGATATAGAACTAACAAAATGAAAATTGATACAAGAGCTAGGCTTCTCTAAAACCATTTAAACTATCATACTTTGTCTATTCGTCTGCAAGCATTAAGAATTAAGATTATGTGACCTTTTTACAACATTTAAGATGACTGAAAATTATACAACATCTAAACATAATTCCCAACAAAAATTCAATGACTTTCTTTTGTTTCATCCATGCAACTCTATCAAATGGCCAATAAATAATTTTCAAAGATAATACTATTATTGAACATCTATAAAATTCACAAATCCAAACAATAAACTTAAGTAGCAAGGTTCAAATGTAAGGTTAAGGTATCTTTCTTTTGTATCTTAGCATTGGAATGCCAATAAACCATGTCTTCAAAGTCATGAAACCTGTAACACCCATCCAGGATGTTAAAAAATTAATCTTTCATTAAATACATACATAATAACAACTTTGTTTTAGCATAATTTCATTGATTTTCATTTACACAATTCTTCTACATTTTCTGAATGATAAATCTAGATAACATGATGAAATAAGTAATATGTTAACTCTATGATTTATAACTTAAAACAAAAGTATATACAAAATATCAATAACCAAACACCACCGAGAAATACCTCCTCCTTAGCTTGTCGAAGCTCATCAGTTGTAATGTAGTCATGGGTGCTTCCAAGCATTCTTTTCCCACTTGCCCAGAGTGAAACAATGGAATCCTCCCAGCCAACAAGGAGCCTAGCTGACTTCCTAGCTCTAAGAAACCTTTCAGTTTCTTGGCCCTTCGTGCTCGTGACCCCAAGAACAACAAAGCACAAATGCTCAAAGAAAACCATAATAATAAATATATCTTCCAAAGATTTCACAACTTCTCATCATGCTCAAAAACCTCCTCCATCCTCCTTTCCTCACCACTTCTCCTCCCTATTTATCAAGTTTCCATACATCCTTTCGCAAGTCTCCTCAACCACCCTCATTAAACAACAATAAAATAAAAAGAAAATTCTTTCTTCTCATGCTATCTAGTAAATGTAATTTGACAATTTTCCCCAAAAGGAATATAACACCCCACCATGCTCATTTAATTCATCACACCCACCATCTATCAAAGTCAAGAAGGTATTTAATGATTCTAGATATTTTGTATGAAATATAATTTAATATTCAATAAAAATTCAATTAAATAGTCAATAATTTACTTTAATAATTAATACATTAATTAATTGTACTAGTGTACATGGGTAGGGTATGTGTGCGTAGCTAGAGGACACATATCCCATGTATGTACTAACGATAAAAAACCATTGTATCTAGTGCATAGTTCCTATATGATCACCAAGACATGTAGAATGACAAATCAAGTAATGCATCATTTAGTAATCTTTAACGAACAAAATTACATTAATTCATCAATAACTCATTATCACACTTAAAATATCAATAGGAAATCAAAGAGAGTTTTAAACATGGTAGGAACAAGGTGAGTAAACAATAGTGGCATCTCTAATCCTCAATCATTATTCCAAACTAACATCGAAGCATCCTTCCTTCCTAATCTACTTCCATATTCCATCCTATCCTTTCCTCTATTGGACTAAGTTGGAGCGTCAACTATATTGACGTAAATCCAGATAGAACCCATAAGAGGAAGTGTCATACATCTCGACCAAGCTTCCCCAAAAAGAAATTGTCCGTTGCCATCACATGTCTAGGGGAGCATGACTTCACACATCCCTCCCACGACTCTAGGTTTCAGAGGATAAATGGTGGGAAATACCTCCACCCCTCCTCATAGAACTAGGGTCAACACCCTACATCAAGCCCTATTGTGCAACTACTGTTCCTAGAGTCATCTCATCAAACAACCACTCTGGGAAAGTCATGTTTCCTATCAAAACCACACTTACCACAGATCATAAAAATATTTCAAATCATAAATTAAATAATAATGATAACTCATAGCATACACTATCTTCTTTATGTCTATGACATCCATGTTATCTCATCACTGTAGTCATTCAACTATCACATAGCTCATCAACCTGTAGGTTAGTTTACCAATAACTCATATCCATGTATATACATCATAATTTTATATAAGAATCCATATCTCTATTGACGTTCAATTAAGAAATGTATGTTTACTTTTATCATGTCTTAAATCTGTTATGCATTCTCAACATAACTTTGAATCAGTATCCATGTACCTAAAGTCCATATCTTAATTTGCATTTTTAAGCAAATTAAAGAGTTATCATCATCATGAGCATATAACAATTAAAATAATAGTATGAAACACATAACTAGGTCCATATGTACACTTCTCGTATGTCTATATCAATATTGTTGAGTCCAAATAGTTGTTAAGAAATGAATTACTAAGATGAGAACAATCAAAGTTCTAACTACCTAAAGCCAAAATATGGGGCGTTAAAAAACCATTATGTCACCATTACAAAGATATGATAATTCACATGGATGTACAAATGCATCCAAATAGTTGATTATGATGCAAATAAACTTATGATCCCATCAATCAAAACTCAAAATTACCACAAATGTGTTTTCATCATGCCAAGACTTGGATAGTATTTAAATGTTAGATATTAACCTACAAAAAGAACTGCAAGCCAATCGAAACTTTTCGATTCATACTAGGGTATATAAGTTTCCTTATTGCACAAGAACAAGTGCATCTCAAACAACATCATTCCACTATGGAGGAAAAATAGTGGGTTCTAGCTTTCTTTCTTACACAAGAACAAGTTCATTTCGAACAACATCATTCCACTATATAGGAAAGATAGTGCGTGGTAGTTTTCATTCTTGCACAAGCACATGGGAATTTCGAACAACATCATTCCATTGTGGAGGAAATATAACACATGGTAGCTTTCCCTTTTGCACAAGCACGAGCACATTTCCAACATCATTCCATTAGAAGGGAAAGATAGCTTGTGGTAGTTTTCCTTCTTGCACAAGCACAAGTGCATTTCGAATAACATCATTCCACTATGAAGGAAAGCTAGAAAATTCTAGTTTTTCTTCTTACACAAGGAAAAGTGCATTTCAAACAATGTCATTCCACTATAGGGGAAACCTATCCCCTACTAGTTTTCCTCCTTTCACAAGAAAAAATACATTTCAAACAACATCATTCTATTTTGAGTGAAAACTAGCGCACAAGCATAAGCACATTTCGGACAACATCATTATACTATGGGGGGGAAGTAGCGTGTGATAGATTTCATTCTTGCACAAGTACAAGAGCATTTCTAACAACATCATTCCACTGTGGTCGAAAGCTAATGGCTGCTACTTTTATTTCTTGCAAAGAAACAAACACTTTTCAAGCAACATCATTCCATTGCAAGGGAAAGTTAGATTTCCCTCTTGCAGAAGCAAAAGCGCAAGTGCATCTCGAACAACATCATTCAACCATGGGGGAAATATAGCATGTGCTATATTTCCCTCTTGCAAAAGTACAAATGCATCTCAAACATAATCCCACCATGCACAAGCACAAATGCATCACAAACAACATCTTTCCACTATGAGGGAAAGCTAGCGCACACTAGCTTTCTCTCTTGCAAAAACAAAAGCACATCTTGAACAACATCATTCCTCCATGGGCTAAAACTAGTGCATGATAGCATTCCACCATACAGAAGCACAAGCTCATCTTGACCAACATCATTCCACCGTTGTGAAAATCTAGTGCATGCTAGCTTTCTCGCTTGGACAAATGCAAGTGCATCCTGAACAACATCATTCTAGCATGGAGAAAACCTTGCACATTCTAGCAATCTTTCCCTCTTGCATAAGCACAAGTGCATCTAAAAAACAATCATTCCACTATCGAGGAAATTTAGAGCATGATATATTTCCCTCTTGGACAAGCACAAGTGCATCTCCAACAACATCATCCCACTATGGGTGAAAGATAGTGTGCTAGCTTTCCCTCTTGCACAAGAACAAGCACATATCGAGCAAGGTGATTCCACTGTGGGGGAAAGCTAACACATGCTAGATTTTCCTCTTTCACAAGCACAAGCTCATCTTGCAAAACATCATCCCACCATCGAGGGAAGATAGGGCATGCTAAATTTCCATCTTGCACAAGCACTATCTCATCTTGTAAAACATAATCCCACAGTAGGAGAAATATAGCGCGTGATAGCTTTCCCTCTTGCAAAAGAAAAAGATCATCTCAGAAATCATCCCTCCATAGGGGAAATCTAGCTCATGCTAGCTTTCCCTCTTGCACAAGCACAAGCTCTTCCTAGAAAAAATCATCCCACTGTGGGGGACAACTAGCTCCTGCTAGCTTTCCCTCTTGCACAAGCATAATCTCATCTTCGAGAACATCACCCCACTAAGGGGGAATCTAGTGCATGCTCACTTTCACTCTAGAATAAACATGATATCATCTCAGAAAACATCATCCCACTCTGGGTAAAATCTATCGCATGCTATCTTTCCCTCTTGCACAAGCACGAGCTCATCTCAGACAACATCATTCCATTGTGGGGAAAATCTAGTGTGTTCTATCTTTCCCTCTTACAAAAGCATGATATCCTCTCAAACAACATCATCCCACCGTGGGGAAAATCTAGCGTGTGATAGCTTTCCCTCTTGCACAAGAATGAGCTCATCTCAGACAACATCATCCCACACTGAAGGAAATACAACTTGTGTTATCTATCCCTCTTGCACAAGCACGAGCTCATTTTTTTACAACATCATCCCACCATGGGGGAAATATAGCTCGTACTAGATTTCCCTCTTTCACAACCACGAGCTCATATCAAACAACATCATCCCACCATTGGGGAAAGCTAATGAGTGCTAGATTTCCCTCTTGCAAAAGCATGAGCTCATCTGAGATAACATCCTCCCAATGTTGGGGAAAGCTAGTGTGTGCTAGTTTTCCATATTGCACGAACACGAGCTCATCTCGGACAACATCATCCCATCATGGGGGAACTAAATCTCATGCTATCTTTTCCTCTTGCACAAGCACGAGCTCATCTCGAACAACATCATCTCACCATGGGGGAAATCTAGCACTTGATAAATTTCCCTCTTACAAAAGCATGTTCTCATCTCAGATAGCATCATCCCACTGCGGGGGAAAGCCAATATGCACTAGCTTTCCCTCTTGCATAAGAATGAGCTCATATCAAACATCATCATCCCACTATGGGGGGAAGATATCATGCGCTAGTGTTTCCTCTTGCACATGCACGATATCATCTCGGACAACATCATCCCACTGTGGGGGAAAGAAACATCTTGCACAAGCACGAGTTCATCACAGGCAACATCATCCCATCATGGGAGAAATCTAGCACATGCTAGCTTTTCCTCTTGCACAAGCAGAATATCATCATGTACAACATCATCCTACTGTGGGAGAAATCTAAAGCATGCTAGCTTTCCCTATTGCACAAGCATGAGCGTATGTCAGACAAGATCATCCCACCATGGGGAAAAACCAACGCATCCTATATTTCCTTCTTGCACAAGCACAAACTCATCTTGGAAAACATCAACCCATCGTGGGGGAAAGCAAGCATGTGTTATATTTCCCTCTTGAAAACCACGAGCTTATCTCGAACATCATCATCCCACCATGGGGGAAAGCTATAGTGTACTAGCTTTACCTCTTACACAAGCATGAGCTCATATCTAACAACATCATCTCATCGTGGGGGAAATTTGCCTCTTGCATAAGCACAATATCATCATGAACAATATCATCACACCATGGGGGAAAGCTAGGACATGCTAGCTTTCCCTCTTGCACAAGCACAATATCATCTCGACAAACATCATCCCACCATCGAGGAAAGCTAGCACGTGCTATTTTTCCCTCTTGCATAAGCATGATCTCATCTCATACAACGTCATCCCACCATGGGAGAAAGCTAGTGCATGATATATTTCCCTTTTTCACAAGCAAAAAATCATCTCATACATCATCTCACTCTATCAGAAAGCTAGCTCATTTCCCACTTGCACAAGCACGAAATCATAACGGAAAACATCATCCCACCGTGGGGGAATGCTAGCTTCTGATAGATTTCCCTCTTACAAAATCATAAGCTCATATCCAACAACATCATCCCACCATGGGGGAAAGCTAGCGCATGTTAGCTTCCAGTCTTGCACAAACACGATCTCTTCTCAGAAAATTTCATCCCACCGTGGTTGAAAGCTATCACGTGCTAGCTTTCGCTCTTGCACAAGCACCATCTCATCTCAAATGAGATCATCCCACCATGGGGAACATCTAGCTCATTTTATCTTTCTGTCTTGATCAAGCACAAGATCATCACAGACAACATCATCCCACCATGGGGGAAAGCTAATGTGTGATAGATTTTCGTCTTGCACAAGCAAAAGCTCATCACGAACAACATCATCCCACTATGGGGGAAATCTACCACATGCTATATTTCCCTCTTGCACAAGCACAAGATCATCTCCGAAAACATCATCCCACCATGGGGGGAAGTTAGCACATGGTATCTTTCCCTCTTGCACAAGCACGAGTTCATCTCAGGAAATATCATCCCATAATCAGGGAAAGCTAGTGAGTGTTAGCCTTTCCTCCTACACAAGAACAAGCTCATCTTGGACAAAATCATCCCACCATGAGGGAAATCTAGCTCATGCTATCTTTCTGTATTGAATAAGAACAAACTCATCTCAGACAACATCATCCTACAATGGGAAGACTAGATTTCCCACTTGCACAAGCACGAGCAAATATCGAACAACGTCATCCCACTTTGCAGGAAATCTAGCATGTGCTACCTTTCCCTCACGAAGGGATGATGTTGTCCAAGATATGATCGTTCTTCTATGTTATATTTCCCTCTTGTACAAGCACAATTTCATCTCAAACAACATCTTCCCACTATGGCGGAAATTTGCTAGCAATCCCTCTTGTAGAACCATGGCCTCATCTCGAACAACATCATCCCACCTTGATGAAAAGCTAGCTCATGCTATCTTTCCCTCTTGCATAAGAACGATCTCATCTCGGACAACATCCCACCATGGGGGAATGCTAGAACATGATAGCTTTCCCTATTGAACAAGCACAACCTCATCTCAGACAACATCATCCCACCGTGGGTGAAAGATAGCTCATCCTAGATTTACCTCTTACACAAGCACGATCCCATCTCAGAAAACATCATCCCATTGTGGGGAAAATCTAGCATGTGCTAGCTTTTCCTCTTGCACAAGCACGAGCTCATCTCAAACAACATCATCCCACCATGGGGGAAAGTTAGCACATGCTAGCTTTTCCTCTTTCACAAGAACGAGCTCATCTAAGACAACATCATCCCATTGTGGTAGAAAGATAGCATGTGCAAGCTTTCCATATTGCACAACCACAAGCTCATCTCAGACATTACCTCACCATGGGACAAAGCTATAGCATGTTAGATTTCCCTCTTTCACAACCACGAGCTCATCTCAAACATCATTGCACCATGGGGAAAAAATAGAGAGTGTTATCTTTCCCTCTTGCACAAGCATGACCTCATCTTAAACAACAACATCCCACTATGGGGGAACTCTTGCACGTGCTAGTTCTCCCTCCTACACAAGCATGATATCATCTCGGAAAACATCATCCCACCATGGGTGAAAGCTAGTGTGTGCTAAGTTTCCTTGTTGAAAAAGAATGAGCTCATTTCAGAAAATATCATTCCACCATGGGAGAAATCTAACTCGTCCTAGCTTTCCCTCTTGCACAAGAACAAGCTCATTTCATACAACATCATACCACCATGGTGAAAAGCTAGCGCATGCTACCTTTCCCTTTTGAAAAAACATGATCTCATCTTGGACAACATCATCCCACTATGGGGGAAACCTAGCATTTCCTTCTCGCACAAGCACGATTTCATCCTAAACGATATCATCACGTTGTGGGGGAAATCTAGCTCATGCTACCTTTCCCTCTTGCACAAGAAACAACTCATCTCAGACAACATCATCCCACCATGGGGGAAATATTGCACATTCTACCTTTGCTTCTTTGACAAGAACGAGATCATCTCGGACAACATCATCCCATCATGGGGGAGAGATAGCACATGCTAGCTTTCCCTCTTTCACAAGCATGAGCTCATATCGAACAAGATCATTTCGTCATGGGGGGAAGGTAGTGTGTGCTAGATTTCCCTCTTGCACAAGCACAAGATCATCTCAGAAAACATCATCCCACCATGGGAAAAACCTAGTGTGTTCTATATTTCCCTCTTGCACAAGCACGAGCTCATCTCAAACATCATCCCACCATATGGGAAATATAGTGCATCCTATCTTTCCCTTTTCCACAATAACAAGATCATCACGGAAAACAACATCCCACTTTGGGCGAAAGCTAGCGTGCTAGATTTCCTTCTTGCTCAAGCATGAGAAAGTCTCAGACAACATCATCCTACAATTGGGGAAATCTATCACATGCCTCTTGCAAAAGCACGAGATCATCTGGGACAACATCATCCCATCGTGGGGGTAAGAAAAAGTGTGATAGTTTTTCCTCTTACATAAACACGAGCTCATCTAAGACAACATCATCGCATTGTCGGGGAAAGTTAGCACGTGTTAGATTTCCATCTTGCACAAGAACGAGCTCATCTTGGACAACATCATCCTACCATGGGGGAAAGCTAGTTTTCCCGTGCTATCTTTCCCTCTTGCACAAGCATGACCTCATCTTGGACAACGTCATCCCATTGTGGGAGAAATGTAGCGCATGCTAGTTTTTTGTCTTGCACAAGATCAATCTCATCTCGGATGACATCATCCCACCCATGGGAAAATCTAGTGTATGATAGGTTTCCATCTTACACAAGCATGAACTCATCTAGGAAAACATCATCCCACCATGGGAGAAAGCTAGGCTTTTCTATCTTTCCCTCTTGCACAAGCATGATTTCATCTCGAACAACATCATCCCATCATGGGGGAAAGCTATCATTCTATCTTTCCATCTTCCACAAGCACAAGGTCATCTTGGACAACATCATCCCACTGTGGGAATGCTACCTTTCCCTCTTGCACAATCACGAGCTCATCTAAGACATCATCCTAGTGGGGGTGAAAGATAGCATGTGCTAGCTTTCCCTCTTACACAACCACGAGCTCATCTCAGAAAACATCATTTGACGATGGGGGAAAGTTAGCACATGCTAGCCTTTCCTCTTGCAAAATCACAAGCTCATATAAGAAAACATCGTCCCATTGTGGGGGAAAGCTAGCACATGATAACCTTCCCTATTGCACAAGCATGAGCTCATCTCGGACAACATCATCCCACTGTGAGGTAAATATAGCTTGTGTTAGCTTTACCTCTATCCCAAGCACAAGCTGATCCAGGTGGATATCGGTGGCCACTCACCTTTTCCAGCTGGCTCAGAACAACTTTCTAGAAATTTCGATTATTTACTATTTTTAGCATTTTTTCGGGTTCAGAACTTCCAGAGCCGTTTTGAGGCCCTAAATGATGTTTTTTGGGGTATGTTTCAGTCGCAAAATTTCAACATGAAATTTTGTGCAACTAATGTATTCCTCGGCTAGATATTTCCAATGGGCTATCATACACCTAAAATGGAGATCGTATGCAGAAGTTACGACCTCGGGAGGTTGATGTACTGACTTACCCAAACGGGGCGCACATGACTTTTGGCTCTTTATCTCCTAGGGTTAGGTTTTTGGATGTTTAGGGTTTTTAAAACTTCTGTTTATTGTAAAAAGGCCTTGAGAGATTCATTGTAATCATCTTCTTGTGAATGAGCGCATTTGTCACAACTCTTCTTAGAGATAAGCCGTCACCATTCCAGCAAGCTTGTTTTCCACTGCATTTTATAGTTTCAACTTATTTCCTTATTGAATAGAAAACTAGTTTTATTGTATCTTTGTTATTCTGTGTTAAGCATCTGGTAATAATCTATAGTCATTTCATTCTGCTCATAAAATCTGGATCAGTGTTATCAGAGCGGTCTACTCCTTGTCATGTTAATGCATGTCCCCAACGAGGTTAGAGTACAAATATTTGGGTCTCAAGCTTGTTTCTCTTGAGGACAAAATCTCTCGCACACCCAAGAGACCTTTCATGGCAGGAGAAAATAAAGATGATGGGATAGGAGATCCTTTCAAACTGTTGATTGAGGAAGCCCTCATGCAACAGAGGAATGAGATGATGGATAATTTCACGCAAATCCTTCGGTGACTACCAACAGGCGACACATCTTCTTCGAGCGGAGGCACCGCCCCCTTCAAGGTACAAATAAACTTCGATATTCCTATATTTGAAGGTCAGATAGATGCAGATGTTGTTGACAAGCGGTTGAATCTACTAGGAGGGTATTTCTCTATCCATAACTTTTCAAATCGAGAAAATATTACTTTTACACTCCTCAAAGCCATTCCCCATGTCAAAGATTGGTAGGAAATTTTTTGTGAGCAAAAGTAAACAGAGGAACCCTAATTATTTACAGTCATGACCACCTGGGAATCATTTAGGGATGTTATTAAGGAACAATACTACCCTGTCATAAGTTATGATGACTTGTATACCAAATGGACCACACTGCAGCAAGAAAGAGACCAAGCAGTGCCAGATTTCACAAATATCTTCCATACCTTGTGCACCAAGCTGGGTATCAAAGATTTAGAGAGACATCTGGTGATCAAGTATCGTGGTTCTCTGCAGATACATCCAGACCAAAATGGAATTTCTGGACATCTCATCCATAGGTGCGACCTACCGATATGCTGTCAAAATTGAGTATAAGCTCAAACAAAAGACACAACAATTTGGGCCAGGGAGCCCCTCACAACAAAATCCAGGAAAGGGCACCCATAGAACAAAGGACAGAGAAAATATGGACAGTATTAGGACAACCCATCCAAGCTGCAAGCAAATAAGGACACTGGAAAGACAAAGAAAGAAATCGGGAAGTGGTGCAACTACCATAAGAGCCCTTGGCATAACACTACTGACTGCCACTCAGAGTAGATGCTGGTGGCCAAAGTGAAAGCCTCTGAATCAGATGCAGGTTCTGACTCTAAGCCAGAACTAGAAAGGGGAAGATAGATCATTGATGCGGAACCCAGTGCCATTGTTGCTACCACCAAGCTCCAGCATGGTGAACCGAATGAGCTAGCAGAAGGAGAGTGCCTCTTCCATTCACATATGTGGGTAAAAGGCACCCCACTTCACTTCATCATTGATAGTGGTAGCTAGAAGAACCTCATCTCAGTAGAGGTAGTCAAGCGGTTGGCCCTGTCGACAATGCCGCAACCACAACCCTACACCATTGGATGGCTCCGCCAAGGAAGTGATCTCCACATGAGCCAACAGTGTCGACTGTTGTACAACATCAAGCCCTTCAAAGACGAGGTATTGTGTGATGTTGCTCCTCTTGAAGTTTGTGATGTTCTTTTGGGCCAACCTTATTTATAGAAACACCATGTTGTATATGAGTCTAGGCCTCGTAGTGTTATTATTAATTTGAACAAGAAATTGTACAGGATACCCGAGGTTGTCCCACCTAGTGTTATTTCCTTGATCTCTGCTAAGGAATGCAGGAAGGTCATCTCTTAGATGGGGAAGTTTGTCTTCTTCATGATTCTCTCTCATAATGACAGAAAAATCACAGCCACATCTAGGGTCTCTACGACTGAGCTTTCCACACAGCATAAGCAAGTAGATAAGGTCGTGGAAGAATATTCAGATATCTTCTTCTCACCTATTGGGGTACCTATGCACTTTCAGGTCAAGCAACCTATTGATCTAACCCCCGACGCACTTCTTACCAATGGGTTAGTTTATCGTCACTCTCTATTAGAGAATGAGGAGATCAAGTGATAGATCCAAGAATTTCTCCATAAGGGGCACATCCGTCCTAGCTCATCATCTTGCGGGAGCCCAATCATTTTGGTACAAAATAAAGATGGAACCTAGCGACTTTTCATTGATTATTGAGCTCTGAATAAAATCACAGTCAGAAACCGGTACTTGATTCCCTGAATCAACGACCTCCTTGATCAACTCATGGGTGGGAAATACTTCAGTAAGATTGATTTGAAGTCTAGATACCACCAAGCCCCGATAGAATAGACAGATGTATGGAAGACCACCTTCAAGTCAAAGGAAGGCCTTTTTAAATGGTTGGTCATGCCCTTTGGTCTGAAAAATGCTCCAGCCACTTTCATGAGGATGATGGATGATATCCTATGACCATTGACCAATAATTTTGTAGTGGTGTGTCTTGATGACATTCTTAATTAAAGCAAGACTTGGGTCGAACACTTGCAGCATATTCAGCAGGTTCTGCACAACCTATGACAGCACAAGCTATACACCAACTTGGAAAAATTCTCCTTCAGCATGGACAGGGTCCATTACCTAGGCTACATCATTGATCAAATTGGAGTACATGTGGATCCATCCAAGATCCAAGTCATTCATGATTGGCCAGCCCCAACCACACACACTGAGCTTTGAAGCTTCTTGGGCCTTGCCAATTTCTACTGCATGTTTGTGTTGGGATTCTCCCATATTGCATGGGCCCTCAACCAAATAACCAAGGGTGCTGGTAAGGTGAAATTTTCATGGGGCCGGCCCCAACAAAAAACATTCGATGATTTGAAGTAGTGCTTGTGCTCAACCCCAGTACTTTCACTACCAGACCTGCAAAAGCCCTTTGATATTTAGACTGATGCTTCAGACTATGTTGTAGGTGTCGTTCTCATGCAGCACGACCACCCCGTGGCCTATCTTAGTGCGAAACTATCAAATGTTGTCCATAAGTAACCTACTTACGACAAGGAAATGTACTACATTGTGCAAGCTTTATGCTAGTGGAGACATTAAATTATTGGGAGGGAGACAGTCATCCACACTGATCATAATCCACTGCAGTTCATGCAGTCACAAGGAAAATTGTAGAATGACCACCATCAAAAGTGGTCCACATACTTGCAGCAATTCTACCTCAACATCAAGTATAGAAAAGGAAGCACCAACCGCATCACTGATTGCCTCAGTAGACCACCAGTCACGACACTCACCACATTTCTAGACTCCTATGGCCATGAGACCTCTAGATGGCCCCAACTCTATGAGACAGACCCCGACTTCACCACCACCTACCAAATGTTGGGTGAAAAGACAGTTGTCAATAATTTCCATATTCAGGATGGTTTGTTGTGTCGCTTGGGCCATATTTGTGTTCCCTCAACTAAAAGAGTGAAGTTGATACGGGAATCCCACTACAGTTGGGTGGCAGGACACTTCGTCTTTGAAGAGACAATTGTGATGCTACAAAAAAATTTCTACTGGCCGAAACTTCAACAGGAGGTCATCAAGTATATCAGGTCTTGCATTGTCTGTGCTATTGCCAAACCAACCACTAAGAAACAGGGCCTGTACACCCCTCTTCCTACTCCTGATAGACCATGGGAATCCATCTCAATGGACTACATGTCGGGCCTCCCGTCCACCAAGCAGGGAAATGACTGTGTTTTTTTGGTTGTTGATCGCTCTTCTAAGATGGAGATTATGGTTTCTTTCAATAAGAGCATCACAGTAGAAGCCACTGCCAAGCTCTTCTTTGAATGAGTCTAGGTAGATTTTGGAATCCCACAAACCATTGTCTCAGATTGGGACAATCGATTTCTCAACACATTCTGGTTGAGCCTCTGGTCACTGATGGACACCAAGCTCACCAAATCCATGACCTTCCACCCCCAGAAAGATGGCCAAACCAAGTTTGTAAATAGAATGATCATGCATATCCCGTACATGTATAATTCCAAGCACCCTCGCACATGGGATGAGAGTCTTTCCTATGTCTAGCATAGCTACAACCAAGCCTTGCATAGCTCAACCTGCCACATCCCCTTTTAGGTGGGGTTGGGATTCCAACCATTGGGTCCCATAGATGTTGCACTTCCCCTTGCGATCACCTCGATCGACTCCTCTCCTACTCCAACTGAGGCTGAAAAAGCCACTCGGTTCATTGAGAGGATCCATCACATCTGCCAACAGGTTCAGGATATCCTAAAGAAGTCCAATGACAAGTACAAGCAATGCCATGATCAACATCGGGTTCCACATAAGTTTCAGGTGGGCGACAAAGTTTGGTTGCACTTGCAGAAAGAATGCCTTACAGGACCCCATCGAAAGCTTCACCCACTTCATTATGGGTTGTACACCATCACCAAGGTTGTGGGGGATAATGATTTTGCGCTCAACATTCCTCCTTTCCTTGGCCTGCACCCAGTGTTCAACGTGGGCATCCTTCGGCCTTATTTCCCACCATTATTGGAAACCTCAGATGTAGCAGAACAACTAACACCAACAGAGCTCAACCCCGCCTGCATACAACAGGCATCCAGTGATCAGATTGTGGACACACGGATCAAGGTCACTCGACAACAAAGGATCCAGCTTTATCAAGTCATCAAAGAAGGGAAACTCCTGCACCAATGCAAGTGGCTGACCTAGGGCCAAATTCAACAAAACTTTCCTCATCTAATGGGGGAACTCAACACAATGGAGACCATTGCTTCCTAAGGATGGAGGATTGATCCAGGTGGATATCAGTGGCCACCCACCTTTTCGAGCTAGCTCAAAACAACTTTCTAGCAATTTTGATAATTTACTATTTTTAGCATTTTTTCCATTCCTAAACTTCTGGAGTCGTTTTGAGGCCCTAAATGATGTTTTTTGTGGTATGTTGCAATCACAAAATTTCAACATGAAATTTTGTGCAACTTTTGTAGTCCCCGGATAGATATTTCCAATGGGCTATCATACGCCTGAAACAAAGATCTTATGCAAAAGTTATGACCCCGAGAAGTTGATGTACTGACTTACCCAAACGGGGCCCACATGACTTTTGGTGCTTCATCTCCTAGGGTTAGTTTTTTGGATGTTTAGGGTTTTTGAAACTCCAATTTATTGTAAAAATTCCCGGAGAGCCTCATTGTAATCATCTTCTTGTGAATGAGCGTAGTCGTCACATCTCTTCTTAGAGATAAGCCTCCACCATTCCAGCAAGCTTGTTTTCCACTGCATTTTACAGTTTCAACTTATTTCCATATTGAATAGAAAACCAGTTTTACTATATCTCTATTATTTTGTGTTAAGAATCTGGTAATAATCTGTAGTCATTTCATTTTTCCCATAAAATCCGGATCACGAGCTCATCTCAGACAACATCATCCCACCATGGGGGAAAGCTAACGCTTGCTAGATTTCCCTCTTACACAAGAACGAGATCATCTTGGACAACATCATTCCATTGTAGAGGAAAGCTAGAGCGTGCTATATTTCCCTCTTGCACAAGCATGAGCTCGTATCGAACAACAACATCGCACCATGGGCAAAATCTAGTGTGTGTTAACTTTCCCTCTTGCACAAGCACAAGCTCATCTTGGACAACATCATCCCACCATGGGGGAAATATAGTGTGTGTTCTTTCCCTCTTGCACAAGAATGGGCTCATCTCGGACAACATCATCCCACTATGGGGGAAATATAGAATGTGCTATCTTTCCCTCTTGCACAAGCACAATCTCATCTTGGACATCATCCCACTGGACAACATTATCCCAATGTGTGGGAAATCTACATCGTTCTAGCTTTCCCTCTTGCACAAGAAAAATCTCATCTCAGACAACATCATCCCATCGTGGGGGAAATATAACACATGCTAGCTTTCCCTCTTGTACAAGGATGAGCTCATCTCGGACAACATCATCCCACCATGGGGGAAATCTAGTGCATGGTAGCTTCACTATTGCACAAACACAAGCACGAGCTCATTTGGGATAGCATCATCCTACCGTGGCGGAAATATAGTGCATGATAGATCTCCCTCTTACACAAGCATGAGCTGATCTCGGACAACATCATCCCACCAAGGCGAAAGCTAGCGCATGCTAGATTTATCTCTTGTACAAGAACAAGCTCATCTTAGATAGCATCATCCCACTGTGCAGGAAATTTAGTGCATGCTGCCTTTCCCTCTTGCACAAGAAGGAGCTCATGTCGGATAGAATCATCGCACCATGGGGGAAAGTGAGTGTGTTCTAGCTTTCCCTCTTGCACAAGCGAGAGCTCATCTCTGACAATGTCATCCCATCGTGGGGAAAAGCTAGTGCATGCTAGTTTTCCCTTTTGCACAAGCACGAGCTCATATCAAACAACACTATCCCATCATGGGGGAAATCTAGCGCATGCTATCTTTCTATCTTGCACAAGCACGAGCTTGTCTCCTACATCATCATCCCACTGTGGGGGAAAGCTATCGCGTGCTAGTTGTCCCTCTTGCAAAAGCATGAGCTCATCTCAGACAACATCATCCCACCCTAGGGGAATGCTACTGCGTGCTATATTTCCCTCTTACATAAGCATGAGCTCATATCGAACAACATCATTCCACCATGGAGTAAAGCTACCTCTTTCAAAAGCACGAGCTAATATCAGAAAACAACATTCCATCATGGGGGAAAGCTAATGCATGCTAGCTTTCCCTCTTGCACAAGCACAAGTTCATCTCTAACAACATCATCCCACCATAGGGGAAATCTAGTGCGTGTTATCTTTCCCTCTTTCACAAGCACGAGCTCATCTCAGATGACATCATGGCATCATAGGGGAATGCTAAAGGGTGCTATATTTTCCTCTTGAACAAGCGCATGCTATCTTTCCCTTTTGGACAAGCACAAGCTCATCTAAGAAAACATCATCCCACAATGGGAAAATCTAGTGTGTACTACATTTTCCCTCTTGCACAAGCACAATCTCATATCAGAAAACATCATGGCACCATGGGGGAAAGCATACTATTTTTCCCTCTTGTACAAGCATGAGTGCATATCGGGCAACATCATCCCACTTTGGTGGAAATTTAGTGCATGCTAGCTTTCCCTCTTGCACAAGCATGAGATCATCTTAGACAACATCATCCCACTGTGGGCATGCTAGCTTTCCCTCTTGCACAAGCACGAGCTCATCTCAGACAACATCATACCAATGTGGGTGGAAGCTAGCATGTGCTAGCTTTCCCTCTTTCACAAGCATGAGATCATCCTGAACAAAATCATCCCACCGTGGGGGAAAGTTGGCTCGTGACAACTTTCCCTCTTGCACAAGAATGAGCTCATCTCGGACAAAATCATCCCACCATGGGGGAAAGTTAGTGCATGCTAGCTTTCCCTATTGTACAATCATGAGCGCATCTCAGACAACATCATCCAACCATGGGGGAAATTTATCGTGTGCTAGCTTTCCCTCTTGCACAAGCACAAGCTCATATCAGACAACATCATCCCACCGTGGGGGAAAGATAGCGCATGCTATGTTTTGATTTTGCACAAGAACAAGTGCATCTTAAGAAACATCATTCCATCATGGCAGAAAGCTATCACATGTTGGATTTCCCTCTTTATTAAGTTAGACTATGATTACATTCATATCCTTCAACAATAGTACCTGGAGAAAAGAGAGCAAAGCCCCTGTGGTTTCTCCTCGAAGAATGCTAACCTGCTACCTCAAACTATGGATTTGTTCTGCAAAAGGATAAAATACTAACCCTTTGACCATGTCAAGGGGATATGCCAAATCACTTGCTTGAAATATTTTATCCATGCCTTGATAAACTTCAAGAAGTTTTAGCCACACTCTAACCTTGCCCCTGAGCAATCAAGTTGTTGTTGTAAAATAATTTTGAAAGAAGATTAGTAGTCTTTAGTCCAGTAAATCACGATGACATAAAATTGTGATAACCCTGTTGTTGGCATGGGTATAGGAAGAATATGCTTGTCATTGATGGAAAAAACCACACCAAACCAAATCTTGAGAGCACAGAAGACGAGAAAGCTGAGAATAGATAATCATTTCTAGAAGTGCAGACGAGGTCCAAGAGATAGACTCGCAGGAGGAGAAAAGGTCGAGACCCGCGAACACCTAGAAATCCTTCTAATTCGGAGAGATCAGAACCTCAAGAGGAAGAATGACAGTGTCCTTTGGATCATCGATATTGAGGACCAACAACTGTAAGATTGAATTAATGAAGGATACGATAAGCGAGGAAAAACGATTGAGAATTCAATCATCCAAATTTTCGTCAACCGCCGAATTGATTTAAGTGGAAGGATAGGATACGAAAGGGCTAAGATATGAGATCTTGATCACCCTAATTTCCATCAGTTGTTGGATCATTCTAAGTGGAAGGACAGGATAAGCTAGAAGAGTAGCACCGTAGATAGATCTATCCATCGATATAAGAACATGATCGAAGAAAAACATTTTGTTTAGGTCAAACGCTGCGAGGAGGTTACTGTTTGGGGAATCTCACTTCGGAAGAATTGGAAAATTGAAATTAGAGTTACACAAAGCCCGAAATCTGAAATGAATAAGGACCATCGAATTTGGAGAAAATGCGATGACCATTAGATCAACGTCCAGTGACCAGAGGAAGCACAAAGGAGAAGTGAAGATGTGATTTGTTGGATCTGAGCACCGAGGATCAACAATCGTTGGATCCAGATATAAATGCATGAAGGTTAATCCTTTGAATGAGCATAGGAGAGAGGACTTGTCAAATCCCCAACGTAAGAAGGGACATCCATCGTCAACACTGAAAGGTGGCACATGATCCACAACTCTGGAGTGAATTACTTTGGGATTTTATGATTGGAAAGGAAATGAAAATTCCCAAAGTCCTGAAGGAATAAGGTTCGAAGTGTCTCTCAGTCGTCGATATAAGATACATTTAAGGAGTTAGGACAACTGTTAGATCCAGGAGAAGAACACGTGTCACATGAGGAGATCCATGTCAGCAAGAATACGTCAGCAAGGAAACATGGCGTAATCAGATAATTACAAGTGTCAAGTTGAATCAGCATTTGAGCTAAGTGAAAATCATGAATCTGAGTGACATGCGACAACTACTCAGGTTGTGCCACGTCATCAAGTGACATAAGAAAGTTATGTCACTATGGGAGTTTTACTTCAAGATTTTTACCACCAATGATTAGACTAAAGTATTGAATTCCCGAATGTCGAAGACCTGAAGAAAACCATGGTCATTGATCGCCAGGAGGGGTACATGTATCAATATTATGCATTCTGGCGAAAATACTCTAGGAAAACGCGAAGGAGAAATGTTTGAAATTGTCGAAGCCTGAATAGCTGAAGTAGTTGGTAGTTGTCGATCTATTAGAGTACATGTGTCGCTAGATCGCAAGCTACAGGTAAAAAGCTCTGACTGAATCCAAGCGAGGAGAAACTGAAATATGAGAATTTCAAAGGGAGAAGTCATGGAGCAGAGGATAGTCGTTGGATTAAAGAGGACAGATGTCAGCATATCTTCCATTTCGAAAGATATTCAGTCAAAAGAAATGAGAAGTTGAGAATTGAAATCTTCGGAGTCTGGAGACCCAAAGGAGATCTCGACCATTAATCCAAGAGGGATGCATGCCAGTGGATTGTCAACTTCGAAATATTGATGTTTGGAGGAAAGCAAGGTTTGAGAGTTGAAACTCCCGAAGCCGGGATCAAAAAATCAATCACAGTTGTTGATCTGTGGAACTTGAAAGGATAGATATGAATCATTAGTTTAGGATCACCATCAAGATCATGAGATCAATGGTCTCGTCGCATTCCAGGGAATAAAGATGCACAAACGTTAATGAGTTGATGGATGGCCACAATCGAAACCATGGTTTTGGAGAAAGGACACGTGGAGGCTCGAGGTAAATTGCGGGGTGAAACACTATTTGTTCTAAACCACGTTTGGACACATCCGCAATCTCATGGTCACATGAGTTCATCACCAAAGGTAATATCGCGAATGGAGCTAGTTCTTGATAGGTGTTAGCTCAGAGTTCGACAGTTCAGAAGTCGGGAAAGTTAGGGTTGGCTCACATCCAAATACCCGAAATGTGAAGTCCCTAAGTGCTTGGCCCCAGGTCATAGCCATCGGTCACATGGAGAGAGAAAATAGAGGAAGGAGCTAGCATCGCTAAGCTCCACTTTGGATATCGGCAGTTGAGAGAATCGATATGTCTCATATTCAATTTATTTTAATTAAAATTCAATTTCCCTCACACATCCTAAAATCTCTCCTAAAATCACTCCTAGTTTTCCCTTTATTCCCTTTATTACTAATTAATGACTTACATGCTTCTAAAACTGAGTTGAGTTAAAATAGTAATGTTCTCTAGTTAGACTTTTGTTAAGTAGACTCTAGATACCTTTCTATGCTTACGCATTCTTTTATGCATCATTCCTTTCTTATTTTAAATTCTAATTTGGTAATTACTTGCACATGTGTATTAAATCAATCTTTTAGATTTATTTTATTTTCCTGATTTCTTAAATTGGTTTTCCCATTTTATTATTTTATCTAATTTGTAATTTACTTTTAGTAATCTCACCAAGCTTTAGACTTAGGCTTAAATTCAAATAGGCTTATAATTTCATTTGGGGGTATAATATTAATAATTCCAATCCTTAATTAATTAATAAAATCTGGCAATGTTTAAAGACTTTACGTGACATGCCCTTCAAGACGCACTCTATGCTCCAAGGGTGCCACTCGCCTTTGATTCAAATTTTAATTATGCGAAGTGCCCTTCAAGATGCACTATGTGCTCAAAGGGTGCCACTCACCTTTGACTGGTTTTGGTAGTTTTCCAACCCTTGGAGTCGATACTCCATTCATGCAACAATGTGAGAGACTAAGGGATTCCAAGGAATAAGAAACCTTCCTTATTGCATGCCCCTTAGAAATCTTCATGAGTGATTGTCTCAGTCTTGCCTCACGACATCGTGGATCTCTCGAACTAGGTAATCGTTTACCTACAATTCGAGCCACTGACGCAGACGCCACCTCTGCCTCGACGAAGTCTCTTCACGACCTCCCGGTCTTAAGGATCATTCAGTTTCTTTTATGAGCCAAAGCGGCTCTTTTTTACTCCCCGCTGGAATCTCCAATTATCGATCTACAGGTCCTTTCAGAAACTCCCCTATGTGAACGGCACTAGGCACGAGCTCATTTCTCCTCAAGCGACCACAAAGCTATGACCAAGGGCCTATCCCAAAGTTTGTTGTCGAAATCTCGTGATCTCGCGAGTTTGTGAGTCGAAGCTCCCGACTCTTCCTTCCCAAATTCATGATACCTGAAATCAAAAAATGAGTATAGCTCCCTTCTATTAGCGCCCTCCACACATGACCACCGGCTAGGCTTAACATTAGCTCCCATTGCAACTTTGCGACTTCGCAAATCGAAGGGTTGAGACTCCATGCTCCTCCAGTGCGAACCTCCGAAACTTAAAAGTCAGTGAGGGTTGAACTCCCTTCGCACTTCTCACAACTCGCCACTTCACGATTTTTTACGTCGAGCTCCCATGCTCTTATCTCATGAATTCCTGATACGTGAGAAGTCAACTGAGTGTTGACTCCTTTCTCTAGGCGACGCGTGTCTACCTATCTATCATGCAGGCCCACCTTATGGTTCTGCCATGTGTCTCTCATGCCTAGCTTTGGCACATCACGACTTCTACAATTGAGATGAGGTCCCCTCAACCTCTGAACCTCTAAATGTGCGATAGGCGATGGGGTTCTTGATCCAACGGTCCTCCCATTCTCTGGATCCAACGGCTATCTCCACTCCTCGCGATTTTGCGACTTTGCGACTTGGAGCACCCAACTCCTGGGCTCTCACCGTGTGAACCTTCGAGTTCATGAGATCCAAATCCTGGACCCCTTTGGCACATCGTCGATCCTTCAATCGCTTCCACCTATCCTCCTCAAATGGACGACTCTGATCTTCTCATGACATCACCACCCGCAAAGTCTAGGCGCTCACCTTTGTGAGTCCTGGTGCCCAAATCTCCAAAATGGATGATTCTACGACACGTGTCCTCCCACATATGGACGGCTCAGATCCCCTTTCACTACTTCAGGACTTCTAATGTCGAGTGCCCGGACTTTTGTCCTCTCGACCCCCGAACTCCCGAATGCTGAAATCTCGATATGATACTCCTTCGGGACTTTCTCTTTGTTGTTCACAAAGGTTTAACCCCCATTCATCTCCTGTTAGATCTAACGGCTGACAGTTGTTCACTTGAGATATGACGGTTTAGATCATCTCTCCTGTGCACTCCTCCTGCACTATCTCCTGGACATAGAAACCTTCAACAACTCAAATCTCTTTGGAGCATTCGACGACAACTATTACTCCTCCTGAGATTTGGCGCACTTTCTTCCAACACTTGGAAAAATTCCAATGTTCAAAGGCCTCAAACTTTTTTCTCCCTTACTTCCTTGAGCTCCACGACTGGAATCCTCGCCTGCGTGTATAATAACACTATCCCTCCTGATCTTTTCTCCTAAATCCTCAAAAGGATTCTTTGACTTCTTTGCTCCTGCAAAGTCTTTGCACACAATGTGCTACTCCTTCTGAGCTTCTTTGAGACTCAGACCTTAAGGAACTCAGTCCTTTTTCCTTCTCCCTCAGATGGAGAATTTGGATTCCCTCCTGGCTATCCTTCACTCAAGAAACCTCTTACTAAGTGTTCAGGGTGTTCAACAACCCTACAAAGATCCTTCGGTGGATTCTTCTTCAAATATACATAACTCAAAGAGTTCTCTCCCTTTGATTGTCTACACACTGACTCGACACCCTCCTGACAGAGTCATACATAACTCCTCAGAGCTTTTGTCTTCTTCTGAACTCATAGAAGAGTTCTTCCTCTGTGCACTCCTTGCACTGGCTCAATGCCCACTTGGTAGAGCTTTACAGAACTCAAAGAGAGTTTTTGTTTGCAATTGTGTCCTTCTCCACAGCCTTGCCCCTTGAGGTGTTCAACAACCTCACAGGTCTTCCTCGAGTTGGTGATTTCAGCTCTTGTGCCCACCTTGCATGTCTTTGTATGAATCTGTAGAATTCAGAAGTGCTTCTATGCACTGGTATTCAGAGTCCGCAGTACTCTGTCACACCCTCCTCGCATGAAACCACAAAGAACCTCTGAAGCCTAAAAATCAAACAACTCCCTGCAAATGAAAACCTACAACATACATCTATAGCATAAATAGAACACACATAGACATTCATTCAACATAGGAAATATGCAGGAAAAACTGTTGTCCTTTTATTAAATGGAAAATGCCTATTTTTATAAGGTGTTCTTGAGCTCAGACTTTAACAGAGTCTCGGCTCCTTCTCTTCTTCTCTCTCGACTATTACAACTACTACCCAAAATGAGATCCAAATTGATCTTTTACATGAGGGGGCTCTTCGAGCTCTTCCCTCCAAACTCACCTACCCTATTCAATGGCATTGAATGGGCTTTCTAGTCCACTATCTGGATCTAGATCTCAGTCTTCAAGAATTAAATGCCTACCTACTCTATGCCTATGCAAAGCACTACCTCTTGGCTCAACAGCCTAAAACATTAAATTACATTCATTCAAATTTTAAATGAGGGCTACGCCTCTCTTGAACACATGATTTGAATCCGCTGACATGGCTGGCTGGCCGACATGGAGAGATGCTCCTGCATCAGCCATGGTGGGAGTGCTAGTAGGTTGTGTGAGGGATGCTGCCACACCTCTTCCTCAATATCTATTTTATGTGCATGGCTGCTTTACTCCTTATGTGATTAAGATTAGTAATAAATCGTTATCCTACATCCATCAATGAAACATTGTCAATGATCCATAAACAACATCATAATATAATCTATCATATATCACATATGCATACATGAAATACTCAAACCAATACAATCCACTCCTTGACTCAATCAAGATTACAAGGAGGTCTAGTGAAGCCATCAGTATCCTCAATCTATCAATTGTCCTGCACACTCAGGGGAAACGTGTCAACAGAATATGTCAATACATAGATTTCAGACAACATAAATCATAATCCATTAACATCATCATAAAAATCGATAAGTGAAACATATAACCATATATTATAACCAGATCACTTGCACGCAAGTGTCCTCAAAGAATAAGTCAATATCATGTGCTCACAAGAGCGGGATGTTACATACACCCCCTCTTTTTTTAAACTTCGTCCCGTAGTTGTACATTATATAAATGCAATAAATAAATCACCTGACAAGATCTATATGTCTAACTATCAAATAAATATGGAAATTGTTGGTGCATATCATATGCATCCTCCGAGATAGCCGAGTGTGGACTATAATTGTTCCACTATACCTTGACCTGATCAACTGTTCAACTTCGTAGCTTTTGAATGTGATGTTCAAGAATGTGGATTGGATCACTCATGAGTGCACCCTCATCCGACACCTACAAGGAACTCATGTCAATCACATGTGTAGGATCACTAACATAATTTCTCAAAATAGATACATGAAAAACATCATGCATATGCCTCAATGAATCAGGAAAGCATATTCGATAGGCCACATGCCCTTTCTTTTCCAGAAATTCGAAAGGTCCATAAACCTAGGAGAGAGTTTAGCACCCTTTCCAAACTTAATCGATCTCTTGTGCAGTTTCACATGTAGGAAAGGCCTCTTGGAAACTAGTCCAAAATCACCATGTAAACATTGATCCTCGATTGGATATGATTATTTTAGGCACGCCATGCAATCTCACAATATCGTTGATAAAATATCTAGCTATGTCTAGTGCCTCATACATCATATGCACAGGGATAAAATGTGCACTCTTCGTTAGAGTGTCGACTACCACGAAAATCGAGTCGTGCCTCTTTTCCGTCAGCGACAACCCAACAATAAAGTCCATCGAAATGAATTCTCATTTTGAATCTGGAATAGCGTGTGGATGTAGTAATTTGCCCAGATGTTTATGTTTAGCCTTCACTTTTTGACATTCTAGACATCTCACCACATAGTTAACTATGTCTTTCTTCATACCTTTCCATAAGAATAAGGGATTAAGGTCTTCCCTCATCTCCATGACTTCTGGATGAGCCATGCACACTACTCTATGATCTTTGTTTAATATAAATTTCTCAATTCATAGTTAGGAGGTACATAAATCTAGTCATTATACCTCATTAATCTGTCATTTTCTAAATTATATCCTTCAAATTTTGGTACCAACATGGTGTCTTGTCTGATATTTTCATTAACCTCTTTATACCAGTCATCGTCGCGCTGTATAGTTAGAATATTTTCTCAAAGATTCATTTGAAGAGGTATCACCGAAAATATGTGTGGCCTCCAACTCAATGTGTTTTCCACTCTATTAATCATTCCTTTTATGTAACTAATCTCAAAATCATATTCTCTAAGAAATTCTGACCAATGCCTTTGTCCCGTGTTCAAGTCACTTTGTGTAAAAATGTGTTGCAAACCATAGTGGTCTGTTTTTAGTTCAAATTTTCATCCAATTAGGTAGTGCCTCCAAACTCTCAGGACATACACAATGGTCAATAACTCCAAATCATGTGTCGCATAGTTCTCTTCATGCTTTCTCAATTTTCTTAAGATGTTAGCAATCACTCAACCATCTTGCATCAAGACTCGGCCTAAGCCGTCCTTGGATGCATCTGTGCATACTAAGAATTCCTTGTCCATGTTGGGGACTTTTATTATTGGTGTCTTCATCAAAAAATCCTTGAGCCTTCCAAATGCTTTCGCACATTTCTTGCTCCATACAAACTTCTTGTTTTTATACTACAATTTCGTGATCGGATTTGCTATCTTTGAAAAACTTTCGACGATTCGTCGATAATATGCTACTAAACCGATGAAGCTACGTACTTCTGGTATGTTCGTCCATGCAAGCCATTCCATAATAGCCTCTAGCTTCACTGGATCCACTGAGATGCCTTCGTGAGAGATAACATTTTTTTTGTCACTTGAAAGCGCAATGTTGGGTAGCATGCTCACAAATGATTGTCAATCCTTATTATTTAAATTATATTAATAATACACAAGTAGGTGGGACCCCTTGTTTGACTAATGGCACTATGGCGGATAAGAGACATTTATATTTTGTTTATCTATGTGTTGATTTCATCACAAATGCTATAGCTCATTCAATTCGAATCGTAGATAAAATGCTTATGATAAGAAATTTTGGGCAAGATGGTTAAAACAATGGAAAAGGTGGTCTTGATTATCTCTTGCAAAATTTGTTATGCTACTTTAATGGGTGAAGGAATAATACTCCATTTTTAATTTGATTTTATATGGATCATGGGTGATCACCCCAACCCTTGTTACAATTGTGGTGTAACCCCTATTTCAGTAAATTTGGAAAAATTCTATTACATGGACTTCATCAACATTGATTTTTTTATAAATCCTTAATATATTCCATGGAGGAAGTCAATCTATTGAGATTCCTAGTGTGGACTTAAGTAAGTTATTTTCCTCTGACAACCAATGCGAGGAGTAGGCAGTGAAAGCAAGGGTCTTCGAAGAGTAGTACGCAGGAAATGGATATTGATCTTTCCTCATTATTGATTCTACAAAACCACTGACTTGATGTAATAGTGTCAACCAACCATAGAAAAAACAATCATGGTTTGGAATTACTTTCACCAAAAGGAGGAGAAAATGATAAGAATTTTAAATGCATAAGGGATAGATGTTGTAACATATTTTTCAGGGTTTTTAGTTGAACTTTGTATATGTCCCCATTTTCTTTGATTATTAATGATTAATGTTTAATGTAACTACAAATAAATGATCAAAATTAAGATATTAATTTTCAAGTTTAATCAGATATTCAAAGTCATTCATTTTTCACTCATCTCCCATGAGTCTGAATAGCTCACTTAGGACTCATTATTAATTCCTTCTAAATTTTTTTGTAAGAAATGTGAGTTTTATTTCAAAAATATATATCACATATATACTTGTATTAATGAATATAATTAAACAAAATTCAATAAATAGTTTTGTGTCTTGTTGGCTTATATGAAATGATTTCAATCACTAATAATTGATTTAAGAACACAACTTTTAAAAAAGTTATGGATCGGGAAATCAAATTCCATATGATGCAAAAGTTCAAAGACATCTATTTATGACCCATATCCAATGAAAAATAGTCCACTTATCACTCATTATCAAATAATTCTATGCTTTTTTAAGAAATACATTTTTATTTACATGAATTTTTATTTCAAAAATTACATCGCATTTATACACTCATATTAATGCATAATATAGGTAGATAGAAGTCATTGTCCTTAAATTGGCTTATATAAGATGCTTGCAATTATAAATAATTGATTTAAGAATACATATTTATAAAAAGTTATGGATTGAGAAATTAAATACCTTATAATTTAAAATTTTCTAAGTCATTCATATATGACGCATATCTCATTACCATGAATAGTCCACTTAACATTCATTATTAGGAAATTGTAAGTTTTTTTTGGAAGAAATGCATCATTATTTATATGGAGTTTTGTTTCAAAAATTATATATCACATTTATTCACTCATATTATATCACATTTATGCACTCATATTAACCCATATAAGTAAATAAAAGTCAACAAATAAATATGTTCCTTTTGTCTTATATGGGATGATTTCAATTGATTTATGAATAGAAATTTACAAAACATTATGGATAGGAAAATGAAATGATTTACATTTTACAATCATCTATGACACATCTCCAATGAGCCTCAATAGTCCACTTAGCACTAGTTATAAATTAATTATATGTTTTTTTTAATGAAATGCAACTCTATTTACATGGGATTTTATTTCAAAAATTACATAACACATATATTAATGCATATAGGCAAATGAAATTCAATAAATGACTTTGCATGCCAAATTAGAATAGAAAAATTTACAAGTCTATACAAATGTGTAAAAAGAAAATGGCTAACCACTTATATAAATTAACAAGTCTATGCAAATGTATAAAAAAAATGGTTAACCACTTATATAAATTAATATAAAGATAATTTTCTTAAAATAAATTTTAATATATTATGCTAATTTGTGTTAGGGAAAGGAGGAATCGAACCACCAACCTCCTTCTTGTAAGGCAGGTGCTCTTCAATTGAGCTACCACCCTTTAAAACATTAGAGAAGAGGAATTTCAATGATTTTCTTAAATTTAAGAAAATAGTCTCCAATCATAGTAAATAATGTCTTTGAAATGATATTAAAAAGAAATTTAATAAAACTCCATATTTCTTATATATTCAATATATGATGCAATGATATCAACATGGAATGTTTAAGATAACCATGCATTAAAACATATTTATAGGAAAAGAAAATATTCTACTAGCCAAAAACAAAGGAAACAAGGAAGGAGCTCTGTTGGCTCTAACAATATTATGAAATAAATTCACTTTCAATAAATAAAAGTATTCAAACAATAAAAGGTAATACAATGGTACCTTAGCAAAGGACACTTATGGTTTTAAGCAATCCCTTTAGAGCATAGTAGTTGTAAGGATGTCACAAGAAACTGATATTGCAATTCAAAACAAAAGTATGCATAAATTGGAGTGTCCCAAAAACAAATTCCACCTAGTCAATAAAGTGAAGCTACATGAAAAATAATGGATTGCTTTGCAAAATGTACATGCCATCATTATGGTAAAGCTTACCAAATATATTAACTATAAAATCATGTTGTTCCATTAGATTCTACAAACTTGAAATATTCTATAGTAAGTCCAAAATAACAACCATTCGCTTCAATCTACAAAAATGTTACCCCAAAATTTCCACCTACAAACTTTAGTTGATAGTTTAGGCACAAAAAAATAACAATAGACAATGAAAATCATAGTTTTTTCCAGTTACAACCTTAGAGGTTACTCTCTAAAACCTATTATGGATTTTATGTTTGATAAATTAAAAATGGTACAAGATGCCACATCTTGGATTTCTTCCAAGGCCTTGTGCAGAGGAACCAATAGACAACATTTCTCTGCTCAATTCTTTGAAATAAATATATATATAGTTTCTAATGATAAGTAAACAAAATAACATTTTTAATTGCCATGTTGACAAACAAATAATAATTCTATAGTCTACCACCTAAGAGATATTCAGTTTGTCAACCACTAGGAATTTCATTTTGTGTGTTCAAATTTCCCTATTTTATTTTTCCACGCTTCCCTCCCAAATTTCTTGCTAGTGTAATTCTGATAAAAGGTAGAAAACTAGACTATTTCCTAAACTAAAATAGGGAATTTTATAACAGAAATAGTAAAAAACTAAAAAAGAATGAATTTTAAATGATCCCATCCCACCCTACCACAACTCCAAGTAAATAATCCCAATCTCAAGTTACAATCTGATCAAGTTGCATATGTTCAATCCAGGCACCCAAAACTAAACGTTCAACATTTTCTATTTCCCCTTTTGTGGTGTTTCTTTATAACAACCTACATTTCCTCCATATTTATGATATGGTGTAGTTTCTCTACCATTGTTTGTAACCAATACAAATCTAGTTCTTCATAATTGTGAGGGCCAAATGAGGTCAAATTTTTTTATTTGCTAAAATCTTCTTCTTGATGTCAACTTTTTTTTATTTACCCCAATCAGACCATGAATTGGGAGTCACATGAGCTCTCAAGTCACAAGAACTGTGAATCTATTTTTTGCTCTGGAAAAAAGTAGCAATTCTTGAATTTAAGATTGCAACCATAGCTAGTGATAAGAGAGACCCGCATGCATTATGATGTTCCACAACCACACAATGAGGTGACATTATACTAAGGTATCTAAACCCATATGAGGAATATTGGGAAGGTGATTGCATCAAACAATGACCAAGGCCCTGGGGTATTGCATCATGTTGCATCTATGTAATTGGCTAAGAAAATGTCTGTGAATTTATGGGAGGTAACATCTAGTTTAGAAAATGCATATATCCATTGATGGAATTGTGAGTTTACATTTGGGGAATTGTCTAAGAAAATACGAAAGGTTCAAGGACCACTACTCTAGGAGATGTTACCTTAGAGGGAAAAAAGTCTTCAAGATTCATTGGAGCAACAATATTTATGCCATGACTTTGGGGATTTCTTGTCGATTTCAAATTTGGAGCGACAATATTGATCCTGTGATATTAAAATAAATTCTCATTTTTTATTTCTTTAATGGAAATAACATATCCTATATTGGATCTTGGAGGTTTAAATTTAGTGAATATTAGCCTTTTCCATGTTGGATTACTCAAAGGGGGGGTGAATCAGTAATAGCGCAATTATAATCTTTTTTCTCCAAACAATCCAAGTGTTATATCAATGCATAATTATTATCCAATAATGAGCAATAAGAAATTAACAATCACACACATACATAGTACACCAGTGTTTTACGTGGAGAACCAAATCGGGAGAAAACCACATAATGTTTTTTCTTATATGTATTGAAGAATTACATTCATTGGAAGCACCAACTTCCTTTGTTTTCCAGCTACAAATGGAATGAGGCTTCAACCCCCTCGTTTCTCAGGCTACAACCTGAGGGAAGCTACAACTCTCCAATTCTCTAGCTACAACTAGAAGGAGGCTACAACCCCCTAAGTTCTCTGGCTACATATGGAAGGTGTCTACAACCACCTATCCTTTCCCTGTCTAACCACCCTGAAGTATAAGTAGAATGATGGAACCACTGTCAATCTGTCACTGTGAAATATACTGTTGTACAACTGTAACAGCCTGTACCACTAACCTATATCCAATATATACAACAAACATGTAATAAATCTATACATGAACTGAACATGCATCTACAAAAATTACAACAGATACGCAACCTGTAGTGTTGCAGCCCACGTATGTACACACCCTCTCTATTATGCAACTCGCGTATGTATGCTACAAAACTCTTATGTAGCCTGTGTATTCCTTATGAAAACTAAGGTTTCCTTTTCTTGAAAATTTTTGACCTTCTGTAACTTCTTTCACATGGATCTGTAACATGTCACTGTATCCAAACTGTAACTGTACCTTGTGCATGCATCCTCATATATAACCTTTACTCAAGGAAAGTATGTCTCTCTCTAGCCATGTGTCATATAGGTATGTGCATCATGAACAAGTATAATATACCTCACATGATATTAGTCATCAACCCCTTTCTGATATCTAGTCTCTCAATGCATCAACTACTACGCAAATACAAGCTCTCAACCATGTACCATAGAAACCCTTAGCCATATGCCAAGAAATACAAGATGTGCTTGACAATAAGTATCAATGATGAACATACCAGCACTGTAATTCTGTAGATCTGAATTATGCAGAACATCACATGTAGCCACTAGTGTTTGTAGAGAGAATCCTCAAATCTCCATTGCCATTCCTCATGCATACATCAAAATCCAACTATTCATCGAAATAAGACATACCTTTTGAACCAATGGATGGATCATATGTATCTTATCACTTTAGACCTTCCAGGAAGCTTGATCTCAGAATCTAGAACCTCTGCATCTTCATCTTCTCAAGTTTCCATGACTTTATCAGCATGCATGCTCCTTATAAACAAAAAAACCACGTATACGCACTCTATACGTAGACAACCCACATGGATCTAATGTACATTCAGCACCCTATACACAGACAACTCACGTATATGCACCCTATACACAGAAAGCCCGTGTACACACCAAAAAATAGTGTTTTCTGTAAATCCAAGAATTTCGTCGTCAACCCTTCGTGCTACCTCAGATGTTCGGTACTTCAAATGTATCCACAAGTATTTACAAAAAGATTTACATAAGAAAATAGATATACAATATGTACAAGTGTGTTTTATGAGTGAATTTTGTCTCTTATTTATATCTTCATGTAGCCTTACACTTTCCCTATTTTAGGGCTTCTTCATTTAAAATAATTTATTTTTGCAAAGAACTTTGACTCTTAGGGGCTTCTATAAGACTCATGAGGGTTCTCCAACTTCATATGGTCATAACTCTCTAACCATGAGGAGTTATGTGATGTTCCACATACCACCAAAAACGGTATGAAAAACACTATCCATCTAGGATAGTTTCACTCACAAATCCATTATCCTTCATCTCATTATTCCTCAAATAATCATGGGTATCCGCAAAGCGTCTTCCCATGACGACTTTCACCATAAGGGGATGACTTTGGAGTTCATCCATTTTTACTTCTTATCAAGCATGACAAGACAATAATGAGTCATCTTTACATCAAACAATCTTGGGTCCATTACCTAAACCTTTTTCTATGGGGATTTCTTCGAGGGTTGACATCAATGAAAACCAACCTTAATCAACAATATCTCCCTTTGGCATTGATGGAAACACTCTGATGAAACACTGAAATCATATCACTCATGCTCCCCATGGAACCATGCCTCTGTCCTCTGTATCTGATAAATTTTCTCCCCCTGGAACCATGCCTCTGACCTCTACCTTTGTCCTCTGCATCTGATAAATCTCTCCCCATTTGTCATCAATGGGAAAGGTATATTTCCATCCAAGACTTCTCCCCCTGACTGAACTATCCTCTTATGGTGCTTCCTCATGTAAATATAAGACATATAAGATAAGCTTTCAAAAATCATTCATTTTGGAGTAGAAATAACTCCAAGTCTCTGGCGAATATATTCAAAGGATTCTCATGGAAGTGGTTTTGTGAAGATGTCTGCCACTTGTTATTTTGTTCCCACATACTCAACTCTGATATTATTTTCTGAAACCTTCCCCCGTAGAAAGTGATATTTGATTGGAATGTTCTTCGTCTTGGAGTGCATAATTGGGTTCTTCGAGATGTTGATGGTGATTGTATTATCACAATAGATTGGAATGGGCTCATCATACTCAACCTGTATATCTGTCAGAGTTTGTTTCATCCAAAGAACCTATGTACAACATGATGTTGTTGCAATATACTATACGTCAACTGTAGATAGAGATATTGATGATTGTTTCTTTCTTAGCCATGATACTAAACACTCAACCAAGTATAACACTGCTCCATTTTTTCTTCATCAGTCATCAATACAACCTACCCAATCTACATCTGTGTAGGAAATAAGTGATATATCCTTTCCTTTTGGATACCATAATCCAAACTCTTTTGTTCCTTTGAGATATCTAAAAATCCTCTTCACTGGTAACACATGTGACTCCTTTGGTGCTGCTTGAAATCCTACCACTTGTCCAAATTCCTGCATTACATCTGGTCTGGATGTTGTCACATATAGTAGGATTTCAATCATTGACCTTTATTGCCTCTGATCTGTAGACTTCAAATTATCATATTTTCTCAACTTGCAACTGGTTTGCATGGGAATGATAATTGGTTTGCAATCCTCCATTCTGAACCTCTTTAACATTTCTCTGATATACTTGGTTTGAGAAATAAACATTCCTTGGTTGCTTTGATGTATTTGAAGTCTTAAAAATAAGGACAGTTCTCCAAGTAACAACATTTCAAATTCATTCTGCATATATTTTTCAAATTCCTGGCTTAACTTGTCATCATCACTACCAAAAATAATATCATCAACATAAACTTCAATTAACAAAATATTACCTTGACTTACCTTGATGTAGAGGTTGTTGTCTGCACTTCCTTTTATGAACCCTGCCTTCTGCAGATACTTATCCAGTCTAGAGTACCATGCTCTAGGAGCCCATTTTAGACCATATAAGGCCTTATTTAATTTACACACATAATCTGCGTTCTCTCACAACTGAAATCCTTCTGGTTGTTCAATGTACACTTCTTCTTCAAGTTCCCCATTTAGAAAAGTTGATTTTACGTCCATCTGATATACTTTAACATTTTTGGAGCATGCATAGGATAAAAGAAACTGGATTGCTTCCATTCTGGAAACTGGGGAAAATGTCTCTTCAAAGTCGATTCCTTCAATACGTGCATATCATTTACATACCAATCTAGCTTTGTTCCTTGTAACTTGTCCATCTTCATTTAATTTATTCCAGAAAACCCATTTTGTGCCAATAACATTCTTATTCTTTGGTCTTGGAACCAATTCCCAAGTGACATTTTTCTCTATTTGATCCAATTCTTCATTCATGGATTTATTGCAAAATTCATCCTCACTGGCTTCTTCAAAATAGTTTGGTTCAATTGTAGATAAGAGTGCTAGGTGTGTTTGTTCTAGTGAATGAATTTTTCTTCTAGTCTCAACTCCTGCATCTTTTTTTCCAATAATCTAATCTGAAGGATGATTCTTCTATACTTGTTTGCTAGGTGTATTTGGAGATACTTGCTGAACTTTTTCCTTTGTTTCTGTCGGATTGTCTTCATCTTCCTCTTCTACTTCTTCTTATGCTTCTTCTTTTTGGAAAATTTGTTCCATTGATTTGTTTTCTTCTTCCTTTGATTCTGGTCTGCCTGTTTTATCAATTGTTACATTGATGCTTTCCACAACTTTGTTCAATCTTAGAATTGTAACAATTCTATGGTTTCCTTGTACTTAAGTAACCAAAAATTACTCCTTTGTCCACACAAGAGTCAAACTTTCCCATTCTACCATCTTCTCTTTTGATGTAGCATTTTCTTCCAAAAACTCTGAAGTGCTTCACATTTGATGGTCTTCCTTTCCATAGCTCGTAGGGATTTTCATCAGTGTTGTTTCTGATCATTAATCTGTTTTGAATGTGAATTGTTGTATGCACTACTTGTTTCCAAAATATATCTATCAATTTGGAATCCATTAGCATTGTTCGAGCCATTTCCTGTATTGTCTTGTTCTTTCTTTCAACAACTCCATTCTATTGAGGTGTCCTAGCAATGAAGAATTGCCTTTTTATTCCATGACTGTCATAGTAGTTCAATATTTACTTTGATGTGAACTCTCCTCCATTATCAGATCTCAATCATTTCATTCTTGAATCCATCTCATTTTCAACCATTTCCGTGTAGATCTTGAATTTTTCTAAATCTTATGACTTGTTCTTGAGAAAGAAAACTCCAGTCATTCTTGTATAATCATCAACTAATAACATAAACTATCTCTCACCTTTTAAGCCCTTTGTTGTAGTTGGTCAAACTAGATCAATATGCACAATTTCCAATGGTCTTGTTGTTGAATATTGCTTTGATTTGAACATGGTCTTTGTTTGCTTTCCTTGTTGACAATGCTTTCATAAAGTGTTGGTTGGTTTCGTGATATGGGGCATTTCTCTAACTACTTCTCTTTTTTTGACTTTGACAAGGTTATCAAAATCCATGTGACCCATTCTTCTGTTCCATAGACAACTTTTATCTTCCTTTCCTAGAAAACACTTTTCATTTCCAATTTCACTTAACACAGATTTGTTGTTTGAATTTCTTGCAACTGTATCAACCAATTTCCCTGAACCTTCTCTTCTTATCTCAAAACTTTGTGAATTGAAAGTAACTTTATGACCTTGGTCACACATTTGACTCACACTTAGAAGTTTATGTTTCATATCTTTTACCAGTAGAACATTTTGTGCCTTTTTATTCTTGTTCCCAATTTAGACTATGCCTTCTCCAATGATTTTGGCTGAATTATGATTTTTGAAGGAGACTGATCCATTTGTTACCTTTCACAATGTACAAAATTTCTCTCTATCACCTGTCATGTGTTTTGAACACCCATTGTCAACATACCAACCTTGTTTCTTCTTATTAGATTGTAGAGAGACTCTACAATATTCATTGCTATATTGATCTGGCTTTCTTATCCATGTCATTTTTTGAGGTTCTTGTCTATGACTATTGTTATTTTGTTGAGGTTCTTTAGGAGGGACTATCATTCTGGAATCTTTGGCCACGTGTCCAAAATTTTTACATTTGTAACATTCCACTCCAGTGATCAAAGATTCAAACCTGTTGTAACTTCTTCTTTGTGTTTCACTAGGTATTATTGAGTAACCCCTTTGTGTATGACTCTCAAAGTTGTTATTGTTCCTATTGTTATCTCTTCAATTCACATTTTTATGTCCAAAATTATTACATGCATAACATAAACCAAAAAATATAGTTTGATACCTGGGAGTTGAAGATATTATGAAAGAAGGTGCTCTTATGAATCTTTCTTCTTCTTGCGGCCTATCTATCTATTTTTTATTTTGAAATATGAATCTTCTCGGTGGAGGAGTGTCCCTATAATCTTCCTTGTATATCTTCCTATCCCCTTTGATTGTTTCCACATAGCCTTTTGGATTTGTTTCTTGATCTGTTGTTTCAGAGGTTGATCCCTTTTCTGTCTGATTGTATCCAAGTCCAAACTTGTCAATATGAGATTTTTTACTGCTGATGATGTCATCCAGAACTTTTGAGCTATTCTACATATTTTTCTTTTGAATATCCTTTCTTAGTGTGACAATCTTTTCTTCTATGTTTCCAATGATCTTGTCCTTTTCTTCTAGTTGTTCTTTGAATGCTTCTTCAATTCTTTTATCTTCTTCTATTTGAACCTTCAATCTTGTGATCATTTGTTCTAGTTCTCGAGTGTCCTTTTTATTGTCTAGTCTTGCTTGTATTTTCTTGTTTTTTAAATTTTATCTTCTGATAACTTCTATGGCACACACTAATTCTTCTCGATAGTCAACTTTTGTCTCTTGAATTTCATCTTTGACTTATTCATATCCTTCTTTGGCTTCTTCATATTCTTCTTCGGAGTCTTCTTTGTCAGAATCGTTTACTACCATGAATAGAACTCTTCCTGTCTCACTGTCACTGATTTCATATTCATCTCATGATGAGATATCTTCTTTGATGCATAAAATTTTCTTGAAATCTTTCTTTATAGTTCTTTTTCCTTTATATGTGTGTTTTCCTTTTGATTAACCTTCATCATTTCTCTTTTTTGTATGAGGACATTTGTTAGCAAAATGACCAATACCATCACAATTAAAACAAATTAAAGGAAGCTTACCTCTATACCTACCATTGGTTCCCTTATTCAGTATTTTGACAAAGTTGGCCACTTCTTCATCATCTTTCGAGACGTCGTTTTTGCTTCTATATTCTTCTTGTTCCTTTTTCTTTTTCTTTGATCTTTTGGATGCTTTGCAGGCTGCTTGTTTTACATCTAGATTTTCCTATTCAGTTCTCATTTCATATGTTGTGAAGATTCCATGCAGTTCGTCCATGCTTATTAAGTTCAGATCTGATATTTCTTCTAGTGTTGATATCTTAGGGTTGAATCTCATAGGAAGAGATCTTAGTACCATTCGAACATTTACAGATTCTTCGATTTCTTCTCTCAATTCTATGATTTCATTCATTGTTTCATCAACTCTTAAGAAGTAGGCTGCAATATTCTCATCTTCCTTCATTTTTAGTTGTTCAAAATGACCTCTGTAAGTTTGAAGTTTTGCTTCTTTGACTTTTGTATCTCCTTCATAAATATTTTGAGGCTTGTCCAAAATCTCTTTAGTGGATTTACAATGTGAAACTTTGGTGAATATTGTTTCACTGAGACCATTCAAAAGTGCAATTGTAGCTTTGGAATTATTCTGACCAAGTTTCATTGCTTTGTCATTTGTTGGTTGAATTGCTAGTATAGTGTATCCATCTACAATTGATTGCAAAATTTTGAACCTTTGTTCATATATATATGTCTTCATCCAATGCTCCAAAAAGCATACTTCTATCCATCAAAGTGTGGTATTCCATTTTTATATTAGTTGGTACTCTCCATGATCTACCTTTCAGTGGTTAAACTGATTTCTGAAGGAAACTTCTCTGATACAATAATATCAATTTAGAATTATTATCCAATAAAAAAGCAATAACAAATTAACAATCACACACATACACAAATGCACCAGTGTTTTACGTGGAAACCCAAATCGGGAGAAAACCACAAAATGATTTTTGTTATATGTCTTGAAGAATTACATTCATTGGAAGCACCAAACTTTTTTGTTTTCCAACTGCAACTAGAAGAAGGATCCATCCCCCTAGTTTCTTAGGCTACAACCTGAGGGAAGCTCCAACTCCCTAATTCTCTAGCTAGAACCAAAAGGAGGCTACAACCCCCTAAGTTCTCCATCTACAACTGGAAGGTGGCTACAACCACCTGTCCTTTCCTCGTCCAACCACCCTAAAGTATAAGTAGAATAATGGAACCACTGTCAATTTTTGACTATGAGATACATTGTTGTACAACTGTAAAACCTATACTAGTTAACTATATACAATCTATACAACTACCTTGTAATTAATCTGTACCTAAAGTGAACATGTATCTACAAATATTACAACATATACATGATCTGTAGTGTTTCAGCCTGCGTATGTACGTTCCCTATCTGTTATGCAGCCTGCAAATGTACAATACCAAATTGTTATGCAGCCTGTGTATGCCTTCTAAAAACCAGGGTTTCCTTTTCTTGAAAACTTCTGACTTTCTGTAACTTCTTTCACATAGATCTATAACTTGTCACTATATCTAGACTGTAATTGTACCTTGTGCATGCATCCTCATATATAACCATTATTCAAGGAAAGTATGTATCCCTCTAATCATGTGTCATATAGGTATGTGTAATCATGAACAAGGATAACATCCATCACAAGATCTTAGTCATCAACCCCTTTCTGATATTCAGTCTCTCAATGCATCAACTACTACACAAATACAAGATCTCGACCATGTACCATAAAAACCCTTATCCATATGCCAAAAAATACAAGATGTGCCTCACAAGAATTATCAATGATGAACATACCAACACTATAATTATGTAGATCTGACTTATGCAGAAGATCACATGTAGCTACTAGTCTTTCTAGATAGAATCCTCAAATCTCCATTTCAATTCCTCATGCATACATCGAAATCCAACTATTTATACAAATAAGACATAAATTTTGAACTAATGGATGGATCTGATGTATCTGATCACTTTAGAACTTTTTGGGAGCTTGATCTTAGAATCTATAACCTCTGCATCTTCATCTTCTAAAGTTTCCATGACTTTATCAACATGTACGCTCCCTATACACAGACAACCGTGTATACGCACCCTATACACAGACAGCCCGCATGGATTTGATGTACTATACACACCCTATACAAAGGCATCTCGCATATATGCACCCTATACACATACAACCCATGTACGCACCAAAAAATAAGGTTTTCTATAAATCTGAGAATTTTGTCGTCAACCCTTCATGCTACCTCCAATGTTCACTACCTCAAATGTATCCACAAGTATTTACAAGAAGCTTTACACAAGAAAATAGGTATACAATATGTGCAAGTGTGTTTTATGAGTGAAATTTGTCTCTTATTTATATCTTCATGTAGCCTTACACTTTCCTTATTTTAGGGCTTCTTCATTTAAAGTAATTTCTTTTTGCAAAGAACTTTGACTCTTGGGGGCTTCTATAAGACTCATGAGGGTTCTCCAACTTCATATGGTCATAACTCTCTAGCCGTGGGGAGTTATGTAATGCTCCACATACCACCAGAAATGGCATGACAAGCACTATTCATCTAGGATAGTTTCACTCACAAATTCACTGTCCTTCATCTCATTATTCCTCAAATAAGAATGGGTTCTCTCACTCCACAAAGCATCTTCCCGTGAGGGATTTCACCATAAGGGGACCACTTTGGAGTTCATCCATTTTTAATTCTTATCAAGCATGACAAGACAATAATGATTCCTCTTTACATCAAAAAATCTTGGGTCTTTCTTCAAGGGTTGACATCAATGACAACCAACCTTAATCAACATTCCAATGTACAGTTGTTTCAGTCACCAAATAGAACCAAAAATAAACTAACAGTTGTTTCAGTCACCAAATAGAACCAAAAATAAACTATGGCATTCCTTGGAAGGATAAAATAAAATGTTAGTATATGGAATTAGCCTAATGTTACTTCTAGGATACAATCTTGGTGGACTAGAAATTTAGCTATTGATAAACAATTTTGCATTGATCTCTTAAAGCATGGTATCTATACCATGAATTGCACTTTAACTATTTCATTTCATAGTTAATATTGTTAATAGGATTATTGTTAAAAATATATATATTAGGTGTGTTTTAACTTTTAGCGGTGCTTCCAAATAATTGACGTCAATATTTTATAATATTTAAAATGAAACTACAACATGCATGCTTTATTTTATAGACCTTGCATAAATCAAGAAAGCGAATATTTTAATAATGACTATGCACAACAAATCTATTGGAAACTAGAAGGCACAAAATAATTCATAACCATTATTTGGTCTCATAAAACATCCATTGATTGATTGATATCATGAGTCATACCTTTATATGGGATCTAGTTCTTTTGGCTCAAGATTGATCTCTCAATTGTATTTTCAATCTTAGATTTAAAGCTCAAAAGTCAGTTCCAAAAAAAATCCTCAATAACTCAAAGGAATATTCACCACAAAATCAAGAGGATATATTTCAAGCACTCAAATATATTTCCTCTTACAATAAAAGCCAAGTTAGAAACATAACTTTGTGCCCTACAATTTCTTCAAATTCTAGGAAAATTGTGAAAGGATTGCATGAACCCCAATCCCACATTGGAGCTTCTTTCCTTGATTTTTCATTGGATCGAAGGATATTTGGTCCCAATTGAATATACCTTAGGTACATTATGTATATGTACTTCGAAATAACACCCAACACTTCATGTTCTTTTAAATTGGACAGGAGTCCCACTATTCTAGCCAACTCGAAACCTTGTGATTGCATCCTTGTGCTTGTGCCATAACGAAATATAGTGATTGTTATCTTTCCTTATAGAAAAAGAACAAGTATAGATCCAACAAAAACATTAGTTAAATACACTTTTTATTTCATCATATACCTTCTTAGCTTGTTCTAAATGCAATCAAAGGGCACACACAAAGGAAAAACACTAACAATGGTGATCGTTAGGATAAAGGTGCCCCGAGAGAAATGATTACATATTTGTTCTTCCGTTAGAAGGAAAGCTAACAAACACAACCACTATATTTTATTCTAACAAAAGTAAAAGAAAAGTTTGTATAGAAATATCGGGGCACTAACCTTTGTTTAGGTGAATCACTTCCTTTCTTTGTCTATCAACCAATATGCATGGTTCATCACATAGGGGAATTGAAAGTATGGTGAGGGCGTATCATGTTCATTCTGGTACATGAGCTTTTGATAAAAGGGAATGTGAGTAAAAAGGAAAACCTTGAGTAATGATTGCATAATTGTGCTTTTTCTTGAAGGAAAACTTGTCACCATTGGCTTTCCATCTATGAAAAGAAAAAATGTAGAGCCCACAACAACATCTGATTTGAATACATTTATTGTTTCATAATATTGTATCTTATTAGCTTGTTCCAGAGATAATAAATGGGCACACATCAATCCATAACACTAACCATGGTGATTGTTAGAACAAAATCGCCCTTAGAGAATTGATTGCATCAACTTTGAGAGAGAGAGCCTCGGACCCAATTGAATCCATCTTAGGTACATTTCTCATATACACTTTGAAATAACACCCTACAATTCATAAAATCTCAAATTGGATAAAAATATTGCTATTATATCTATTTTGAATCCTTGAGGTTGTGTCAAAATGAAGGATGGCAACTGCTTTCTTTCCTTCTAGTAAAAGCACAAGTGTGGATCCATCAACAACATTGGATTTAAATACACTTCTTATTGCATCATTTTGGATCTTCTTAGCATGTTACATAGCCAATAAAATGACACATACAAAGGTAGGATACTAACCATGCCATGTTTTAGGACTAAGGCACCCTCAAAACATTGATTTCATCCTTGTTCTTTTGCTATAAATAAAGGTAGAAACCACTAACTTTCCATCTAGCAGAAGCATAAGTGCATTGTTGGTGACAACATTAGAAGACTAACCTTGGTTAGGATGAAATCACCTCCTCGCTTTGTTTCGACACCAGAAAACATGGCTCATCATGTAGGGGAATCCGAAGTAGGGCTAGGGAAAATCATGTTCATATTGCTACATGGGATTGTGCTAAAATAGCATGTGAAGACAAAGTAACCCTAAGCAATGGCACATACATGTTTTTGTTCCTAAATGAACGCTAACAACTTCTAGCTTTCCATCTATGACAAAAATAAATGTAGAGCCCACAACAACAATAGATTTGAATATATTTATTGTTTAATAATCATGGATCTAAGTTAGCTTGTTCCAAAGCCAATACAAGCTTGAAACTCATATTGAAACCCGACATTCAACACTTAAAAGGAATAGTAGGAAGGACCAACTAGGAATTGATATTGCATACAATGGAACAATAATACTATTATTCAAGTCTAATTTCAAGAAATCAATGACACAACTAGAACCAAGGGAATTATTTTAAATTCAAAGGTGACAAACCCTTATCATTATCCCTCGAGATCCAAAATCAACACAACTTCAAATTTTTTAATTTTTCAATGTAGGAAAATGAGATAGCCAATCATTTCAAATTTGAGGTTGTATAATTCACTTGGTTTTAATCATACAATTATATATCAACACATAACCAAAATAAATTATTTACTACTAGACTTGCTTGACCAAACAACAAGCATTTGCAAACTAGACTGGAACTGAAAGACCAAATTACTAAACAAAAAAGTTGAGAGGATTTCCCAACCATTTTAGAACATGAAACCAAAGCATGATTTTCATATTTTAGGTTGTCCCTTGGACACTCTATGATACATGCCAATAACTAAGGAAACACTTATTTAGATGATTTTAACATATAGAACTAACAAAATGACAATTGATACAAGAGATAGGCTTCTCTAAATCCATTTAAAATATCATACTTTGTCTATTCCTCTGCAAGCATTAAGCATTAATATTATGTGACTTTTTTACAACATTTAAGATGACTCAAAATTATACAACATCTAAACATAATTCCCAACAAAAATTCAATGACTTTCTTTTGTTCCATCCATGCAACTCTATCAAATGGCCAATAAATAATTTTCAAAGATAATACTATTATTGAACATCTATAAAATTCACAAATCTAAACAATAAACTTAAGTAGCATGGTTTAAATGTAAGGTTAAGGTAGCTTTCTTTTGTATCTCAGCATTAGAATGCCAATAAACCATGTCTTCAAAGTCATGAAACCATTATTTCACCATTACAAAAACAAACTTCACACTAGCTTTATTTCTTGCAAAAACAAAAGCGCATCTTGAACAACATCATTCCTCCATGGGCTAAAACTAGTTCATGATAGCATTCCATCTTACAGAAGCACAAGCGCATCTTGACCAACATCATTCCACCATTGGGAAAACCTAGTGCATGCTAGCTTTCCCGCTTGGACAAACACAAGTGCATCCTAAACAACATCATTCTAGCATGGAGGAAAGCTTGCACATTCTAGCAATCCTTCCCTCTTGCATAAGCACAAGTGCATCTAAAAAACAATCGTTCCATTATCAACAAAATTTAGTGCATGATAGCTTTCCCTCTTTCACAAGCAGAAGCGCATCTCAAACAACATCATCCCACTATGGGTGAAAGCTAGCGTGCTAGCTTTCCCTCTTTCACAAGAACAAGCACGTATCGAGCAACATGATTCCACTGTGGGGGAAAACTAACACATGCTAGATTTTCCTCTTGCATAAGCATAAGCTCGTCTTGAAAAACATCATCCCACCATCGAGGGAAGCTAGGGAATGCTAAATTTCCCTCTTGCACAAGCACTATCTCATCTTGTAAAACATAATCCCACGGTGGGAGAAATCTAGTGTGTGCTAGCTTTCCCTCTTGCACAAGAAAAAGATCATCTCAGAAATCATCCCACCGTAGGGGAAATCTAGCTCATGCTAGCTTTCCCTCTTGCATAAGAGCAAGCTCTTCCTGGAAAAAATCATCCCACCGTGGGGGACAACTAGCTCCTGCTAGCTTTCCCTCTTGCACAAGAATAAGCTCATCTTCGAGAACATCACCCCACTGAGGGGGAATCTAGTGCATGCTCACTTTAACTCTAGCATAAACACAATCTCATCTCAGACAATATCATCCCAATGTGGCTGAAATCTATTGCATGCTATCTTTCTCTCTTGCACAAGCACGAGCTCATCTCAGACAACATCATCCCATTGTGGGGAAAATCTAGTGCGTTCTATCTTTCCCTCTTACACAAGCACACGATCCTCTCAAACAACATCATCCCAGTGTGTGCTAGCTTTCCCTCTTGCATAAGAATGAGCTCATCTCAGACAACATCATCCCACACTGAAGGAAATACAACTTGTGTTATCTATCCCTCTTGCACAAGCATGAGCTCATTTTTGACAACATCATCCCACCATGGTGGAAATATAGCTCGTACTAGATTTCCTTCTTTCAAAACCATGAGCTCATATTAGACAACATCATCCCACCGTTGGGGAAAGCTACTGAGTGCTAGATTTCCTTCTTGCACAAGCATGAGCTCATCTGAGATAACATCATCCCAATGTTGGGGAAAGGTAGTGTGTTCTAGTTTTCCATCTTGCACGAACACGATCTCATCTCAAACAACATCATCCCATCATGGGGGAGGTAAATCCCATGCTATATTTTCCTCTTGCACAAGCATGAGCTCATATCAAACAACATCATCTCACCATGGGGGAAATCTATCACTTGCTAGATTTCCCTCTTACAAAAGCATGAGGTCGTCTCAGACAGCATCATCCCACTACAGGAGAAAGCCAATATGCACTAGCTTTCCCTCTTGCATAATAACGAGCTCATATCGGACATCATCATCCCACTATGGGGGGGAAGATATTGTGCGCTATCATTTCCTCTTGCGCACAAATGATATCATCTCAAACAACATCATACCATCGTGGGTGAAAGATACATCTTGCACAAGCCTGAGTTCATCACGGACAACATCATCCCATCATTTGAGAAATCTAACGCATGCTAGCTTTGCCTCTTGCACAAGTAGAAGATCATCATGAAAAATATCATCCCACTATGGGAGAAAGCTAGAGCGTGCTATCTTTCCCTATTGCACAAGCATGAGTGTATGTTAGACAACATCATCCCACCATGGGGAAATCCCAATGCATCCTATATTTCCTTCTTACACAAGCACAAACTCATCTTGCAAAACATCAACCTATCGTGGGGGAAAACAAGCATGTGTTATCTTTCCCTCTTGACAACCACAAGCTTATCTCGAACATCATCATCCCACCATGTGGGAAAGCTAGAGTGTGCTAGCTTTACCTCTTACACAAGCATGAGCTCATCTCTAACAACATCATCTCATCGTGGGGGAAATTCGCCTCTTGCATAAGCAGAAGATCATCGTGAAAAATATCATCCCACCATGGGAGAAATCTAGGACATGCTATCTTTCCCTCTTTTACAAGCCCAAGATCATCTCGAAAAACATCATCCCACCATCGAGGAAATCTAGCAAATTCTATTTTTTCCTTTTGCATAAGCATGAGCTCATCTCGTACAACATCATCCCACCATGGGAGAAATCTAGTGCGTGCTATCTTTCTCTTTTTGAAAAGAAAAAGATCATCTCATACATCATCTCACTCTAGCAGAAAGCTAGCTCATTTCCCACTTGCACAAGCACGAGCTCATCTTGGAAAACATCATCCCACCATGGGGGAAATCTAGCTTTTGATAGCTTTCCCTCTTACAAAATCATAAGCTCATATCCAACAACATCATCCCACCATGGGGGAAATCTAGCGCATGCTATATTTTAGTCTTGTAAAAACACGATCTCTTCTCAGAAAGTATCATCCCATTGTGGTTGAAATCTAGCATATGCTAGCTTTCCCTCTTTCACAAGCACGAGCTCATATCAAACGAAATCATTCCACCGTGGGGAAAATCTAGCTCATGCTACATTTCCGTCTTGATCAAGCACAAGTTCATCACAGACAACATCATCCCACCATGTGGGAAAGCTAGCGTGTGCTAGATTTCCATCTTGCACAAGCACAAGCTCATCACGAACAACATCATCCCACCATGGGGGAAATCTACCACATGTTATCCTTCCCTCTTGCATAAGCACAAGATCATCTCTGAAAACATCATCCCACCATGGGGGGATGTTAGCACATGTTAGATTTCCCTCTTGCACAAGCACAAGCTCATCTCGGACAACATCATCCCACAGTGGGCGAAAGCTAGAGAGTGTTAACTTTTCCTCCTACACAAGCAAAAGTTGATCTTGGACAACATCATCCCACCATGAGGGAAAGCTAGCTCATGCTAGCTTTCCATATTGAACAAGCACAAGCTCATCTTAGACAACATCATCCTACAATGGGTAGACTAGATTTCCCACTTTCACAAGCACGAGCAAATATCGAACAACAACATCCCACTATGTGGGAAAGCTAGCGTGTGCTATCTTTCCCTCATGAAGGGATGATGTTGTCCGAGATATGATTGTTCTTCTATGCTATATTTCCCTCTTGCACAAGCACAAGTTCATCAGAAACAACATCTTCCCACTATGGCAGAAATTTTCTAGCAATCCCTCTTGCAGAACCATGGCCTCATCTTGAACAACATCATCCCACCTTGAGGAAAAGATAGCTCATGCTATATTTCCCACTTGCATAAGCACGACCTCATCTTGGATAACATCCCACCAAGCGGGAATGCTAGTGCATGATAACTTTCCTTGTTGAACAAGCACGACCTCATCTCAGACAACATCATCCTAGCATGGGGGAACGATAGAGCATGCTAGCTTTCCCTTTTGCACAAGTATGAGTTCATCTCAGACAACATCATCCCACCATGGGTGAAAGCTATCTCATGCTAGATTTACCTCTTACACAAGCACGATATCATCTCAAAAAAAATCATCCCATTGTGGGGAAAATCTAGCATGTGTTATCTTTTCCTCTTGCACAAGCATGAGCTCATCTCCAACAACATCATCCCACCGTGGGCGAAATCTAGCACATCCTATCTTTTCCTCTTGCACAAGAACGAGCTCATCTAAGACAACATCATCCCACTATGGTAGAAAGCTAGCATGTGCAAGCTTTCCATATTGCACAACCACAAGCTCATCTCAGACATTACCTCACCATGGGGTAAAGCTATAGTGTGTTAGATTTCCCTCTTTCACAACCACGAGCTCATCTCAAACATCATTGCACCATGGGGAAAAAATAGATAGTGTTATCTTTCCCTCTTGCACAAGCATGACCTCATCTCAAACAACAACATCCCACTATGGGGGAACTCTTGCACGTGCTAGTTCTCCCTCCTACACAAGCACGATATCATCTCAGAAAACATCATCCCAGCGTGATTGAATTCTAGTGTGTGTTAAGTTTCCTTGTTGAACAAGCATGAGCTCATTTTAGAAAATATCATCCCACCATGGGAGAAATCTAACTCGTCCTAGATTTCCCTCTTGCAAAAGAACGAGCTCATATCATACAACATCATACCACCGTGGGGAAAAGCTAGTGCATGCTACCTTTCCCTTTTGCAAAAGAACGATCTCATATTGGACAACATTGTCCCACCATGGGGGAAACCTAACATTTCCTTCTCACATAAGCATGATTTCATCCTAAACAACATCATCATGCTGTGGGGGAAATCTAACTTGTGCTACCTTTCCCTCTTGCACAAGAAACAACTCATCTCTGAAAATATCATCCCACCGTGGGGGAAAGATAGCGTATTCTACCTTTCCCTCTTTGACAAGCACGAGATCATCTCGGACAACATCATCCCATAGTGGGGGAAAGATAGCACATGCTAGCTGATGCAGGAGCATCCACACTTCATCAAGCGAGCCAGCGCGCGGAGAAAGAGAATACAGCTGGACAACGCCAGCACACGCATTTTTTTGAAATACTTTGAAGATTGTTGCGCCACCATTTGAATGAGAGCATTCATATCAGAGCGCACTATGTATATTGTAATGGACCGTGAGCCTTTAAGCTCTCGTCCTTAAGTAGCTGAGGCATTTATTAGATTTAATGTTGTTAGATAGAAATTAAGTCTAGATTAGACAGTTTTGCTTTCGAGAGGGAAAACGGAATATAGACACCCTCCCTTTGTACATTGTATGATCATCATTCATTCATACATGAGCAAGAAGAGCATAGCAAAGAACTATGAGAATCCCCATGTACAGATATTGAATTTACAGTAAAGCTTTGATTCAATTCCATGGCTGTGATTATTCTCTGTGTGTTGTTAATATTATGCTGTTGCATATTTGCTTCTTGTTTTTCCTATTGCCTATATGCTGCATATGTAATTTCATGGCAGGTTCGAAACCTAAGGGAATGAGAAATTGAGTTCAGTTGTTTTCTGTTCGAGCCAGAAGATTCCTACATAGAGTGCAGTGGAATTCCTCCGCATAGAGTGTGTTGAGGTGGCTGGACAGTTGAACTCTCATCTTCGTTGTTCAGAAGTTGCGTTGAGTTATTCGAGCCATGCAGGGGAAGTACAGGTCGAATTGAAGCCTCAATAGCAAGTCTGAGAAGGGAAAGGCCGAGGTTGCTACGACTATGAGTGCACAGGACCCGGATGACTTCAACACTTTGAGAGTTGTTGAAAGGTCGAGCACAGGGAGCATGTTCGAGAGAGCTCTGAAGGAGTCAGAGTTACAGAAGCTCAGGAGGAATAGTTCCTTGCCAGTGTTGGGGAACAGGTTCCGGAGAGATTCCTTTAGAGGGAGAGAATCGACGACTTGAGGTTGTGGAGGAGAGTCGAGAGTCTCCACAGACTGTCAGAACGTGGAGGAACTGGTTTCCATTGCACATCGGCATATCGGGGTTGGTGAGTGCAAGAAATACATGCACGTTGAAATCGCGAGTCGCGATCCCCCGATTTAATCGGAGCCATCAATCGTTGGAGGGGCAGGTGGCATGAGATCCCGAGGACTTGGGACTCGGCACTTCGGTGTTTGCAAAGTCGAAAGGAGCACGGAGAAAACACGAGGCCACGAGTTGCGACGGGTCCCACGGAGACGGAGTGGAGGACAGGACGTGGCATCGCGCATCGGCATTCGGGGTTTTGAAAGGTAAGTGAATCACGATTTTTCATACATCGATTTCCTGATAGGGAAACCCACGACGAAATAAAGCGTTGACCGTTGACCTCGGGGATCGGGATTCGGGGTTTGAAGTTGCACGAGGAGTGCACACAGGGTTCGCGATATTGCGAGACCCGATTTCCCGAGATAGTTACCGGGAGATCAACAGAGTGTCCTGTGGGTGACGGAAGATCCTGATACGGGATTGGAGAAGCATCAAAGCTCTTCAGCCAGAGGTTAGTGAAGGTCCTGGTGGAGCGACCATCCGGTTGAGGGGTGGCTTGCGTTAGAGTGGTATCAGAGCCTGAAGATCTTGTCTGTATATTTCAGGCAAGAGGAGTGAAGGAGGAAAGGAAAGCACTCTGATACTCACGACTTGCGTCAGAGTGGTATCAGAGTGGGAGTTGGAGTTCTCTTTGTTCGGATAGCAGAGAGAAGTAGAAGGCAAGATGCCGCCAAGAAGAGAGAGGCAGTCACCTGATCATGAAGACAGGGACGCACGAAGAAGGGGTAGGCCAGCAGGTAACCCAGAGATAGAGCGCCAGATGAGATATCTCCGAGTGAAGCTTGAGGAGATGGAGACTGCGCAGAGACGTGGAACTGGTGCAACTAAGTTCATCAATTCCGAAGTGGAAGAGGAAGCTGGACACGACGCCGAGGAGGTCTCAGCAGAAGATGCATCAACCGAGCGGTTGATCAGAGCCATTTCGAGGATGAGCTCGAAAACGAAGATGGACATTCCCATCTATGAGGGAAGTCTAAGCGCAGAGGAGTTGCTGGATTGGATCCGAGAACTCGACACCTACTTCGACTACGAAGATATCGAAGAGGACAAGAAGGTGAGGCATGCAGTCACTAAGATAAAAGGACATGCAGCCTTATGGTGGGACGAGCTGCAGGTAGACAGGCGTTCCCAAGGCAAACAAAAGATCAAGATCTGGGATCGGATGATCGCCAAGATGAAGGTGAAGTTCATTCCAAGAGACTACCAAATCACTTTGTTCAGGCGCATGCAAAACCTGAGACAGAAGTTGATGATGGTGAAGGAGTACACCAAGGAGTTCTATAGGCTCAACATTCGAGCTGGTCATCGAGAGAGTGATGACGAAAAGGTGGCAAGATACCTGAATGGTCTCAGGTATGACATTCAAGATGAATTGAGCATGGTCACCATCCGAACGGTTGAGGATGCGTACCAGATGGCTCTGAAAGCCGAGGAGAAGCTGAGCCGCAAGTAGGGACAGCGAGGGTGAGGCAGAAGCCAACCCAGAGGCAAAGAAGTTTCCCACGAAAGAACTCAGAAGCCCAAGGAGGAATGGCAAAAGCCTCAGGGTAGAATTGAAAGAGGGGGTACCTCACTGCAGAGGCAGCCACAGGTGGAACAAAGGCAGCAATATGTTGAGCCGAGGAGGAAGCATACAGAGCAGAGTGGAGGATATGCTGACGCCAACACAATTCCTCGTACCCGAGGTAGAGGACGAGGCCAAGGAGGAATCATCACATGTTTTACATGTGGGAAAGACGAACACAAAGCCGCTGACTGTCTAGACAGGAAACCGGACAGAAGTGAAGCTCACATCACTGAGGCGCAGAGGCATGATGATGAGAATGAAGATGCTGACAGCGGAAGATCGCTTGGGACGCATAAGATCCTTTTGGCACCCGAGAAAGAGGTGGAGAACCCAGTGTAGAGGAGCAGACTGTTCAGGACTGCTTGCACAGCCAAGGGCTGGAAATGCAAAGTCATAGTGGACAGCGGAAGCACTGACAATCTCGTTTCATCCGAGATGGTGGAGAAATTGGAGCTAGAGATGACTAAGCACCCGAGTCCATATAAAGTCTCATGGTTACAGAAAGGACACCTGGTAAGTGTCACTAAACAGTGCTTAGTTAAATTTAAAATTGGAAATTATCATGATGAGATTCTGTGTGATGTCATTCCCATGGATGTATGTCATATATTGCTGGGTAGACCATGGCAGTACGACAGAAATGTGGTTCATGACGGGAGGATGAACACATACACCTTAGAGAAGGATGGGAGAAGGCACAGATTGCTTCTGATAAAGGAAAAGGAAGTGAAGCTAGAAGTAACCAGTGCGATACTTCTCATGAGTGGGAAATAACTTCTCACAGAGCTGGAGAAGAATGAAGATCCACATTTCTTTGTTGTCAGGAAGACGAGAATTGTCCTGACAAGCACAAGAGTGGACGACTTACCAGAGGAAATTCAGCGACTGCTGGGAGAGTTTGTTGATATCATTGTGGATGAACTACCTCATTCGTTGCCACCGATGAGGAGTGTGAGTCACCATATTGACCTCATACCTGGAGCAAGTTTACCAAACAAGGCAGCGTACAGGTTGACGCCTCAGGAGAATGAGGAGGTCAAAAGGCAGGTACAGGATCTACAGGACAAAGGACTGGTGAGGGAAAGTCTGAGTCCATGTGTTGTTCCAACAGTACTGAGCCCAAAGAAGGATGGAGGCTGGAGGATGTGTATAGACTCCAGGGCGATAAATAAAATCACCATCAGGTACAGGTTTCCACTGCCGAGAATGGACGACTTGATGGATTGCCTAAGCGGGGCAAATTATTTTTCCAAGATAGATCTCAAGAGCGGATATCATCAGATCCGGATGAGAGAGGGAGATGAGTGGAAGACAACATTCAAAACAAATGAGGGTTTGTACGAATGGATGGTGATGTCGTTTGGTTTGACAAACGAGCCGAGCACATTCATGAGACTAATGAATGAAGTCCTACGGGAATTCATTGGTAAGTTTGTGGTCGTGTACCTGGACAACATACTGATATTTAGCAAGACAAAGGCTGAACACTTAAGACATTTGGCCATTGTGATGAAAAGGCTACAGCAGGAGAAGCTGCTGATAAATTTGAAGAAATGCTCGTTCATGCAGACAGAACTCATTTATTTGGGTTTTGTAATTTCGGCGAATGAATTGAAGATGGATCCTGAGAAGGTTGAGGTGATCAGGAAATGGCCATCGCCGAGAAATGTTTTCGAGGTAAGGAGCTTTCACGGTTTGGCAAGCTTCTACAGAAAATTCATTCGGAATTTTAGTGGAATCAGTGCCACAATGATGGACACTGTGAAGAAGCGGCATAAAGTTTTCCATTGGACAGCGGAGGCTGAAAGGAGCTTCAATTTGTTGAAGCGAAAGATCACCGACCAACCAGTATTAGTGCTGCCTGATTTTCAGAAAACCTTCCAAGTGAAATGTGACGCCAGTGGGTATGTTGTTGGAGGGGTCTTGAGTCAGGATGACAGACTTGTAGCATACTACAGCAAGAAGCTGGATGATGCGAAGCTGAAATACTCCACGTACGACAAAGAGTTCTATGCCATTATACAGGCTTTGAAGAAGTGGAGGCATTATATCATACCCAAGGAGTTTGTATTGTATAGCGACAACCATGCATTACAGTTTGTAAGTCAGCAGGAGAAGCTGAATGAGAAGCATGCAAAGTGGGTGGAATACATGCAGAAATTTACATTTGTCATAAAGCACATTTCGGGAGCTGCTAATAAGGTGGCAGACGTCTTGAGCAGAAAATGTTTATTGCTGCAGGAATTCAGGGTCAAGACTTTGGGTTTTGAGAATCTGAAAGACATGTATGCAGGTGATGCAGATTTTGGAGAAGCCTATGAAGCAGCCGAGAACCTAGTTCTCAGGGATAGGAGTCCGTGGATTGAATACCTGATCCAGGATGGATTGTTGTTTCGAGGAAATCAATTATGCATTCCAAATTGCTCTATGAGGGAGAATTTGGTGAAGGAAAAGCACAGCGGAGGACTAGCAGGTCATTTCGGGCATGACAAAACATTCGCCAAGCTAAGAAAATCTTATTATTGGCTGGGCATGCGAGCAGATGTGAAGCGATTTGTTGACAGGTGCAGGATATGTCAACATGCGAAGGGCCGAAAGCAGAACACGGGGTTCTATCAGCCGTTTCCTATACCAGAGAGACCATGGGAGGCCATTAGTATGGATTTTGTGTTGGGATTGCCGAGAACACAGCGAGGAGTGGATTCCATTTTTGTAGTAGTGGACAGGTTCTCGAAGATGGCACATTTCATCCCGTGTCATAAGACCAGTGATGTGACCCACATCGCGAACTTATTTTTCAAAGAGATTGTGAGATTGCATGGATTACCGAGAAGCATAGTCTCAGATCGGGATACCAAATTCATAGGTCATTTTTGGAGGACACTATGGAAGAAGCTGGGGACTGATTTGGCATTCAGTTCTGCTTAGTGTTGGGACCACATATTGTACCTTTTTGCCCATACTTTTTGCCATTATTATACCCTTCATCACCTGTATTTAGACTCATATTATCACTTCATCTGATCACTCCAAGGTATACAACGTCATTTCTCATCACTATATGTTTAATT
>ML792566.1:453516-499260 GCA_009831015.1 Picea engelmannii
TCTAGGAAGAAGTTATGATTGTTTTACCCGGAACACCTTCTTGAGACTAGTCAATAGGACTAGTCAAATACCCTATCTTACACAGGGTGTATATACAAATTTAAGATGAAACAAAATCTGAACTTTTAACCACAGCTACAATTATAATTTCTGTAAATTACCCCTGGAGTTCAGGGTCTGAAATGTTACATAAAAATTTTTATAGCGAAAATTCCACAATGACGCATTTCAGGATGATTCCAGAACCCGATCTTGTACAAGCTGTATCTCGGAAAGTATAAGGCCTCAGGAGATGAATTTGTAACCCAAGGTACCTTGATCTGTCTTATAAATACCCTCCAAGCCTATCCTTCTGAAACGTTGTAGAAAAAAAGTTATAGCAAAAATTCCACGGTGTCTCAGATGTAGCACCGAAACCCCAAGACCTTGAGCTCTGAAACCATATGTTAAGAACCAAACATCAATATAGCATAGGAAAACCTCAAGAAAAGTACTCAACGCCTTGAAAAAGAGATAATATCAGATAATAATCCTCTTCGAGGGGGAAACCTCCTTTTACCCCACTTAAATGTTCAAGTACAAGATGATTCAAAATGAAAATGTCTCCTTGGTATATATAGGAGACTAGGAGGTTTTAATGGTGTAAAGCCGACATAAATAAAATAACATTACTAATCTAAATCACAACTAATGGCCTAAAGCCGACATAAATAAAATAACATTACTAATCTAATATGCCCCAATTAAGTGGTAATGAGCCAATATTAGGGCTTAACAGAGAAGGTGATATATGGAAAACAACATTCAAGAAAAATGAGGGTTTGTATGAATGGCTTGTTATGCCGTTTGGCTTAACAAATGCGACAAGTACCTTTATGAGGTTGATGAATGAAGTCCTAAAATATTTCATCAGAAAATTTGTTATCGTATATATGGATGATATACTGATTTTCAGTAAAACGAAGGTTGAACATCTGAAGCATTTGGCCATTGTGATGAAGAGATTACAGCAAGGGAAGTTGTTGATAAACATAAAGATGTCCTCATTCATGAAGACATAGCTCATTTATTTGGGATTTGTTATTTAGGAAAATGAGTTGAGGATGGATCCAGATAAGGTGGAGGTAATCAAGAATTGGCCATCACCGAGGAACATATATGAGGTGAGAAGTTTTCACGGTTTGGCTAGTTTCTATCAAAAATTCATCAGGAATTTCAGTGAATTAGCGCAACGATGATGGATACAGTGAAGAAAAGACATAAATATTTTCACTGGACTAAAGAGGCTGAGAAGAGTTTCAATTTGTTGAAACAGAAGATTACAGAACAACCAATTATGGTGTTGCCAAATTTTCAAAATACATTTCAGGTGAAATGTGATGCAAGCAGGTTTGCAATAGGAGCAGTCTTAAGTCAAGATGACAGACCAATTGCATATTTCAGCGAGAAGATGAATGAAGCAAAGGTGAAGTATTCCACGTATGATAAGGAGTTTTATGCCATCATCCAGGCATTGAATAAATGGAGGCACTATTTGATTCCAAAGGAATTTGTTTTATATAGTGATAACCATGCATTGCAGTTTGTGACTCAACAGGAAAAGTTCAATAAGAGGCACGTTAAATGGGTTGAATACATGCAGAATTTCACTTTTGTGATAAAACATATTTATGGTACTGCTAACAAAGTTGTTGATTCTTTGAGCAGGAAGTGTTTGCTGTTGCAGGAGTTCAAAGTCAAAACATTGGGTTTTGATGATCTCAAAGACATGTACGTAGATGATCTAGACTTTAAGGAAGCGTATGAAGTAGCTGAGAATCCATTTCTCAGAGATAGCAGCAAATGGGTCGAATACATGATCCAGGAAGGGTTGTTGTTTAAGGGAAATCAACTATGTATTCTGAATTGTTCCATGAGGGAGAATCTGCTGAAGGAAAAACACAGTGGAGGATTGGCCAGACACTTAGGTCATGATAAGACATTCGTGAAGCTAAGAGAGTCATACTTTTGGCCAAGGATGCAATCAGAGGTCAAGAGGTTTGTAGACCGATGCAGAATCTGCCAGCATTCAAAGGGAAGGAAGCAGAATGTGGGTTTTTATCAACCATTGCCCATACGTGAGAAGCCGTGGGATGAAATTAGCATGGATTTCATATTGCGATTTCCAAGGACACAAAGAGTATTTGATTCGATCTTTGTGGTAGTGGATAGATTTTCCAATATGGCACATTTTATCCCATGTCAGAAAACCAGTGACGCGACGCACATCACAAATCTGTTTTTCAAAGAAGTCGTTCGACTTCACGTCTTACGAAGGAGTATTGTTTCGAACAGAGATACAAAGTTCTTAGGGCAATTTTGGAGGAAATTATGGAAGAAGTTGGGGACTAACTTGTTGTTTAGTTCAACTTATCATCCTCAAATGGATGGACAGATAGAAGTGGTGAACAGAAGTCTGGGAGACTTGCTGAGGAGCCTGGTGGCGGAGCACCACAACAGTTGGGACAATACATTGTCACAGGAAGAGTTTGCGTATAATGACTTAGTGAATAGGAGAATAGGCCAGAGTCCATTCCAGATTGTATATGGCACGTAGCCGAGAGGAGTTTTTGAATTGAGATATTCGAAACAAACTGCTACTAGGAGTGCTAGGGTATAAGAATTCACAGAGGCAATGAAAGAACTTCAGAGCCAGGTGAAGGAGCGATTGCAGAATTCAAGTCAGGAGTATAAGCAGAGAGCAGATCAGCATCGAAGACGACTCCAATTTGAGGTTGGTGACTTGATTCTAGCGCACTTTAGGAAGAAATGTTCCCGGGGGGAAAATACAATAAACTAGAAATGAAGAAAATCAGGCCATGTAAGGTCTTGAAGAAAATTGGAGAGAATGCTTATGAGATTGAATTACCTAATGGGATCGCAACTTCTCTGATATTCAATGTCTCGGATTTATACCCATATAAACTTGAGAAAGTAGGATACGAAGGTGAACAGCCAGAGGTTCAGTGGAAAAAACAGATGTCAGTCACAGAGAGATCACATATGGAGTGCATACTGGACAAGAGAGTCAGTAAAAAGACCAGGAGGAGAGAATAGTTTGAATATTTGGTCAAGTGGAAGGACCATCCAGTTGAAGATGCCAGCTGGGAAAATGAAGCAGAGATTCTGAAGCATGGAAAGACCATGCAGGAGCTCATGGATAGGAGCCCATGAAAGTTTTCAAGCGAGGGAGTATGATGCAGGAGCATCCCGCACATCAAGCGAGCCAGCATGAAAGACAAAGGACAACTAGACAAGCCCAGCCAAAATTTTTAATTTTCCCTTGAAGTTGATGTGCCAAATATAAATGATATCATTTAATGAAGGCACCTTGGTATAATGTAATCAGACCTTGAGCGCCCCACTCTTTTCTGAGGTAGATGGAGGCATTTATAGTAGTTAATGCAGGAAGATAGAAATTTAAATTCTAGATTAGACTGTTTGAGAGCGCAAGAGGGAAATGGGATATAGACACCCTCATTGTGCATTATAAGATAGTTAGAAGCATTGGAGAACTGAGAAGAGAAGCAGAGAGCTATGGAAGAACACCCATGTATAGAGATTGAATTAATAGAAGAGTTTAATTCAAATCCATGGTTTTGTGTTTGTTCTCTGTGTATGTATGTTGAATGCTATGCTCATGAGTATTTACTTCCTTTTATTTACATGCTATGTATGAATGATTTCTTGCTGAGTGTTTGAAATCAGAGAAAGGAAGTCGAAGAAATGAGTTTCAATTGTTTCTCTATCTATGCAAGGATTCCTGCAAGGAGTGTAGTTGAAGTCGTCTACAAGGAGTGCATTGACAGAAGGCTCAGATAGTTTAACTCTTGTTCTCGTTCACCCAGAAGTGAAATTGGGTTATAGGAGCCATGCAAGGAGTGCACAAGCTAAGGAAAGTCTCAGTTATGAATCTGAGTGAAGCATTGAAGGACTATTGCTGCAGGTGTGCACAGAGTCGAAAGAATTCAACACTTGGAAGTGTTTGAGGATTGTCGCAAGGGGTGTGCGCAAGAGTCTTCATGGAGAATCAGAATTGTGTGAAGCTCAGGAAGGACAATGCTTCCAAGCTCGTTGAAGGGAAGCACAGGGAGTTTGTGTCGTGAAGTGTTTGAACAGGCACTGCAAAGTTATGCGCAGGAGGACCAGTTTTCACAGAGGAATACTAGGTTCACCCATAGAAAACCTCAAAGAGGAAGAGATCAACGGTTAGGATCTTGAGGAGAAGATTTGCAAAATCTCGTCAGCCATTGGATCTACCAAAGAAGCAAGGAGGTTATGGCTGCGTTCGGAGTCTAAGCTCTAGGGGTCGTGAGCCATTGGATCATTGATCAGTTACCTGTCAACCGTCTGATCTGGTAGGAGTTGCATAGGGTTTAAACCCTCGTGAGCAGAGTAAGAACCCAGAGAGGCATCGGGATATCGAGGCATTGGGGTTCAATAAATTGGGAGTCACGAGAGAAGAAGATTGGGAATTTTCATGGTAAAAGTCCCGGAAAGGATCAGAGCCATCCATTTGTGGAGACGCGTGGCGGACATCGAGGCATCAGGAGTCGGGATATCGGCATTCCTGTGGACAGGAGATCGATTAAGTCCACCTTGAAAACCTCGATCCAAATCTGGGCTGTCCATCTGAGAGAGGACGCGTGTCATGTGATCGTTCATTCCAGAGATCTGGGCACTAGACATCGGGATATTGGCACTCGGGAAATCGGAGTTCCTGTGGTCATGAAAATCAGGACATCAGAAGTCTCAAAAACGCGAGAAGAAATTTGAGCCATTCATCTTAAAGGAATGCATGGAAGCAATCAGAGTCATCAAGGAAATTCACGACAGGAAGTCGTCTATCGGCGTTTTGGTCATCGGGATATCAGGAATCCTGGTGACAAGTTGTTTATGCATTTTGGAATCGCGAAGCTCGAAACCCCGACAAGGAGGGAAGCGCCATTGTGGGAGCCAACTGTTAGCATAGCGGAGAACCGGGATTCGAAAGATCGGTAGTCCCGTGGGAATTTTTTTTTCGACATTTGAAACCCCGAAGTCCCAAGGGAGATCTGGAGCCATTGGTCTCATAGGCAATCATGACCATTGATCAGGCTAAAGGCGGACAAGAGTTGCTAGCTGATGTCATGTTGGGAAATCAAGATTCAAGGGATCGCAAATCCTGAGGACATATGTATTTGGACATTGGAAATTCTGAAACCCCAATGGGAGGTATGAATATGGTCATATAGAGGAGGTCACGTGGACCAAGAGTCTAGCCTGGAGGGCTAACGAAAATTGGAGTGCATCGGGATTTTGAAGCCAAAAACTCTGACGAAAAGGAATATAAGGCTGCGGTCTTATGGAAAGCAGTCACATGGACCAGGGCATAGCCAGGAGGGGCTAAGGCAACAAAGGAGCGCATCAGGATTTTGGAGGTCTAGACATTGGGAGTTTGGAAACCCCGAAACCCGATTCTCTATTCTTCTGTCGTCGAAGAGAACAGTGACCGGCCTAAAGACTGTAAAGTGCCGAATAGACCTATGGGTCCATTTCGAAGGAGATTCTAGGGGGAATCAGAAGAGCCATTTTGGCTCAAGGGAGAAAATTGAATGATCCTTAAGACCAGGAGATCAGGCGCAGGACCTGCTGAGGTAGGTGCCCGGGTGGACGCCATCAAGGAGCTAATATCGAACAAGATCATTCTGTCGTGGGGGGAAGGTAGTGAGTGCTAGATTTCCCTCTTGCACAAGCATGAGATCATCTCATAAAACATCATCCCACCATGGGAAAAGGCTCGTGCGTTCTATCTTTCCCTCTTTCACAAGCACGAGCTCATCTCAAACATAATCCCACCATACGGGAAATATAGTGCATCCTATCTTTCCCTTTTGCACAAGAACAAGCTTATCATGGAAAACAACATCCCACTATGGGGGAAATCTAGTGTGCTAACTTTCCTTCTTGCACAAGAACGAGAAAGTCTCGGAAAACATCATCCTATAATTAGAGAAAGATATCACATGCCTCTTGCAAAAGTACGAGATCATTTGGGACAATATCATTCCATCGTGGGGGTAATAAAAAGTGTGCTAGTTTTCCCACTTACATAAACATGAGCTCATCTAAGATGACATGATTGCATTGTTGGGGAAAGTTAGTGTGTGTTATATTTCCATCTTGCACAAGAATGAGCTCATCTTAGACAACATCATCCCACCATGGGGGAAAGCTAGTTTTCCTGTGCTATCTTTCCCTCTTGCACAAGCATGACCTCATCTAGGACAACATCATCCCATTGTGGGAGAAACATAGCACATGCTAGTTTTCCATCTTGTACAAGCTTGAGCTCATCTCAGATGACATCATCCCACTCTAGGGAAAAGCTAGTGTATGATAGCTTTCCATCTTACACAAGCATGAGCTCATCTAGGAAAACATCATCCCACCATGGGAGAAAGATAGCACTTGCTATCTTTCCCTCTTGCACAAGCACGATTTCATCTCAGACAACATCATCGCATTATGGGGGAAAGATATCATGCTATATTTCCATCTTCCACAAGCATGAGGTCATCTCAAAGAACATCATCCCACCGTGGGAATGCTACCTTTACCTATTGAACAAGCACGATATCATCTAAGACAACATCATCTTTGTGTCGGTGAAAGATAGCATGTGCTATATTTCCCTCTTACACAACCACAAGCTCATCTCAGACAACATCATTTGATGGTGGGGGAAAGTTAGTGCATGCTAGCCTTTCTTCTTACAAAAACACAAGCTCATATCAGACAACATCGTCCCACCATGGGGGAAAGCTAGCGCATGATAGCTTTCCCTATTACACAAGCATGAGCTCATCTGGGACAACATCATCCCACTGTGAGGTAAATCTAGCTTGTGCTAGTTTTCCCTCTTTCCCAAGCATAAGCTCAACTCAGACAACATCATCCCACCATGGGGGAAAGCTAACGCTTGCTATATTTCACTCTTGCACAAGAACGAGCTCATCTTGGACAACATCATTCCACTGTAGGGGAAAGCTAGAGTGTGCTAGATTTCCCTCTTGCACAAGCATCAGCTCATATCGAACAACAACATCCCACCATGGGGAAAATCTAGTGTGTGCTAACTTTCCCTCTTGTACAAGCACAAGATCATCTTGGAAAACATCATCCCACCGTGGGGGAAATATAGTGTGTGTTATTTCCCTCTTGCACAAGAATGATCTCCTCTTGGACAACATCATCCCACTGTGGGGGAAAGATAGCATGTGTTATCTTTCCCTCTTGCACAAGCACGATCACATCTTGGACATCATCCCACTAGGCAACATTATCCCACTATGTGGGAAATCTAAATTGTGCTATCTTTCCCTCTTCCACAAGCACAAGCTCATCTCAAACAACATCATCCCATTGTGGGGGAAATATAGCATGTACTAGCCTTCCCTCTTGTATAAGGATAAGCTCATCTCGGAAAACATCATCCCACCATGGGGGAAAGCTAGTGCGTGCTAGCTTCCCTCTTGCACAAGCACAAGCACACGCTCATCTGGGATAGCATCATCCTACTGTGGGGGAAAGATAGTGCATGATATATTTCCCTCTTACAGAAGCATGAGCTCATCTCAGACAACATCATCCCACCATGGGTGAAAGCTAGTGCGTGCTAGATTTACCTCTTTCATAAGAACAAGCTCATCTCAGATAACATCATCACACTTTGCAGGAAAGTTAGTGCATGTTGCCTTTCCCTCTTGCACAAGAAGGATTTCATCTTAGATATAATCATCTCACCATGGGGGAAAGAGAGTGTGTGATAGCTTTCCCTCTTGCACATGCGAGAGCTCATCTCTGACAATGTCATCCTATCGTGGGGAAAAGCTAGCGCATGCTAGTTTTCCCTTTTTCACAAGCACGAGATCATATCAAACAACATTATCCCATCGTGGGGGAAATCTAGTGTGTGCTATATTTCTATCTTGCACAAGCATGAGCGTGTCTCCTACATCATAATCCCACCATGGGGGAAAGCTAGCTCGTACTAGTTGTCCCTCTTACAAAAGCATGAGCTCATCTCAGACAACATCATCCCACCCTAGGGTAAAGCTAGTGCATGCTCTATTTCCCTCTTACATAAGCATGAGCTCATATCGAATAACATCATCCCACCGTGGGGTAAATATACCTCTTTCAAAAGAACTAGCTAATATCAAAAAACATCATTCCATTGTGCGGGAAATCTAGTGCGTGCTAGCTTTCCCTCTTGCACAAGAAGAAACTCATCTCTGACAACATCATCCCAGTATAGGGGAAAGCTAGTGTATCTTATCTTTCCCTCTTGCACAAGCATGAGCTCATATTGGACGGCATCATTGCATCGTTGGGGATTGCTAAAGGGTGCTAGCTTTCCCTCTTGGACAAGCACATGCTATCTTTCCCTTTTGGACAAGCACAAGCTCATCTAAGAAAACATCATCCCACAATGGGAAAATCTAGTGTGTACTACCTTTCCCCTCTTCCACAAGAACAAGCTCATCTCAGACAACAACATCAGACCATGGGGGAAAGCATGCTATTTTCCCCTCTTGTACAAGCATGAGTGCATATAACGCAACATCATCCCACTCTGGGGGAAAGCTAGCACATGCTATCTTTCCCTCTTGCACAAGCACGAGATCATCTCAGACAACATCATCCGACTGTGGGCATGCTATCTTTCCCTCTTGAACAAACTCAATCTCATCTCATACAATATCATACCAATGTGGGTGGAAGCTAGCATGTGTTAGCTTTCCCTCTTTCACAAGCATGAGCTCATCCTGAAAAAAATCATCCCACCGTGGGGGAAAGTTGGCTCATGATAGATTTCCCTCTTGCACAAGAACGAGCTCATCTCGAAAAAAATCATCCCACCATGGGGGAAATTTAGTGCATGCTAGCTTTCCCTCTTACACAATCACGAGCGCATCTCGGACAATCCAACCATGGGGGAAAGTTATCGTGTGCTAGATTTCCCTCTTGCACAAGAATGTGCTCATATCAGACAACATCATCCCACCGTGGGGGAAAGCTAGCGCATGCTATATTTCTCTTTTGCACAAGAGCAAGTGCATCTCTAACAACATCATTCCATCGTGGCAGAAAGCTACTGCGTGTTGGATTTCCCTCTTTATTAAGTTAGACTATTATTACATTCATATCCTTCAACAATAGTACCCGGATAAAAGGGAGCAATACCCCTGTGGTTTCTCCTCGAAGAATGCTAACCTGCTACCTCAAATTATGGATTTCTTCTACAAAATGAATAAAATACTAACCCTTTGATCACGTCAAGGGAATATGCCAAATCACTTCCTTGAAAAATTTGATCCATGCCTTTATAAAATTCAAGAAGTTTCAGCCACGCTCTAACCTTGGCCCTGATCAATCAACTTGTTGTTGTAAAATAAGTTTGAAAGCAGATTAGTAGTCTTTAGTCCAGTAAATCACAATGACATAAAATTGAGATAACCCTGTTGTTGGCATGTTTACAGGAAGAGTGTGTTTGTCATTGATGGAAAGAACAACACCGAACCAAATCTCGAGAGCACAGAAGACGAGAAAATTGAGAATAGATAGTGGCTTCCAGATGTGCAGACGAGGTCCAAGAGACAGAATCACAGGAGGAGAAAAGGTCGAGACCCGTGAACACCTAGAAATCCTTCTATGTCAGATCATAATCTTAGGAGGAAGAATGGAAGTGGCCTTTGGATCACCGATCTAGCGACCAACAACTGTCAAATTGAATTAGTGAAGGATAGGATAAGTGGGGAAAAATGATGGAGAATTCGATCATCCGAATTTCCATCAACCATCGAATTGATTTAAGTGGAAGGACAGGATAAGAAAGGGTTGAGATATGAGATCTCGATCACCCTAATTTCTATCAGTCATTGGATCATTCGAAGTGGAAGGACAGGATAAACTAGAAGAGCAACACCGTAGATAGATCGATCCATTGATCTAATAACATCGTCGAAGAACAACATTTTGTTCAGGTCAAATGTTGTGAGGAGTTTATTGTTCGGGGAATCTCATTTCGGAACAATTGACAAATTGAAAGTCGAATTACCCAAAGACCTAAATCTGAAATGAATAAGAACCATCGGATTTGGAGAAAATGCGATGACCGTTAGATCAGTGTCCAGTGACCAGAGGAAGAACATAGGAGAAGTAAAGATGTGATCCATTGGATATGAGCACCGAGGATCAACAACCATTGGATCCATAGATAAATGCACGGAGGTTAAGCCTTTGGATGAACATAGAAGAGAGGACTTGTCAAAGCCCCGAAGTAAGAAGGGACCGTCCAACGTCAATACTGAAAGGTGGCACATGATCCACAACTCTGGAGCAAATCACTTTGGGATTTTATGGTTGGAAAGGAAATGAAAAGTCCCAAAGTAATGAAGGAAGAATGTCTTAATTCACTCTCAGCTATCGATCTAAGATACATTTAAGGATTTAGGACAACTATTAGATCCAAGAGAAGAACATGTGTCACATGAGGATATCCATGTTAGGAAGAATACGTCATCAAGGACACATTGCGCAATCAGATAATGACAAGTTTCAAGTTGAATCAACATTTGAGGTAAGTGAAAATCATGAATCTGAGTGACACACGACAACTACTTAGGTCATGCCACATCATCAAGTGACATAAGCAAGTTATGTCACTGCGGGAATTTTACTTCGAGATTTTTACTACCAACAATTAGACTAAGGTCCTGCATTTCTGAATGTTGAAGACCCGAATAACAACATGTTCATTGATTGCCAGGAGGGGTACATGTCAGAAGATTACACATTAATGAGGAAATACTTCGGGAAAACGTGAAGGATAAAGGTTTGAAATCGTCGAAGCCTGAATAGCTGAAGTAGGTGGGATTCGTCGATATATGAGAGGACTGATGTCAGCAGATCTTCCATTTCTGAAGATATTCAATCAGAAGAAACGAGAAGTTGAGAATTGAGATCTCCAGAGTCCAGAGACCCGAAGGATATCTTGACCGTTAATCCAAGAGGGACACGTGTTAGTGGATTGTCAACTTCGAAATATTTACATATGGAGGAAAGCTAGGTTTGAGAGCTGAACCTCCCAAAGTCGGGATCAAAAAATCAATCACAGTTGTTTATCCGCAGAACTTGAAAGGATAGATATGAATCATCAGTTCAGGAGCACCGTCAAGATCATGAGATCGACGGTCCCATCACATTGCGAGGAATGAAGGTGCATGAATGTCAATGAGTTGAGGGTGGGCCACAATCGAAACCATGGTTTTGGATAAAGGATACGTGGAGGCTCGAGGTAAATTGCGGGGTGAAACACTGTTTGTTTTAAACCATGTTTGGACATGTCTGCAATCACGTGGTCACATAAGTTCATCGCCCAAGGTCATATCAAGAATGGAGCTAGTTCTTGCTAGGAGTTAGATTTGAGTTCAGGAGTTCAAAAGTTAGGAAATTCAGGGTTGGCTCACATCCAAATACCCAAAATGCAAAGTCCCTAAGTGCTTGGCCCCAGGTCATAGCCATCGGTCATGTGGAGAGAGAAAATAGAGGAAGGATCTAGCGTCTCTAAGCTCCACTTCAGATATCGAGAGTTGGAAGAATCGATAAGTCTCATACCAAGATTCCTGAAGTCATGAGTCACAAAGTGCCTGTTGGTTAGGTGTATGGTTATTGTCGATGGTCACATGAAGGAAGGGGCTTAAAAGTTAAAGAAGCTAAAAATGACTGACTGTTACTACCAGAGAAGATGAAGAGTTGTGACTGCCATAGAAGCCAGATAATCCCAGGATAACGCCCACTAATGATGAAGAGATTCAGAATAACTGCCAGAGAAGATGAAGAGTTTGAATCATGATCAGGCAGAGGACTCAAGGTGAGAAAGACATGTAGAACAAAGAAGATAGCATGCTTTTTCGAGAGTTATGAATGTGGGTAGGAGGATGTGAAGAGTAGTACCTGAAGTGGAGATTAGTGGTGCAGTGAAGAGAATGCATATGCAACACATAGCATAAAAGGAAGAAGAGAAGATGAACAACAGGGTGTTGTGCCCAGGAGGAAAAAGAGTTGAGCATAGAAGAAGAAATATGAAGAAGTGGAATAGAGTATAGAAGTTGAAGAAGGCAGAGGAGACATAGAGATGTAATAGACCATATCAAAGAGAGATCAAGTAAGTAAAGTTTTGTAAGATTCAATCAGGGTGGTAGGGTGGTGTGACGCAACACCCCTACCTTAGTAGGTTCTTCTTGACCTCCTGGTATTTGGATCTTTCTATTTCCCTGAGCCAAAATGGATCTTTAGTTTCCATTGGAATGTTAAATGTTTATAATACCACAGGTCCTTCTTAGAAGTTACAACTGCATGAACAAGCACTAGGCGTGAACCTCCACTCCACATGACTATTGACTTAACCCGAAAAGGTGTTTTAGATTTTGTGACTTCGTGATTTCTATTGTGAGTCTCCCCCGACTCCTTTGATTATCGAAACCCCAAAATGGGCTAATGGTCCTCTATATCTTCCCTTATGCCTCAACCATATGACCTCCAGTCTAACCCTGGGGTCCACCTCCGAGCGCATCGGAATTCTGTGACTCGTGATTTCATGATGTGACTCTTCTCTTGTTTCTTGAAGTCTAAAATCGTGATTTATTTGCTACAAATCAATGGTCTTGAACCTTCCACGATATGATGGCCCAGATCATGTCGAGACTTCACGTATTAGGGATTCCTGAACAACTTCCTCCTCTTTTCTGACTTTTGAAAGGACAAAACTCCAATCTCCAATCAATAACTCTCGTTCCTCCATATCTAACGATTGTTGATCCTCTTGAGCTTGCGAGTCTTGAAAGACACTCAACCTTATCCCCTCCACTGATCCATTGGATCCAATGGTCCATGGGAATTTGGTGTTTCTCCCTCCGAGAAATTCAACCATCCATTCAAGTTACCAATGATTCCTGGCCAAATAACTTGGTGTCCTTCCTCCTAATCTTGGTTTCTGTGAAGTGACTTCGACCCTCATCCTTTATTTGAACTTTCCAAGACTCTATCCCTCTTGAGCTTGATGTCGACTGCAAACTCAAGAATTCTAAGGGATTCCTTCACACACTCCTTGTGGCCTTCACGATAATATTTGATTATCCGAACTCCTCCAACTCTGTGTACTCCTTGTGACAATAGTTCTTCAACCACTCTAATGGTTGGAAAAATATAAGACTTCAACCTACCTACGCACACCTTGCATGAATATGTTCTATACTTTCACTTCTACTGGTATGAGGACAATGGTATCTCTCCTGAGATTTTATGAGATAGGACTCAAAACTCGTCAACGCACTCCTTTCGGACCTTCACTGCACTCCACGTACTCTCCCTCTCATGGACTTCATGCATTTAACATAAAATCATACACATAAAGCATTGAAATAAATGCATAATAGAGCATATAAGCTCACTGTAAACATAGCATTCAATATATGCAAACAATATTCATAACAACACCATGAAATTGAGTCAAATCATTCTTATATTAACTCAAGTGCCTCTATACATGGGTTCTATAGCAACAACTATTTGCTTATACAACGTCTACAATCCTCGTTCTTCTCTTCTCTCTTTCTCTTTTACTCTTTCTCTTTTACTCTACTCTCTTACAATGAGAATAATGATACAATACAATACATATGAGGGAGATTTCTCGAGTTTTCCCTCCTACAATTCTAGCAATATAATTGAATTAAAGATCTACAACTACTTTACATTCATTACATTAATTGCCTACAATTGATAGATGAGAGCATCCGCTCAAGATATGCATTACAATCCTCAAAAGATTTAAGAGCACTTATGTCTCTCCAGATATTACATTAATGTTCCATCCTTTTCAAATTCAAAATATCTTCAAAATGTGCGTTGGTGGATATCTAGTTGTCCTCCGCTTTACGCTTGCTTGCGATGCTCCTCCATCATACTCCTCTGGTTGAAAAATTCATGGACTCTTGTTCATGAGATCCTACACCATCTGTTCATGTTTATGGATATCTACTTCTCTTTCCCAATTGGCATCTTCAATTGGGCCTCCCTTCCACTTTACCAAATATTCAAAATATGTCTTTCTTTAGGTCTTCTTACCAACTCTTTGATCATTGATCTTTTCCATCTGCAACTTTTTAGCTACAAGCATTTGTTTGACCCACTAAAGTTCCTGTTGATTTTATTTTCCTCTCACTTCATCTGCCTTGTAAGGATACAGATATGCTACGTTGAACATGGGTGATATGCCCACATCATCTGGAGATTCTATCTCATCAGAATTTGCCTCAAATTTTCTCAGAATCTTACATGACCCTATCTTTTCATCTTCAACTTATTATATGTTCCCCTTAGGAATATTTCTTTTCTTAGATGTGCTAATACCAGATCTCACACTTCAAAGTGAATCTCTCTTCTGTGATGATCTTCTCTACGCTTGTATTCTTGTTTGGAACTCTGCAACCACTCTTTAATATTACTATGGAGCTATTGCATCTCTACTCCAAAATATTCCACTCCAACACTTCTGAACTCATTTTTCTCTACGTCTCTCAACTCATATACTCCTCTTGGTTGCATTCCATACATTATATGAAATGGGCTATGTCATGTGCTCCTATTAGGTAATTCATTATATGAAAATTCCAGTTGCAACAGAATCCAATCCCACTGACTATGATGTTCAGTGACTAAACTCCTTAATCAGTATCCCAAACTTCGATTTACTACCTCAGTATGTCCATTTGTATGAGGGTGATATGATGAGATAAAATACAGATTCGTCCCCAGCTTTTTCCATAGTGTCCTCCAGAAATGACCAACAAATTTGGTGTCTCTGTTTGAAACAATACACTTGGTTAAACCATTAAGTAGAACAAATTCTTTGAAAAACCGATTTGCAGTGTGTGTTGCATCATGAGTTTTCTGACATGGAATAAAATGTGTCATTTTTGAGAATTTGTCAACTACCACGAATATGGAACCACAACCTCTTTGTTTCCTCAACATTCCTAACACAAAATCTTTGCTTATTGTGTCCCATGGCCTCTCTGGTAGTGGAAATGGTTGATACAATCCTATATTCTATCTTTTCCCCTTTGCGTGTTGTCAAATTCTACATTTGTTGAAAAATTTCTTGACATCTGTCCTCATTCCTGACCAATAATACAAACTATTTAGTTGTGCAAATTTTTTGTCATGGCCGAAGTGTCCATCCAATCCCCCACTATGCTTTTCCTTTAAAAGTTTTTCTCTCATAGAACTCTTCGGGATACAACACTGATTTCGTTTGAATAATAATCCATCCTGGATCAAGTATTCAATCCATTGGATTATGTCTCACAGAACAGGATTCTCACATGCTTCATAAGCATCCTTGAAGTCTAAATCATCTCGATACATTTCCTTAAGGTTATCAAAACCTAAGGTTTTCAAATGAAACTCCTATAGAATCAAACATTTTCTACTCAATGCATCAACAACCTTGTTAGCATTTCCATAAATGTGCTTTATAACAAAAGTAAAGTTCTAAATAAATTCAACCCATTTTGCATGTTTCTGGTTCAGTTTATCCTGTCTTGTTATAAACTATAAGGCATGGTTGTCACTATACAAAACGAACTCTTTCGGAACCAGGTAGTGCCTCCATTTCTTCAACGTTTGTATGACTACATCAAACTCTTTATCATATGTGGAATAATTCCTTTTGGCATCATTCATCTTCTCACTGAAGTATGCAACTAGCCTATTGTCTTGAATTAAGACTGCTCCAATTGCAAATCCACTTGCATCACATCTCACTTGAAATTTTTTACTGAAATCTGGAAGAACCAGAACTGGCTATCTAGTTATCTTCTCCTTTAACAACTTGAAACTTTTCTCTGCTTCCTCTATCCAATGAAAATATTTATGTCTTTTCTTGAATGTGTTCATCATTGATGCACAAATTCCACTAAAATTCCTGATGAACTTCCTATAAAAACTAGCTAATCCATGGAATATTCTGACTTCAAAGATATTCCTTGGAGACAACCACTCTTTGTTTGCTTTTACCTTCTCAAGATCCATCTTCAACTCGTTCGAAGAGATCATGAACCCCAAATAAATGAGTTTTTTCTTCATGAAAGACGACTTCTTCATATTTATCAACAACTTCTCTTGTTACAACCTCCTCATTACTAGAATTAAATGTGTCAAGTTTTCTTCAACAGTCCTACTAAAGATCGGTGTATCGTCAAGATACATAATTACAAATTTTCCAATGAAATATTTCAATACTTTATTCATCAATATCATGAAACTACTTGGCTCATTCATCAAAGAAAATGGCATGATAATCCATTCATACAACCCTTCATTCATCTTGATATTTTTTTTCCATTCATCACCTTTCCTCACTCTAATATGACGATATCTACTTTTCAAATCAATTTTTGAAAAAACCTTTGCTCCACTCAAGCAATCCATCAAGTCATCCATCCTGGGTAAAGGAAATCTATACCTGATGGTGATTATTTTTATAGCCCTCAAGTCTATACACATTCTCCATCCACCATCTTTCTTTGGACTTAACACTGTTGGCACAACACATGCACTCACGGTTTCTCTAATCAATCCTTTGTCCATCAAATCATGGACTTGCTTCTTAACATATTCATTCTCCTACGGTGTCAATATGTACGTTTCTTTGTTTGGTAAACTCACCCTTGGTATAAGTTCAATTTGATGGCTTATACTCCTGATGGGCGGCAACGAACAAGGTAAATTTTCCACCACTATATCAACGAAATTCTCCAGCATTTCCTGAATCTCCTCGGGTAGATCATCTATTGAGGTACTAGTTAAAATGACTCTAGGTTTTCTCACCACATAAAAATGCATTTCTTCATCTTTCTTGACTTCATCCAGAAGTTCCTTCCTAGTCATGAGAAGTATAGTATTACTTGTTTCTTCTTTCACCTTATTGTCTTCAATTGGCAGCAACATATGTGTTCTACCATTCTTCTCCAAGGTCTATGTGTTCTTTCTTCCATCATGAACAACATTTATGTCATATTGCCAAGTCCTCCCCAACAACATATGGCATACATCCATGGAAATAACATCACATAAGATCTCATCTCTATATCCCCCTATCTTAAATTCAGCTAAACATTGTTTAGTGATAGTTACCCAATGTCCTTTTTGTAACCACGAAACCTTGTATGGGCTCGGATGTGCAACTGTCTCCAATTCCAGATTCTCAATCATCTCTGTGAATACTAGATTATTTGTTCTTCCACTATCAAAAATTACCTTGCATACCCTATCCTTGGTCTTGCAAGAAGTTTTGAACAAATTGTTCCTTTGGACTGGATTCTATATCTCTTTCTCTAGCTTCAAGAGAAATTTCCTCATCATTAAGGATCTTCTGCCTTCTGCATATTTTGCCTCAACATTTCTCCTTTGCACTTCTGAAATGTGAGCTTCGTATCCTCCATCCATTTTTCTATTGGGACATTAAAAATGTTTGTGTCTGAGCTTTCCACAGACAAAACACTTTATTTGACCTCCTCTGCCTCTTCCTCTTCCTCCGGCTTAAGGAAAAGTGTTCTTGTCGGCATAATTTCCTCCTTGTGAGATTCCTCCCCTTTCTGGGTGATTATGAAATTTATTTTCTTCATCCTTGGGCTTCTGTACTCTATCCTAGGAAATTGATTTACTTTTTCTCTGACTTCTACCTCTGCCTCTTTGACCTTGATTTCGGGAAAATTTCACTTCTGCCTTTGAAGCAATTTGATAAGCATCCTCCACACTCCTGATTTTCACCATGCTCATCTCATATTTAATTTCATATCTCAATCCATTCATGTATCTGGCTACTTTTTCATCATCACTCTCATGATGACCATCTCTAATATTGATTCTGTAAAATTCTTCAGTGTATTCCTTCACTGTCATCCCTTTCTGTATCAAATTCTGCATTCTTCGAAATAGATTAATTTGCTAATCTCTGGGTATAAACTTGGTTTTCATATTTTCTACCATCCTATCCTAGCTTTTGATTCTTTATGTAATATCCCTTAGCCAAACCCAAATGTAAATATAATCCAAGTATATTTAAGCTAGTGAGATGTTTAGACATCATTTTTGTAATACACTTTTCATGGCATGGTGTGTGCATATACTACGCAGTAAAGGATCTAATGTGCACATTTTTGAATACCGTGCATAGTAACTAAGGTGCACGCAACCTTAAAGAAAGAGGATACATCACTCAGTAAAAAAGTGTGCACGATATTAAGGTCAGTGAACCTTTGTGTATATAATATGCATTATAGGCTAGTGAGCCAGTATTATAAGCCAAAATACTTATGTCTTGGACTTAGGCCAACGTGCCTAGATGTCAAGGGCCAATGCACATACTTTGTACATGACTCATGATTAATATAAAATACATCACTGTGTGCAGACCAACCACGATAAAAGAGATGGGGGACTAAACTTCACCAGTTAGGGTAAGGGAGGGCCAAAAGTCAAGGAATATTATATTAATATTTCCTAAAACATAAAGTATGGACAATTAGTTTATCCTAAGTTCTAAAGTTGGGGACAAGTGGACAAAAGTAACTTCCAATATGACAAGTGTCAAGTTGGGGACATGCATTCATATCATGGGGAAACTTAGCTCAGTGGGGATTATTCGAGAGGGATACCTTACGAACGGGAAACGGGAAGGGAAACCATCAGACTAACCATCATTTTGATAGAGATTTCACAGTGATTCCAAAAACACACTCAGTTATCCAGTCATTGACTCCATGAACATTTCACTCATACATTATGTTATCCTTGAGACAACCATTCCACCTTTCTAAAACCTGTTTCCCATCCCTTTTGGTTGGTGTACCTGGTTAGCTTGGAGAGGGATTGAAGAATAGGGTTGTCAGGCCCATGAGCAGTTCTCTGGGTGAGAGAATTGTTGGGGATTGATTTCCGTAGATGCTAAACTGCAGCTACAGTGCTCTAAGACTTCTGGTCCGACCTATTGCTGAAGCCCTGGAAGGGAAGTGGGGCAGCCGAGGGACTGTTGAGCAAAGAAGGGGAAAACTTCCTTGGGTGGGACATGCATGTGGGGAATGAGAGGGTGTAGGATGTTAGTTGAGTGAGCACCTGAGACAGAGCCTTTCCTGTTGTCCATGAGTCTTAGCCTGGATAGGAATCCCTTTACCCTGGGTGGAGTTCAGTCCCAAATCGGGAGTGATTCACTGTTGAGAGTGATGAACAGGGTAATCTATGGATGGGAGGTTCGTGGATGGTCTGTACGTAGCTGGTGACAGTCTTTTTAAAAGATAAGTATCAATTGTATGATATATGGATATGTTTTTTTGCTATTTACATGCCCATGTTATGATTTTATCATATATGTGACTATGACTGCTTGTGTGCTTATGGGTAATTTCCTGTAAATGGGGCATATCGGTAATTAATGTTATTTTAATATAAAATTCGTATGTTATAGAAAGTAATGGTTTGTTTATGTTTAGATGTAAAGCTTCCGTGAGCGTGTTGTATGTAAATGTTTTAGTTGCATGGAGTCTAAAGACTAAATTTAGGTGGCATTGCTTAGTTGACTACTAGGTATGCTATTGTATGTTCTACAGTATGGGAACAAAAGATGTTCCCTAGAGTAGCATGTCCCAGTCTGATGGCTGGGAATATTAGTGACTAGTGTCAGAGCATGAGTGGTTGCTCTGGAGTGGCATACCCTGGCCTTAGGTTGGTCGAGGGGCTCGTTACAGTTTGGTATCAGAGCCTTAGTTCAACATTGATCTTGGATGGACCAGAAGGGTGCAATCGAAGTGAATATTCATAGAAAAGTAAATTTGAAGTGACCAAAATTAGAGTCATAGAGTGTCCTTGGAAAAGGTTGGCGTACTAGTGTGTGTGGTAAATTTAGCACCTCACGGGAAACCATGGCGTGCCAATGTGTGCGGTAAATTGTGGCGTAGTATGGTAGATTATTATGTGTAGATGCATGCGCTAAAATGATCCTTGCGCGATAAGAACACACATAGTGTTTGCAGAGTTTTGTTGGTACGTTCATAAGTATGAGTATAAGTTGTTTCACGATGGTGTATTCAGTAGTGTTTGCAGATATTTGAGCGCGAAGTAGTATGTTAAACTTGACATGGTGCATGCATAGGATGAAAATGCATATGGAATATCGGTGCATAGTATCGAACTGTGTGCAATGGATATTGGTGCACAACACCAGAGTACTGCGCGTAAGTAGTCGGTATGATGAAGAAGTATTGTGTAGTAGATTTAGGTGCGTGGAGAAGCGTTTACGTTGTAATATTGCTATGCACGATAATATAAATGAACAGTTCAAGTTAATGTGTGTGAAGTTGCTTGGAAGGCGAGGAGTCTGAGTTTAAATTGAATAATAATAAAAGAAAAATAAACACATAACCTCTTTGAAGCATTAATTAAAAAGAATTTCGAATTTTAATTTCTTCTGATTTATACAGATGAAAATAAAATATAAGATTACAAGAAAAAATTATTATAAAAGAAAACAAGAGTAATAACATCACCAGATAGAAATTGTAATAAAACAGTCTAAAATCTGTTTCTGTATTTATATAATCATATTAATCACAAAATTACAAAAGGGTGATGATAGCAGTTAGCCTATTGTAAAAAGGGTCATTGAAGAATAGGCCTATCATCTCTGGTACTCTTTACCTCCACTACCGATTGTTCAAAGTTCATTGAGATATGCTTATCTTAGTTGAAGACTTACTTCATCTTAGTGATCTCCACCTTTAAAGAGGAGTCTAACTAGATCGGTTGATTTTCTCCAACACTTTCGTCCGCTTCAACCGTAGATTCCTCCTTCTTATGCCACTTACTCCTTTTCTTCTTAGAGGTTGGCCTGTTGATGGCTAAATCCTTTATAGTGGGATTCATCCTAACTTCCAATCATGAGTCTATAACTAGCTCTGTGTGGAACTTAGTTGCTAGAAGGTGGGCGAGGACCCTTTCCTCCTTATTCATAGGAAATCCTAGCATGTTGCTCGAATAACCAGTCTCACTCGACTTAGCTTTGTCCATGTATCTCAGGTTGGGGATACCAAAATGTGTCTCTAAAGAGAGAAGGAAGTCGAGAAACTTGAATATTACTACGCTTATGGATACACAAATATCTTCATACTTAGGGAGTGGTAATTATAGAAATCTATTTATGAAGCGCAAACAAATTACATACAAAAAGTGTTGGGTTTCCATGCTCGGCCAATCCATTTCGAATGATTAGATTTTAAGATTTGTTACATGGCAGTGTTCATATGATGTCACATGGCTGTGAAGTACCAAACAAATGAAGAAGGGTGATCTGACTAGCCGTCGCCCGCTCCATGAGTGGTGGTTTTGATATGTTGAGACATGTGATACCACATCATGTCCAAAGTGGTTTCGACAATACCACCTTCTTGCGCGAGTGTATCTTGGAAGGCACTGCGCGTCAATGTTCTCGAGACTTGGGTCTTCTCTAGAATTGTCATGGTGATAACACCAGGAAACCGGGAGTGATAATGTTGATGTGTATGTTGAATCGAAATGGTGCATATTCTCATGAATTGTTGATTAGTTAGTCTGATTATTTTCGATGGCTATACATTTTGTAGAATTAACAACAACTCGGTCAGGAAAGACCAGCACAAAGTTTGTAGGGATGGAAGAGGCACAGGGGAATTATAGTCATCTAGAGAAGAGTAGAGGGATGTTTGTCCATTTGGGAATGGAAGGAACTAACTCCAATGGACATGGAGAAGAAAGGAATGAAGATATGAATATGGCTGAGACCATTAAGAATTTCCAGAAGGATGTCCAAAGCCATAAATATGATAATGAAAGGATTATGAAAGCCAAAGAGCAGTAGGATGAATTTGACATGAAACTATTGGAAGGTTTGAATAGAATAGAGAATAAATTAGTTAAGAAGAGTAATTCAAGTAGATCTGAGAGTCACAAATCTTCAAAGGATAAGAGAGAAGTAAAAAGTGCTAGTAGGCATCACCATCATTCCCATAAGAGAGCAGGAAACAACTCAAGTCTATCCCCTACTAGAAGGTATAAGAGATCTGGAGTGGATGAGATGCGAGGAGAAATGAACAAAATCAAACCTCCTACATTTTATGGTGAGCACAAGAAGGATGAATATGTTGAAACATGGTTGCTAGGCATGAGGAAGTATTTTCAATTGCATAATTATTCTTCTCATGCTGAAGCTAGAATCACTATTTATCAACTCAAAGGAAAGGCCTCCATGTGGTGGGATCAACTTGTGCAGGTACAACACATTATAGAGAAAAGTGTTACTTGGAGAGAATTCAAGAAGTATTTTGAGAAGAAGTACTTAACCAAGAGATACTATGACAAGAAAATTAAAGAGTTCTTTGAACTTAAGCTTGGAAGTATGACCATAGATGAATATGAGAGAAGGTTTCTGGAACTGTTGAAGTATGTCTCTTTCATTAAGGATGAGACAGTCAAGATTCAATGATAATTAAGTGGATTTCCATCGTTCATCAGTGACAAAATAAAGTATGATGATCCCAAGACTTTAGAAGAGACCATAAGAAGAGATAAATGCTTATATGACCAGCTAAAAGCAAGACCATATTTCCAAAAGGATTGAGAAGACAATAAGAAATTCAATATGGATTAGAGGAAGAAGGGAGTTAAGCCACCATTCTTCAGAAATAATCCACAATGGTAGAAAATGCATAAGGAAACCAGAGTCATTGACACAGGGAGTCAAGGGCCAAGACAACCACCTAGGCAATGTTGGGTTTGTAAAGGAGACCATAGGTTCATAGATTATCCTCATAGAGGTGAAAAAGGTAAGGCTTTTCACAATGTAAAACGAGATGAGACAGTAGAGGACATGGGCAGAAATGTGCCAAGGATTTATGGATCCCTGGACAATAAGAAACCAAAGTATTAGTCCCACATGATTGAAGTGGAAGGTATGATCAACAACCAAACTCTTGCTATTTTAATTGATTCAGGATTTAGCCATAGTTATATAGACCCAAAGATGGTGGAAAGTTTTCAATTGCCAAGAAGCAAGCATGGGAAATCCTCGTTGGTGCAACTGGCTACAGGAGCTAGAAGAAAAGTTAATGAGATGGTTAAGTCCTACCTCATAGACATGAATGGACTAAATACCAGGGTAGATTTGAACATATTACCCTTAGGTTCCTATGACTATTTAATTTGGATGGATTGGTTGGACCCACACCATGCTATATTGGATTGTCATAACAAAGCATTCACTTGTTCAGATTGTCATAAAGTGTAGGGAATTCCCAAGGCAGTAATCATTAGAGAAATTTCAGCATTACAACTAAAGAAATGTTATAGAAGAGGATGTCAAATATTTGCAGCTCATATGGAGGAGACACCTAAAGACAAGGTGCCAAATTTGGAGGATTATGCAGTCCTGAAAGAGTTTGAATATGTATTCAAGGAAGTACCAAGACTACCCCCAAGGAGAGACATTGATTTCTCTATAGATTTGATGCCTGAAGCAACGCTAGTATCACAGATTAATTATAGGATGAGTACACCAGAATTGAAGGAGTTGCAAATGCAGCTTGAAGAACTTCTGAAGAAGGGGTATATATTCCCAAGTGTATCACCTTGGGGTGCCCTTGTATTGTTTGTGAAAAAGAAATATGGAACGTTAAGATTGTGCATTGACTTCAGACAATTGAATAAAGTGATTGTTAAGAACAAATATCCTCTACCAAGGATTGATGACCTCTTTGATCAATTGAAGGATGCAAGGATATTTTCAAATGTAGATCTCAGATCAGGATACCATCAGGTAAGAATTAAAGAAGAAGATATTAGAAAGACCGCCTTTAGGACAAGGTATGGTCATTATGAGTTCACAACGGTACCATTTGGATTGTCAAATGCACCAGCTATTTTCATGTGCTTAATGAATGGTGTTTTCCGAGAGTATTTGGACAAGTTTGTCATTGTATTTTTGGATGACATTATTATATATTCCAAGTCAGAGGAAGAGCATGAACATCATTTAAGGATGGTGTTGCAAGCATTAAGGGAACATCATTTGTATGCAAAATTGAGTAAGTGCTCATTTTATTAGAAACGAATTCATTATTTGGGGCATATCATCTCAGAAGATGGGATAGCAATGGACCTTGAGAAGGTAGAAGACATTAGAGAATGGTCAGCACCAAATAATGTGACAGAGGTCAGATCTTTCATGGGCCTTGCAGGTTATTATAGGATATTCATTGGAGGATTCTCAAAGATAGCACACCCAATCACTTCCTTGCAAAGGAAAGGTATGAAGTTTCAGTGGACGTCGGACTGTGAAAGGAGTTTCCAACATTTGAAAAAATTATTGACAAGTAATCCAATACTAAGGATCGCAGACCCAATGAAGATTTCATTGTATGCACAGATGCATGTAATGAAGGACTGGGTGGAGTCCTCAGTCAAAATGGATTCGTGATATGTTATGAATCAAGGAAGTTGAAGGAGCATGAAAGAAACTATGTCACTCATGATTTGGAGTTGGAAGCCATAGTGCATGCCCTAAAGAAATGGAGACACTACCTCATGGGAAAGAGGTTTGAGATAAGAACAAACCACAATGGTTTGAAATATTTATTTGATCATCCAAATATAAATGCTATACAAAGCATATGGTTATAATTTCTAAGTGAATATAACTTTGATATAAAGCATATCAAAGGGAAAGAAAATAAAGTGGTTGATGCACTCAGCAGGAGGGTGCATGAGCTTCATGCTACAACTATCAACATGTATTAGAATGATGTTAAAAGAAAAATTATGGAGGCTGCAAATACAAATCTGCAGTACAGATAATTGGTAGTAATGCTTCAGCAAGGTAAGACACCATAGAAGATGGATAATTATAAGTTGGGAGTAGATCAAATACTGCTGCAGAAGAACATAATTTTTATACCAAATGTCCAGGACTTGAAACGTATAATTTTACATGAGATGCATAATGCTCCTTATGCAGGGAACCTTGGATATCAGAAAACCATAACAGTGGTTAAGAGCCAATAATTTTGTCCAGTTATGAAGAGAGAAATTGCAAAATACATCTCTAGGTGTATGGAATGTCAGAAAGTTAAAACAGAGCATAGGCACCCAACAGGATTGCTACAACCTTTGCCCATTCCTGAATGGAAGTGGGAAGTGGTGAAAATGGATTTTATTATGGGATTGCCTAGAATAGGAAAGCTACATGATTCAATTATGGTAGTGGTGGAAAATATCACAAAATTTGCCCATTTTATTCCACTAAAAAGTACTCACAAAGCAACAGATGTTGTTGATATTTTCATGAAGGAAGTGGCACGATTGCACAGAATTCCTAAAACGTTTATTTCTAACAGAGACCCAAAATTCACCTCGAATTTATAGAAATGATTGCTCAAAGGATTCAGAATGAATCTGAACCTTAGTACAACATATCATCCCAAGTCTGATGGACAGACAAAAAGAGTGAATAGGGTGACAAAAGATATGTTGAGAATGTATGTGATGGATAAACCATCGAAATGGGAAGACTACCTACACTTGGTAGAATTCACTTATAACAATGGATATAAAGATTCATTGAAAATGAGCCCATTTGAAGCACTTTATGTCATAAGGTGCAATACTCTAGTAAGATGGGATAATCCAGCTGATAGAACAATAGTCGGGCCAGAATTGCTCAAGGATATGGAGGACCAAATGTTAAAAATTAAGAAGAATTTGAAACCTCCTCAAGATAGATAGAAAAGTTATGCTGATTAAAATAGAATCCACAGAGAAGTCAAAGTGGGTGATCATGTTTTCCTAAAAGTGAAAGCTAACAGGAGCTCCCTAAAGCTGGGAAGCTGCGCCAAGTTAGCAGCCAGATTTTGTGGACCATTTGAAATCCTAGAGAGGATTGGTCCAGTTGCTTATATGATTGCATTACTTGCATCTATGTCTTTTCGTAATGTCTTCCATGTATCATTTCTAAAGAAATATATACCCGATGCTAATCATGTTATTGATTGGAATGTTATTCAGGTGGAGCAAGGATGCACTTTCCAAGTGCATCCGGTGTGCATCCTGGATCAAAAAATCAAACTCCGGAATCAAGCCATAGAGCTTGTAAAGGTCCATTGGACCTATTATGGACCTAAAGACGCTACTTGGGAGCATGAGGATGCAATGCAGATAGAATAACCACATCTTTTTGAATATTTTTGAGAATTTTGTTGTATATGGGTACATGACGCACTAAGGACAGTGAATAAATAAGGGGAGGGGATTGTAATATCCCTCGATCGAACCCAAATGTAAATATAATCCAAGTATATTTAAGCTAGTGAGCTATTTAGACAACATTTTTGTAATACAACTTTCATGGCATGGTGCGCGCATATATTGTGCAGTAAATGGATGTAATGTGCACATTTCTGAATACCCTGCGCACTAACTAAGGTGTGCACAACCTTAAAGACAGAGGATACAACGCATAGTAACAAAGCGCGTGTGATATTAAGGTCAGCAAACCTTTGTGTATATAATATGAATTATAGGCTGGTGAGCCAGTATTATAAGCCGGAATGCTTATGTCTTGGACTTAGGCCAGTGTGCCTAGATGTCAAGGGCCAATGTGCCTACTTTGTACATGACTCATGATTAATATAAAATACATCACTGCATGTAGACTGACCACGATGAAAGAGATGGGGGACTAAACTTCACCAGTTAGGGTAAGGGAGGGCCAAAAGTCAAGGAATATTATATGAATATTTCATAAAACATAAAGTATGGATAATTAGTTTGTCCTAAGTTCTAAAGTTGGGGACAAGTGAACAAAAGTAACTTTTGATATGACAAGTGTCAAGTTGGGGACATGCATTCATATCGTGGGGAAACTTAGCTCAGTGGGGATTATTCGAGAGGGATACCTTTCGAATGGGAAACAGGAGGAGGGGAAACCATCATACTGACCATCATTTTGACAGAGAGTTCACGGTGATTCTAAAATCACAGTCAGTTATCTAGTCAATGACTCCATGACCATTTCACTCATACATTCCATTATCCTTGAGACAACCATTCCACCTTTCTGAAACCTGTTTCTCTTCCATTTTGGTTGGTGTACCTGGTTATCTTGGAGTAGGATTGAAGAAGCGGGTTGTCAGGCCCATGAGTAGTTCTCTAGGTGAGAGAATTACTGGGGATTGATTTTCGTAGGTGCTAAACTGCAGCTACAACACTCTGAGACTTCTGGTTCGGCCTCTTGTTGAAGCCCTGGAAGGGAAGTGGGGTCGTTGAGGGATTGTTGAGATGAGAAGGGGCACACTTCCTTGGGTGAGACAGGCATGTGGGAAATGAGAGGTTGTAGGCTGTTAGTTGAGTGAACACCTGAGACAGAGTCTTTCCTGTTGTCCATGAGCCTTAGCCTGGATAGGAATCCCTTTACCCTGGGTGGAGTTCAGTCCCAGCTCGAGGGTGATTCACTACTGAGAGTGATGAACAATGTAATCTATGGATGGGAGGTTCGTGGACGGTCTGTAAGTAGTTGGTGAGATTATTTTTAAAAGATAAGTATCAATTGTATGATATATGGATATGATCGTTTTCTATTTACATGCCCATGTTATGATTTTATCATATATGTGACTATGACTGCTTGTGTGCTTATGGGTAATTTTCTATAAATGAGGCATATCGGTAATTACTGTTATTTTAATATTAAATTTGTATGTTACAGAAAGTAATGGATTGTTTATGTTTAGATGTAAAGCTTTCATGAGCGTATTGTATGTATATGTTTTAGTTGCATGCAATCTAAAGAATAAATTTAGGTGGCATTTCTTAGTTGACTACTAGGTATGATATTGTATGTTATGTAGTATGGGAATGAAAGATGTTCCCTGGAGTAGCAAGTCCCACCCTGATGGTTGGGAATGTTAGCGACTGGCGTCAGAGCATGAGTGGTTTCTCTGGAGTGGCATACCTCAGCCTTAGGTTGGTCGACGGGTTCGTTACACTTTATTTTCCTTTGCAATTCCTGTCATCTTGCAGTTCATCCCACCACAGTGTTGCATGCCCTTTCAATCTAGTGACTGTGTGCTTTACTTTCTTATCTTCTTCGATATCCTCATAATCAAAGTATTTATCTAGAGCTCTAAACCAATATAACATCTCCTCAACATCTAATTCTCCTTCATACATCGGGATGTCCATTTTTTCTCTGGCCACTATTCTTGCAACAACTTTAAATAGACATTCTTCTGCAACATCTTTGAATGCAACTTCTTCTTCGGATCCATCTTCATTTTCTCTTTTGGCCTCACTGATATCTCTAGTATTAGGTGTTCATCTCTTTTTTGTCTCCATAGCATCCAATCGAGCATAAAGTTATTTAATTTCCCTTTCCATGACTGGATCGGGCATGGGTCTATCTTGACATCTTCTTGGCGGCATTGTTTCAATCTGGCCACACAAAATTTGAATCACAACTTGCCTTAGTCTTTTCTGGATTACAGAAAAAAATGATTGATAGGCTCTGATACCACCTAACACATCACCACTACCTCAGTAGGTTCTACTTGACCTCTTGGTCTTTGGATCTTTCTATTTCTTTGAGCCGAAATGGATCTTTAGTCCCCACTGGAACCTTAAATGCGTATAATACCACAGGTCCTTCTTAGAAGTTACACCTGTGAGAACAAGCATTAGGCGCAAACCTCCACTCCACATGACCACCTGGTGTAACCATTGACTTAACCCGAAAAGGTGTTTCAGATTTCATGACTTCGAAATTTCTATTGTGAGTCTCCCTTGACTCCTTCGATTCCCGAAACCAGGATATGAGATAACGGTCCTCTAGATCCTCCCCTATGCCTCAACCATATGAGATTAAGTCTAACCCTTGGGTCCACCTCCGAGCACGTTGGGATTTCATGACTTGTGAGTTCACGATGTGAATCTTCTCTTGTTTCCCAAAGTCTGAACTTGTGACTTCCTTTCTATGGATCAACAGTCCTAAACCTTCCACGATATGATGGCCCAGATCATGTATGGAATTCACGTATCAGTTATTCGCCAACAACTTCCTACACACTTCTGACTTCCGAAAGGTCGAAACTCCAATATCCAATCAACAACTCTCATTCCTCCAGATCTAACAAATATTGATCTCTTGAGATTGTGAGTGTTGAAAGACACTCAGCCTTATCCCCTCTGTCGATCCACTAGATCCAACGATCCATGAGAATTCAGTGTTTCTCCCTTCGAGAAATACAACCATTCGTTCAAGTTCTCAAATATTCCTGGCCAAATAAATTGGCGTCCTTCGTCCTGAGCTTGGTTTCTGTGAAGTGACTTCGACCCGCGTCCTTCCTTTGAACTTTCCAAGACTCTATCCCCCATTATCTTGATGTTGACTGCAAACTCAAGGATTCTAAGGGATTTCTACATGCACTCCTTGTGGCCTTCATGATGATCTTTGATTATCCAAACTCCTCCAACTCTGTGTACTCCTTGCGATAGTAGTTCTTAAACCACTCTCGTAGTTGGAAAATTATAATACTTCAACCTTCCTATGCACACCTTGCACGACTCTGTGCTATACTTTCACTTCTGCTAGTATGAGGACAACGATATCTCTCCTGAGATTTTTTGAGATATAACCCAGAACTTGTCAACGTACTTCTTCAATACCTTCACTGCACTCCTTGCAGGAATTCTAAAGAAGAGAAACAATTGAAACTCATACTCTCCCTCTCACAGAATTCATACATTCAACATGAAATTATACACATAAAGAATTGAAACAAATGCATAACAGATCATATAAGAAAACTGTAAACATACCATTCAATAGATGAAAACAGTATTCATAACAACACCATGAAATTGAGCCAAAGCATTCTTATATTAACTCAAGTGCCTTTTTACATGGTTTCTATAGAAACACCTATCTTCTTATACAACTTCTACAATCTATGTTCTTCCCTTATCTCTTTCTCTTTTACACTACTCTCTTACAATGATAATAATGATACAATACAATACATACGAGGGATCTTTCTCGAGTTTTCCCTCCTACAAATTTAGTTATCTAATCGAATTAAAGCTTTATGACTACTTTACATTCATTACATTAATTGCCTACAACCAACATATGAGAGCATCCACTCAAGATTTGCGTTACAATCCACAAAAATTTAATATCACTTATGTCTCTCCAAATATTACATTAATGTGCCATCCTTTTGAAATTCAAAATATCTTCAAAATGTGCACAGGTGTGTATCCAGTTGTCCTCCGCTTTGCACTTTCTTGCGATGCTCCTACATCATGGTGCTAGGGAGGATTGTAGTCCTCTAAATTCTAGTTGGTGATAGAAGATATTCTGGGAGTTGGTGCTTCCATCTAGTGGGTTCTAGAGAAACTTGGGAGTTGGTGCTTCCATCTAGTTAGTGCTAGAGAAATCTGAGAGTTGGTGCTCTCTGCAAGTTGTAGCTTGCTATCAGAGGTTGTAGCCTCATATTTGTGTTGGATCTCAAACAATGTGATGTAGATGAAAGTTGGATCTTGATTGACATCCTAAGAAGAAGAGGTTTTCACCCTTATGGGTTTCCTCATGAAAATTAGTGTCTTTCTGTATTCTGTGTGATTTATCAAATATTGTATATCTATACATGATAAGTTATCAACAACACATTCAATAATACTCTAAAAGGAATCAGAATAATAGGAAAATTTTCAAGCGTATATACATAACTGATTCACCCCCCCCCCCTCTCAGTTATATTTCCAACAATTGGTATCGGATCCAGTGCCTTTGATCAAAGGTAGATCCATAATATTGAACATGACTAGTCATGACGGAAGTTCAACTAATAGACCCCCTCTTTTTGATGGAACAAACTTTGTCTTCTAGAAAATAAGAATGAGAACACATTTAATGTCTTTGGGTGTTGATGTTTGGGATTTCATTGAAATGACATATGTTAAGCCTATAGAGTTGGCCTCAAAAGATGATAAGATGGAGTTTAGCTTTAATGAAAAAGCAATGAATGCTATCCTCAGTGGACTTTTTGAAGCCAAGTTTGTGAAAGTCATGCACTGTGATTCAGAAAAAGTTATGTGGGACAAGTTGATAAGTAGTTATGAAGGTAATGAAAAGGTGAAAGACACAAAACTTTAGAATCACAAACTGAAATTTGAGCAATTAAAGATGGATGAAGATGAAATTAACAGTAAGTAATTCTTACGTATAGAAGAACTTGTCAACACTATGAAAGGCCTATGTGAAACAATATATGAATATTTTCTAGTCCATAAATTGTTAAGATTGCTTCCTGATAGACTTAACTCAAAGGTCTCTGCTATAGAGGAAATAGTTGATCTCAAAATCTTGATACGAGATCAACTTATTGGAACCTTTACTGCTTATGAAATGAGAATCACCAAAGGTAAATCCACTACAAGAGAGACATCCTTTAAAGTAGATAAAAACAAAGACTCCGATATAGATGATATTGAAGCAAATTTTGTGAGAAGACTGATGAAAGGATAAGACAAATACAAAGGTAAACTACCCTTCAAATGTTTCAACTATGGTAAGATAGGTCATTTTTCATCTAAGTGTGCTCACAAAAGAAAGGAACAAACATATGACGATGAAGAGAACCACAAACAAAATAAGGTCTATAAAGAGAATAATTTTAAGAAGAAAATCCTTTGTGTAAACAATGATGATGATCCCTCAGATGATGAAAGTAATGACTCTTCTATTGAAGATAAAATAAATGATATCATGCTAATAGATTTAGAATATATAAACATTGAAGATATCGGAAGTGAGTTCATTGATTGTGAAGCAGTAGTATATCTTGAAGGAGAACTTGTCAGTGCCATGGAAGAGGTTGATAAAATCAGAGAAAAGAAAAGAAAACAAAAATAGTTACTGCTCAGGTATGAGAAAACATGCAATGAACCATCAGAAGAAATTAATTTGTTGAAGTTTTAGAAGAAGCTAAGAATATTGAAGACATCCTCAAACAACAATGGAAGGAAACTGAAACAAAAGGTGAAAAATTGGAAGCTGAAGTAGTAACTGTTAGAAAAGATCTAGAGAAATTCTAGGCCTTATATCATCAGAATCTAACAAGTATTAAAGCCTTAGAAGGATTAGCCTCCATTCTGAATCAACAAAGGAATTCGAATTTGAAAATTGGTTTGGGTTATGAAGAGGGATCAAGTAGTGGTCAACCAAACAACAAAGAATCCATCAAGTTTGTCAAATCTACAACCATTGACAACAACAAACCTACAGAAAGAAAGGAATATAATCAGCCACCAAGGAGGAGTGAAGGAAAATCTACCAGGACTGAATCTGTATAACAAATAAATAATACACCCTCTGCTCAAGAAAATCATCAACATGGAAGAAATCGACTTTCTCAAAGAAGACATTCATTTTCTAGGTACAAAGATTTTTTCTATGGATATTGTTTTTACTGCTCTAACTTTGGCCAAAAAGCTGTAAATTGTTCTTTAACATTTAGACATGAGCAATGAAGACAGCCAAGGAATAAGTATCTTCCACAACAAAGAATGAGAAAAACAAGTAACAAACAGCCACAGACTGCAAATCATGTGATGGTTGGGAAAAGGACACAGATTACACATAAAAATCATTATGATCCTTTATTCTATGAACCAAAATGTTACATCTACCATAATTATGGACATAAAGTTGTATATTGTTGCTTAAAAAACTATATGCCAGATTCAAATCATAGAGCTGAAAATGTCAAGGTTTGGAAGAAGAACGAATATAACAAGTGTGGATTAGTGTTGTCAGCTCAAAGACAAAACTACACCTGGTATATTGACATCGAATGCTCCACTCATATGACAGGTGACAAAAGTAAGTTCCTATTACTCAAAGAAAATAAATCAAGGAGTTTGACCTTTGGAAATGATGCTCTAGGGAAGATTAGAGGTAAAGGTCTAGTAAGCTTAAGTAATGGAAGAATCAAATCTTAGGATGTATTATTTGTTGATGGTTTAAAGAATAATATTCTTATTGTCAGTTAGATATGTGACAGAGGATGCGAAGTCACTTTCACTAGAATAATTGTCAAATAAAGACACTAAACACAAGAGAGAGGATTGCAAAATGGGTTAGAACTGAAAACAATGTATATGTTCTGAAGGACGATAAGGAAAAATGTCATTTAAGAAAACTTGATGAAAGATGGTTATGGAACAAAAGGCTTGGACACCTGAATTTTAATCATATTGTCAAATTGAATAATGAAGGCGTTGTGAAAGACCTTCCAAGAATATCTAAGCCTAATAACTCTATATGTGAAACCTGTCAAATGGGGAAGCTAACTCGTGCTCAATTAAAATTGAAGAGTTTCACATATTCAAAGAAACCACTTCAAATTGTTCATATGGATCTGTGTGGACCATCATGAAAGGAAGGAACTGGAGGAGAACGTTACTTTATGCTAGTCATTGATGACTTCTCCACTTATGTGGGTTTCCTTTCTGAGAGAAAAATCTGATGCATTTGAGAAGTTTAAAAATTTTAAGGCGTTAGCTAAGAATCATATAGGAAGGAAGTTAAAGGAAACTCTCTCAGACAAGGGAGGATAATTTATGTCAAGATATTTCAAAGAATTTTGTGACAAACATGGAATTAAAAGAGAATATACTATTCCAGGTACTCCTCAACAAAATGGAGTTGCATAACGCCAAAATAGATTAGTTCAGGAGATTGCAAGGGCTATGATGAGTGAAAGGGACATTTCACAAACCTTCTGGGTGGACGTTGTTCATATTATAAACAAAGTGCATCTAAGGCCGAACAATGATAAAACTCCATATGACTTGTGTTTTGGTTGACCTGCATCAATCAAGCACTTCAAAGTATTTGGAATTAAATGGTACATCAAGAATAATGATGATCATCTGGGAAAATTTGATGGTAGAGATGATGAAGGTATATTCTTAGGATATGAAATGAACAATAAAGGATACAAAATAATGCATAAATTAGTAGATTGTATTGATGTTCGAATTAATGAAGAAACTCTTGTAAAAGATCCATAGAGAATAAGCATTAAGCTGGATGAAAAACATGATGAGAATAATGAATATAAAGAACAACAGATCTCAGAGTCGTGAGAATATGATGAATTAGGTGAAGAAGAGACACCCAAAAAAGAAGAGTCAGGACAAAAATCAACATCAAATCCTTCCTTCAGAATTACTCAAAAGAATCATCCTAAAACTCAGATAATTGGTGAGAAAGACAAAGGTGTACAAACTAAGAGAAGGATAATAAAAGACACCGAGCAATCACATATAGCCTTCATATCCATGGTGGAACCTAAAAACTTTAATGAAGCCATTAAAGACGTAAATTGGTTAAAATCAATGAATGAGGAACTAGAGTAGATTGAAAAGAATGACACTTGGGAACTCGTTCCTAGGCCAGCAAATAAAAATGTAATAGGATCCAAATGGGTCTACAAAAACAAGATGAATGAGAAAGGAAATATTGTAAGAAATACGGCTAGATTTCTCTACAAAGGATATGCTCAAATAGAAGGACTGGATTTTGATGAAACATTTGTGCCCGTAGCAAGATTAGAAGTTATTAGAATGTTTCTTTCCTATGCATGTCATAAATAGTTTAAAGTCTATCAAATGGATTTCAAGTCAGCTTTTCTAAATGGAGATCTAAAATAAGAAGTATATATGGAACAACCAAAGGGTTTCCAACAGTCAGATAACCCTAAATTTGTCTACAAGATGAAGAAATCATTATATGGTTTGAACCAAGCTCCTTGTGCCTAGTATTATAGACTGGATAAGTATCTTCAAGACAAAGGGTTCAAGAGAGGAATAGTTGATAGAAATATATATATCAAAATAGAGGGTAATGATTTTCTCATTGCGTTGGTCTATGTATATGACATCATATTCATAAGCAATAATGCTTCATTGGTACAATGGTTTTCTTCTGCCATGCAGTCTAAATTTGAAATGTCTATGATAGGGGAACTGTCATTTTTTCTTGGTCTACAAATTACTCAAAGTTCTGAAGGAATATTTATTTCTGAGGAGAAATATCTAAGAGAAATGTTGAAAAGGTTTCAAATAGAAGACTCTACACCTATGAGGAAACCTATGGTCACTGGATGTAAGTTAAGCAAGGATGATGAATTGCCTGATGTTGATCAGAGTTCATATAGGTCTATGATAGGTAGGATATTGTACATCACAACATCTCGTCCAGACATAATGCATGCTTTCGGAATGGTAGGAAGGTATTAGGGTGCACCTAAATAGAGTCATCTATTAGCTGTCAAAAGAATATTCAGATACTTGAAAGGAACAATGAACTATGGCCTATGGTATCCTAAAAATCATAATTTTCAATTATCAGTCTATTCAGATGTTGATTGGGCTAACTACATGGATGAAAGGAAAATCATGAGTGGAGGTGCATTTTTCTTAGGATATTCTCTTGTAGCATGGTTGAGCAAGAAGAAAGGTTCTATTTCCTTATTGACTACATAAGTTGAATACATTGCAGATGCCACTTGTTGTACCCAAGTATCATGGATGATTCATACACTTACAAACTTGGAGGTAAAGTATAATGCACTGATACCAATTCATTGTGATAATACTAGTAAAATTAGTGTGTCAAAGAATATTGTATTTCACTCCAAGACCAAGCATATACCCATCAAGTATCACTTCTTGAGGGAATAGGTAACCAACACTATTGTTTCTTTGCATTATATTCCATCCAAAGATCAGATTGTTGATATCTTCACTAAACCGCTTGCAAAAGCTCAATTTGAGTATCTACGCTAGAAGTTGGGCGTGACCTTATCTGATCAGGGGAAGAGTGCTCCTAGTATATCTGATCAGGGGGAGCACAGAGTCACTCTCTATTTTCTTTGACATTAATGTCAAACGGGGAGAAAAATGTGTTGTTTGTATGCTATAGTTGGAGGTCTAAGCAGAATAGTGTAGCCTTTTAGGGTTTCCATCAATGCCAAACCTCGAGAGCGCAAAATATGAGAAAGATCAAAAGAGATAGCGGTTTCTAGAAGTGCAGACGAGGTCCAAGAGACAGACTCAGAGGAGGAGCAAAGGTCAAGACCCATGAACTCTTAGAAATCCTTCTAAGTCGGAGAGATTAGAAGCTCGGGAGGAAGAGTGACCGTGGTCATTGGATCATCTATCTAGAGTACCAAAAACCGTCAGATTGAATTAATTAAGGATGGGATAAGGGAGGAAAAACGATTGAGAATTCGATCAGCTGAAGTTCAGTCTGCCATCAGATTGATTTAAGTGGAAGGATAGGATAAGAAAGGGATGAGATCTAAGATCTCTATCACCTAAATTTCTGTTAGCCGTTGGATCATTCTAAGTGGAAGGACATGATAAGCTAGAAGAGCATCACCGAGGATATATTGATCCATCAATCTAAGAAAATGATCAACGAACAACATTTTGTTCTGGTCAAAAGTTGTGAGGAAGTTATTGTTTGGGGAATCTCACTTCAGAAGAATTGGCAACTTGAAAGTTGAATTACCCAAAGCCCAAAATCGGATCTGGAGAAAACGCAATGACCATTCGATCAACATCCAATGACCAGCAGAAGCATAGAGAAGAAGTGCAGATGTGATCCAATGGATCTGAGCGCCAAGGATCAACAACCGTTGGATCCAAAGATAAATGAATGAAGGTTAAGCCTTTGGATGAGAGTAGGAGAGCATAATTGTCAATGTCTCGAAGTAAGCAGGGAGAATCCATCGTTAAGACTGACAGGTGGCACATGATCCACAACTCTAGAGCGTATCACTTTGGGAGTTTATGGTTGGAAAGGAAATGAAAAATCCCTAAGTCTCAAAGGACGAAGATCCAAAGTCGCTCTCAGTCGTCGATCTAAGATACATTTATGGAGTTAGGACAACCGTTAGATCCACGAGAAGAACTTGTGTCACATGAGGAGATCCATGTCAGCAAGACTACATCAGCAAGGACACATGGTGCAATAAGATAATGACAAGTGTGAAGTTGAATCAACATTTCAAGTACATGCAAATCATGAATCTGAGTGACACACAGTAGCAACTTAGGTCATGCCACATCATCAATTGAAATAAGAAATTTACGTCACTATGCGAGTTTTACTTTAGAAGTTTTACCACCTATGATTAGACTAAAGTTTGGAAGTCCTGAATGTCGAAGACCTGAAGAAGACCCTAGTCATTGATCAGAAGGAGGGATACATGTCAGAATATTATGCATTCGGGAAGAAATACTCCGGGAAAATGTGAAGGAGAAAGGTTTGAAATCACCAAATCCCAAAGAGCCGAAGCAGCTAGGATCCGTCGATCTATGAGAGGACAAGTGTCACTAGATTGCAAGCTCCAGGTAAAATGCTTGGAGGGAAGTCGAACGAGGAGAAACTAAAATCTGAGAATTATGAAGAGAGAAGTCCTGAAGTGGAGGATAATTGTTGGATTAAAGAGGAAAGATGTCAGTAGATCTTCCATTTCAGAATATATTCAGTCATAAGAAATGAGAAGTTGAGATTTGAAATCTCCAGAGTCCAGAGACCCAAAGGAGATCTCAATAGTTAATCCAAGAGGGACACGTGTCAGTTGATTGTCAACTCCAAAAGATTGACGTACGGAGGAAAGTAGGGTTTTAGAGTTAAAAATATTGAAGGTCGGATCACAAAATCAATCACATCCGTTGATCCACAGAACTTGAAAGGATAGATATGAATCATTAGTTCAAGAGCATCGTCAAGATCGTGTGATCAACATTCCCGTCGCATTACAGGGATTTAAGGTGTGAGAACATTAACGAGTTGAGGGCGAGCTGCAATCGAAACCATGTTTTTTGAGAAAGGAGATGTGGAGGCTCGAGGTAAATTGCGGGGGGGGATGCAGTTTGTTTTAAACCACCTTTGGATGTGTCTGCAATCGCGTGGTGATCCTAATTTGTTTTTTGCACGAAATGAAAGTGGAGATATAATAAAGAAATGCACAGAGTTATCGTAGATATGAAATAATATAACAGAAATGTATCATAGATGAAACCATAAAAACAAATATACAGTAATGCATGATTTCTATTAATGAAAGAAATGCACAGAGACTGTAAAAATACAACACAAAAGACTCACTATAATGGTGGCAGCTTATCTTTGAGAAGATATGTGACAACTACTCGCATTCACAAGAAGATGATTACAATGAGGCTCTGAAGGCCTTTTTACAATAAATAGGGATGCCTAAAACCCTAGACATCCAAAAACCTATGATCTTCGTTTTAGGCATATGATATCCCATTGGAAAGGTATCATCCAGGAGATTAATTTTGGGGGCTCAATCATGCCTTCAAAAATCATTGAGAAGATCGATCCTTTAGGCCTGCAAATGGCCTTGGAAGTTAAAAACTGCTAAAAATAGTAAATTGCCAAAATTGCGAGAAAACTGTTTTGAGCCAGTTGGAAAAGGTGGGTAGCCACTGATATCCACCTGGATAAATCATCCCTCCTTAGGAAGCAATGGTCTCCATTGGGTTGAGTGCCCAGGGGAGAGGAAAAATCATTTCTTGAATCTGAATCTTGGTGAGTTGCTTGCCTTGTTGGAGACGTCCCACTGCTTGATTTGTGGAAGGCTATCACAAGCATGTGGTTGGAAGGGTTGGACCTTTTTAACTAGTCTGGATACATGAGATTATTTTGTGAAGATTGAATCTTTACACTTTGCTACAATTTTGTCAACGTACTTTTGTTGGATAGACGATGCTTAGGCCTAGGCTGTAGTGGTTGCAGTATCCTTTTGTTCACCTTTTGAGCAATTTGTGAAGAAGATGAATTTTGTAGTATGAGATACTACCTTGCGACACTTTTTAGGTGGAACAGTAGTCAGAACTACCTCTGGTATTCTGTAGAGATGACCCCCCAGAGAAACAATGACACTGTGGGGTCGAGACTCATAAACAACATGGTGCTTCCACACACATGGTTGGACCAAGGGAACATCACAAACATCCAATGGAGAAATGTCACATAATACCTCATCCTTGAAGGGTTGGACGTTGTATGAAAATCGACACTATTGACTGACATGAAGATCTCTTCCTTGGCGAAGCCACCCGATGTTATATGGTTGTGGGTGTGGTGTTGTCGAAAATCCCAACTGTTTGATGACCTCTATTGAGATGACGTTCTTCTAGATTCCCCTATCAACAATAAAATGCAGCGGGGTTCCATTCAACCACATTTGTGAATGAAAAAGTCGCTCCCCCTCTTCAGGATCTGTTGGTTCTTCTGGTTGAATTGTTGTGGTCATGACAATAGTAGTAGGGTTTGTGTCAATGATCTTTCCTTTACCAGTATTTTCAGAATCATATTTTGAATCAGGGTTCGGCTCCTTATCTTTCATCTCAGCTACCAATGATTTTTTTGAGTCACATTCATTGGTGTTATGCCAGGGGATTTTGTGGGAATGGCACCATTTTCCAGTGTCCTTTTTTGTCTTCCCATGGCCCTTCTTTTCCTATGCCTTAGACTGGTTTTCGGGATACTATTTGTTAGGGGCATATTTGTCATACTTTGGTTGTTGCATATTTGCAAACCCGAACTCCCATTTGTTTTGGTGCTTAAATTTCTTCTTAATTTTAATAGCATATCGATAAGCAACACTGAGTGATGGGATGTCCAGAAAATCCATTTCAGTTTGGATGTATCTGTGTAGATCCCCATAGTATTTCGGAACCAAATGTCATTCAGAGTCTTTGATACCCAACTTGGTGCAGAAGGTATGGAAGGTATTCATGAACTCTAGAACTTCTTGGCCCCTCTCCTGTTGTAGTGTGGTCCATCTCATGTATTAGTCCTCATAGTTGACAACAGGGTAATATTGTTCCTTTACCGTGTCCAAAAAAAAATCCCAAGTGGGCTCGGCCCCATATATTCTAGAATCCTCTGTGGAACTTTTCTCCTAGTAAGTTTCCCATCAATTTTTGACATGATGGAGAGCTTTAAGGAGTGACAAGGTGACTGTTTTTCTGTCAGAAAATTTGTGAATAGACAAATGCCCTTCTAGCAGATTTAACAATTTGTCTATGGATTCTATATCTATCTGTCCTTCAAATACAAGAATATCAAAATTAACTTGTACCTTGAAAGGAGAGGTGCTTCTAAAGTGGCCGCTTGATGAAGATGCGTCTGTTTCTATTGGAAGGCATTGAAGGATGTGGGAACAATTCTCCATCATTTCATCCCTCTGTTGCATGAGAGCTTGCTCAAGCAACAGACTAATGGGATCCTTTGCTCCATTGTTTTTATTTTATTTCACCATTGAGGGTTTCTTGGGTGTCCGAGAGATATTGTCCTAAAGAGAGACAAGCTTGAGACCCAACTTGCTATACTCAGACCTCATCGGGGACATGCACTGAAAAACCGATCAAGAGCAACCTGCTCTGATACCATTGATCCATATTTATTTTTGGCATGAAATGAGAGCGAAGATATAGAAAGAAATGCACAGAGATATCACAGATATCCAATAATATAAAAAAAATATATCATAGATGAAACCATAAATAAATATATATAGTAATACATGATTTCTATTAATGAAAGAAATGTACAAAGACTGTAAAAATACAGAGCGAAAGACTCGCCAGAATGGTGGTAGCTTATCTCTGAGAAGATATGTGATGGATACTCGCATTCACAAGAAGATGATTACAATGAGGATGTGAAGGAATTTTTACAATAAACAGGAATTCCAAAAACCCTAGACATCCAAAAAACTAACCCTAGAAGATGAAGCACCAAAAGTCATGTGGGCCCCGTTTGGGTAAGTTAGTACATCAACTTCTCGGGGTCATAACTTTTGCATACGATATCTATTTTAGGCGTATAATATATTGTTGGAAATTTATCATCGAGGAGATTCATTTTGGGGCCTCAATCATTTCTACAACTATCATTGGGAAGCTCAATCTAGAAAAACCTTCATTTAGGCCCTCAAAATGGCCCCAGAAGTTAAAAGCTGCTAAAGTTAGTAAACTGCCAAAATTGTCAAAAACCTGTTTTGAGCCAGTTGGAAAAGGTGGGTGGCCATTGATATCCATATGGATCAATCATCCCTCATTAAGAAGAAATTTTATTCATTGTGTTAAGTTCCTAGGGGAGAGGAAAAAGCATTTCCTGAATCTGAATCTTGGTGAGTTGTTTGCCTTGTTGGAGACGTTGCGCTGCTTAGTTTGTGGAAGGCTATCACGAGCATGTGGCTGGAAGGGGTGGATATTTTTAACCAATATGGATACATGAGATTCTTTTGTGTAGAAGGAATCTTTACACTTTGCTACAATTTTGTCGACATGCTTATGTTGCATAGAAGGTGCTAGGGCCGAGGCCGTAGTGGTTGCAGTATCTGTAGTGTCCCCAAGGCCGAGCCCCGTTACAGATCATGTTATATGCAAAGAATTGTAAATATGTTCTATAGGCTGGTGAGCCAAGTTTTGTATAAGCTGTAGGCTTATGAGTTTTGTTAGGCCAGGGAGCCTAAGTGTTGAAGGCCAGGAGCTTGTTGATATACTTGTATGTATGCAGGTCAATTAATAAACTATAAATACCGCCAGTGCAGACCGACCACGATGAACGAGTGATGGGGGACTAAGCGTCCACAGATTGGGAAAGGAACTAGGGGCTGGAAGATGGGAAAGGGGCTGAGTGACGAGCCTAGGGGCTAAGCCTAGGGGGATTAGGCTTGGAATAATATTTTATTATTATTATTCCTAAAAATCCATGTGCACGTTATTTTATCCTAAGTCCTTTTTAAGAACCCGTGAGTTTCCAAGTGGTGGAAGGAAGGTGTACGGATGGAATGCATGCAAGTTCCCAGGGTGACAAGTGTCAACCCTGGTGAATGAAAATAAAACCGAGAAAGCAAGCCGTGAAGGGGGTTCGGACTCCATTCGACCCGATTGCCTGGGAGGGAAGAGTAGGAGCTAGTCTGCAAGAAGCCCGTGTATGTCTGTCACAGAGAGAAAACCTGTGTTTTGCGTGGAAGACCCATGTACAAACCTCTGTTAGGAGCCGTGTAGTCGGGGTCTGTCTCTGAGATAACCTGTGAGTATAATTACCAGCTTGCGAGAAGCCAGTGAGAATTTTCTGGAAGAATCTTGTGGTTTTTGGGGAAGCCGAGTTAGTCTGGGTGTGAAGTCCCTGTTCCGAAAAACATTGCTGTGAGATCATCTAGCGACTGCTGAACTGAATTGGGGAAACCTGTGTCTGTGTTTCCAGTGGATGGTTGAGACTATGCAGTACTGGACTGCGTGAGGCTAGTTGGCCTGCGAGCGACTCCTCCAGGTGAGGAAGTGCGCAGAGGGAGAAGAGGACTCCTGGAAGGAACCCTGTAGCTGCCATAGAACCCAGAGAATTCCGGTCCGGCCTATTCCTGTAACCCAAGGTAAGGGAGACTGGAAGCCGAAGGACTGTCTAGGTGACAGAGAAGGTGCACTCTCCTGGGGTGGAACAGGCATGTGGGGAATGAGGGTCTGTGGGCAATGAGCGTGGGAGATTCCTGGGAGAGTTTCTTCCTGGTGAATGTGCATGTGCTATCTTCCCTGTAACCTCAGCCTAGCTAGGATTCCTTTCCTTGGGGTGGAGCTCGGTCCCAGCTCGGGGGTGACCTACTGTTGAGTTGATGAACAGTGTGGTCTAAGGCTGGGAGGTTCATGGAAGGCCTGCACTTGGTTGGTGATTTCTCCAGCAGATAAAAGATAAGTAATCTGAGTTATGTTTATCACATTTGACATGACTGCGTTGTTTTGTATCATGTTTTCCGCTGTGTGAATGAATGAATGATAAATTCTATGGAATGATTAATTATAGCAGTACCCATATATTACACTTTGAGTTTTTAAGTATGTTTAATTCTGTTAAATGCATTAGTTTTATAATTTCATGTACGGAATGGTAAAACCGAGAGGTTGGGAACCCCGAAGTAGTGAAAGGGTGCGCTACAAATTGGTATCAGAGCCAAGGTTTCGACACTGAGCCTAGATGGGCTAGTGGAGTGGTCTTTGGACCGAAAATGTGCAGAGAAATTACAACTGGTATGGTCTACGAACACAGGAAGATAGGTTTCTACACTGATGGTGTGAGAACCGTCGGATATGTTCGGGAGGGAAAGCGAACCCTAGCAACTGCCAGATCTGGAGAACGTGCACGATGTTTAAAATCTTTTTACACTATGCAGGAGTTTAAACTCGAGAAGATTGTGAGTTGTAAGATCCCTGTGGGATTACCCGTCAACCGTCCGAGTTGACAGAAGTTGCGCAGGACTTAAGTCCTCATGGGTAGAGGAGAAGTCCCAAAGAAGCGTCGGGATATTCGAACTCAGGAGAATTAAGACCTTGTGATTCTCGAAATCCCGAGAGAGATCCTAGCCGTAGAATTCCAAGGAGGACACGGGTTAGAATCCTGGAGAGATTCGGAACTCGGAGAATCGAAACTCGGAGAATCGGAGTTCTCGAGCACGTAAAAATCTTGTCGCACGAAATCGCGATCCACGAATTCACGACAATATCTGAACCGTTTATATTAATGGACACGTGGCAGAGATCTACCCATAAGGGGAAGTCCCGACAAGGAGTAATTCCATCGGTGATGGAGGTTCCTCGGGAAAGTCCCGATAGAAAAAGGCGTCCATCAGAAATCGGGATTCGAGAGATCGGTAATCGTGGGGACAAGGAGTCCATGCGTTGTGAAACTCCGAACCCCGAGAACCTGACATAATCGTATGACTGTGGTCATATGAACGCAGGTCACATGGACCTGATTTGACCGCGAAGGGTAAAGTGAAAGGCGCGTCGGTATATCGGGAATCGGGAATCGGAGATTCCAGAGGCAAAGGATTCGTGCATGGAAAATCGCGATACACGATTTCCCGATAAGGCCTAGGTGCATAGGGGCCACATTGGCTGTCAGGAGGACAGGTGGCAGATTTTAATGACAGGAGAAAGGATTGTTGACAAGTCAATGACTGGGACCCATCGGAGATCCCGTGAGCATATGCGCATGATATTGAAATCGCCGAAACCCCGATGAGTGGTTTGATTAAGGTCATATCGTGTGGTTGTATGGTGAGGCTCTAGCCTGGAGGGCTAGTACAGACAGAGCCCATCGGAATTCGGGAAATCGGGGATTCCACTGTCAAGCATTTTGGCACATTCATATTGCGAAACCCCGAACCCCGATAAGGGATAAGGCCTAAGTCACGAGACAACGGTCACATCGGATAAGGCTTAGCTGAGAGGGCTAAGGCATATCAGAGATCGGAGAGGCGGGGATTGCGAAGGCATGCGCCTGTAGACAGCGCAAGGGCCGAAACCCCGATAGGAGTAGACACGAGAGGGAAACGACCACGGTCTTGGCGCATGGTCCTATGAGTCAAGGGCTAGGCTCAGGAGGGCCAGCCCGTAAAAAGGGCTTATCGGAGATCGAGAATCCGAGAGGATAGTAAACCTCGACATCAGGAGTTGCGAAACTCCGAAACTGGAAGTCCCAAAATAACTGAAATTGAAGTTTCAGACACTCAAAAAACACAGAGCCAGACAAAGCATAGAAAACTTGTGAAGCTGAAATAACTTTCATTCTTGTTCGTATTAATTATGAATATTGTGGGATATTCATGAAGTTTAATGGCCTGACAATTTTGAATTGGATTGCAAAGTGTGTGTTCTGAATACAACATAAGCCAAAATTTCAGATAACCAACACCAAGTATGGAGTGGGGAAGGATGTCAATTATCCCTGAAATGGAAGATGAACAAGAAGGAAAGGATGTTAACCAAGGAGTCGAAGGATCGCACTCTAATGGGCATGGAAAAGAAATGGATAAGGAAGGACATATGATGAAAATCATTGAAGGGTTACAAAGAGAGGCTAAGGAACGACGAGCTGATAGCCAAAAGCTCATGAAAGTCAGAGATCAGCAAGGGAAATTAAACTTAAGATTCATGGAGAGTCTGGAAAGAATAGAGAAGAAACTTGAGAAAGGAAGAGACTCAAGTACGATAGAGAGTCGCAGAAATCATGGGGAAAGAAGCAGGTCGAGGAGTGGTAGCCGACATCACAGTCGCTCCCAAAGACGTTCTGGCATTAAGACACACAGCAGTTCAAGACCATGACCTACCAGAAAACATCAGAAATCTGGAAGGGAGGAATTGAAAGGAGAAATGAATAAAATTAAACCTCCAACATTTGATGGGGAGCATAAGAGGGAGGAAGATGTTGAGACATGGTTTCTTGGCATGAAGAAATATTTCCAACTGCAGAATTATTCTACTCACGCAGAAGGAATAATTGCAATGTACCAACTAAAAGGAAAGGCATCTATGTGGTGGGATCAGTTTGTGCAGGTGCAGCACATCAAAGAGAAAGAGGTCACTTGGAAGGAATTCAAGAGGTATTTCGAGAAGAAATACCTGACT
>ML792566.1:502947-572982 GCA_009831015.1 Picea engelmannii
AAAAGTTACGCTGATAGTAACAGAACCCATAGAGAATTCAAAGTGGGTGACCATGTTTTCCTGAAAGTGAAAGCTAACAGGAGTTCCCTGAAATTGGGAAGTTGCGCCAAGTTGGCAGCAAGATTTTGTGGGCCATTTGAGATTTTGGAAAGGATTGGGCCAGTTGCATACATGCTTGCATTACCTGCATCTATGACTGTACATAATGTGTTTCATGTTTCATTGCTTAAGAAATATGTACCTGATGCTGATCATGTTATTGATTGGACTGTGATCCAGGTGGAACCAGAAGGTGTCCTGCAAGTGCATCCTGTACACCTATTGGACAGGAAAAACAAGCAGCTCCGAAATCGAGCCATAGAGCTTGTAAAGGTCCAGTGGACCTGGTACGGTCCTGAGGACGCGACATGGGAGCATGTAGATATTATGCGGGCAGAGTACCCGCATCTTTTTGAAAATTTTGAAGGACACGCAGAGGCAGTGTAAGTTGCACTAAGGACAGTGCAAAAATAAGGGGAGGGGGATTGTAGTGTCCCCAAGGTCGAGCCCCATTACTCATCATGTTATATGCAAAGAATTGTAAATATGTTCTATAGGCTATTGAGCCAAGTTTTGTATAAGCTGTAGGCTTATGATTTTTGTTAGGCCAGGGAGCCTAAGTGTTGAAGGTCAGGAGCCTGTTGATATACTTGTATGTATGCAGGTCAATTAATAAACTATAAATACCGCCAGTGTAGACCGACCACGATGAACGAGTGATGGGGGACAAAGCGTCCACAGATTGGGCAAGGAACTAGGGGCTGGAAGATGGGAAAGGGGCTGAGTGAGGAGCCTAGGGAATAAGCCTAGGGGGCTTAGGCCTGGAATAATATTTTATTATTATTATTCCTAAAAATGCATGTGCACGTTATTTTATCCTACGTCCTTTTTAAGGACCCGTGAGTTTCCAAGTGGTGGAAGGAAGGTGTACGGATGGAATGCATGGAAGTTCCTAGGGTGACAAGTGTCAACCCTGGTGCATGAAAATAAAACTGAGACAACAAGCCGTGAAGGGGGTTCAGACTCCATTCGACCCGATTGTCTGGGAGGGAAGAGTAGGAGCCAATCTGCAAGAAGCCCGTGTATGTCTGTCACAGAGAGAAAACCTGTGTTTTGCGTGGAAGACCCATGTACAAACCTCTGTTAGGAGCCGTGTAGTCGGGGTCTGTCACTGAGATAACCTGTGAGTATAATTCCCAGCTTGTGAGAAGCCAGTGAGGATTTTCTGGAAGAATCTTGTGGTTTATGGGGAAGCCGAGTTAGTCTGGGTGTGAAGTCCCTGTTCCGAAAAACATTGTTGTGAGATCATCTAGCGACTGCTGAACTGAATTGGGGAAACCTGTGTCTGTGTTTCCTGTGGATGGTTGTGACTACGTAGTACTGGACTGCATGAGGCTAGTTGGCCTGCGAGCGACTCCTCCAGGTGAGGAAGTGCGTAGAGGGAGAAGAGGACTCCTGGAAGGAACCCTGTAGCTGCCATAGAACCCAGAGAATTCTGGTCCGGCCTGTTCCTATAACCCAAGGTAAGGGAGACTGGAAGCTGAAGGACTGTCTAGGTGACAGAGAAGGTGCACTCTCCTGGGGTGGAACAGGCATGTGGGGAATGAGGGTCTGTGGGTAGTGAGTTTGGGAGATTCCTGGGAGAGTTTCTTCCTGGTGAATGTGCATGTGCTATCTTCCCTGTAACCTCATCCTAGCTAGGATTCCTTTCCTTGGGGTGGAGCTCGGTCCCAGTTCGGGGGTGACCTACTGTTGAGTTGATGAACAGTGTGGTCTAAGGCTGGGAGGTTCATGGAAGGCCTGCACTTGGTTGGTGATTTCTCCAGCAGATAAAAGATAAGTAATCTGAGTTATGTTTATCACATTTGACATGACTGCGCTGTTTTGTATCATGTTTTCCGCTGTGTGAATGAATGAATGATAAATGCTATGGAATGATTAATTATAGCAGTACCCATATATTACACTCTAAGTTTTTAAGTATGTTTAATTTTGTTAAATGCATTAGTTTTATAATTTCATGTACGGAATGGTAAAATCGAGAGGTTGGGAACCCCAGAGTAGTGAAAGGGTGCACTACAGTATCCTTTTGTTCACCTTTTGAACAAATTGTGAAGAATCTCAATTTTGTTCTATGAGATACTACCTTGCGGAAATTTTTAGGTGGAACAGTAGTTGGAACTACCTCTGGTATTCTATAGAGATGAATCCCTAGAGAAAAAATGACACTGTAGGGTCGAGACTCATAAACAACATGGCGCTTCCACATATATGGTTGGCCCAAGAGAACATCACAGACATCTGGTGGGGAAACATCACATAATAGCTCATCCTTGAAGGGCTATATGTCGTACGACAATTGACACTACGGGATGACATGAATATCTTGTCCTTAGCAAAGCCACCCGATGTTGTATGGCTGTGGGTTTGGTGTTGTCAACAATCCCAATTGTTTGCCAACCTCTACTGAGATGAGGCTCTTATGGCTTCTTCTATCAACAATATCATGAAGCAGAGTCCCATTCACTCCCCCTCTTCAGGATCTATTGCTTCTTCTCATTGAATTGTTGTGGTTGCGACAATAACAATGGGGTCTGCGTCAATGATCTGTCCTTTACCAGTATTTTCAGAATCAGATTATGAATTATGGTTCGAATCCTTGTCTTTGATCTCAGCCACCAATGACTATTTTGAGTGACATTCATTTGTGTTTTTCTAAGGACTTTTGTGGAAATCGCACCATTTTCTGGTGTCCTTCTTTGTCTTCCCCTGACCCTTCTTTTCCTGTGGCTTGGACGGGTTTTCAAGAGACTGTTTGGTAGGGTCGTCTTTGTCATACTTTTTCTATTGTGGATTTGCAGACCCGAACTCCTGTTTTTTCTAGTGCTTAAATTTTTTCTCGATTGTAACAACATATTGATAAGTAGCATCGAGTGATGAGATGTACAGAAAATACATTTCAATTTGGATGTATCTGTGTAGAGCCCCGTGGTATTTCAGAACCAAATGTCATTCAGAGTCTTTGATACCTATCTTGGTGTGCAAGGTATGGAAGGTATTGGTGAACTCCAGAACTTCTTGACCCCTCTCTTTTCGTAGAGTGGTCCATCTCATGTATTGGTCCTCATAGTTTCCAACATAGTAATGTTGTTCCTTTACTGCATCCACAAAAAAATCCCAAGTGGGCTCAGCCCCATATATTCTAGACTCCTCTATGGAAATTTTCTGCCAGTAAGTTTCCCACCAATGTTTGACATGAGGGAGAGATTTAAGGAGTGCAAAGGTGATCGTTTCTCTGTCGGAAAAATTGTGAACAGAAAAATACCCTTCTAGCAGATTTAACCATTTGTCTAGGGCTTATGCATCTATCTATCCTTCAAATACATGAATATCAAAATTAACTTGTACCTTGAAAGGCAAGGTTCTTCCAAAGTGGTCTCTTGATGAAGATGCCCATGTTGCTATCGATAGGCATTGAAGGATGTGGGAAATATTCTCCATCATTTCGTCCCTCTGTCACGTGATAGCTTGCTCAAGCAATACACTGATATGATCGTCTACTCTGTCATTTTTATTTTCTTCCGCCATTGAGGTTTTCTTGGTTGTGAGAGAGAGATTTTCCTCAAGAGAGACAAGCTAGAGACCCAAATTGCTATACTCGGACCTCATCAGGGACATGCACTGAAAAAAATGATTAAGAGCAACTTGCTCTGATACCACTGATCCGGATTTATTTTGGGCATGAAATGAGAGTGGAGATATAATAAAGAAGTGCACAAAGATATCTCAAGTATCCAATAATATAACATACATGTATTAGATATGAAACCATAAACACAAATATACAATAATACACGATTTCTATTAATGAAATAAATGTATAGAGACTGTAAAAATACAGAGTGAAAGACTCACTAGAATGGTGGCATCTTATCTCTGAGAAGAGATGTGACGGCTACTCGCATTCGCAAGAAGATGATTACAATGAGGCTGTGAAGGCCTTTTTACAATAAACATCAATGCAAAAAACCCTAGACATCCAAAAACTTAAGCCTAGGAAACGAAGGGCCAAAATTCATGTGGGCCCCTTTTGGGTAAGTTAGTACATCAACATCCCGGGGTCGTAACTTTTGCATACGATCTCCGTTTCAGGTGTATGATAGCTCGTTGGAAAGGTATCATGAGGAGATTCATTTTGGGGGTTGAATCATGCCTTCGTCTTGTCATTGTTTCATGGAAACCTGCACAAGATATCTATCTAAAGAAAGTACAAACAAATATTATCAAGAAAGGAAGAGAGATTCAATATGGAAGAATGAGAAAATATATTCACACTACTCCAATGAGTTGATGATTGATATATAGATCATGATCAATATGATACAATGAATGATTGGAATACACTCATATATAGGTCAAAGCATTCCATAATTAAGAAAATCAATCAAGTAGTTAGCTTTCCTTAGAAATGCATGCATGCATAATAGAAATGATAAAAATAGAAAGTCTAAATAGAACTAGCCAGTTAACTCCCACTGAACTAGTGTGTCGAAAATAGAAATTTCTCCAACACCTCCCCTGAACATCACTATGGAGTAAAAAATGAGACCCAACTACTAGGCCATTTTAGGTACTCATGGACAATGCAACTAATGAACACTGAATAAAAGTGAGGAAAGAGGGAAAACCATGTGGGAACAACACCCCCCCTCAAAAGATAATGTATCAAAAGAAGAAAATGAAAGATGCTAGGCAACTATGTTCTTCACTGTAAGACGATCCCATAAAGTTTGAAAATTCTGCTCATTGAAAGTCTTCGTGAATATGTAGAAATCTTTCTAGATCTGATGAAGTCCTTTGGAAACCTCTTGGGCCTTGTACTTCTTGATCCTATCGACCCATCTGCACTTGAAAATATTCCTTTCTGGTGGACATGGAACCAAATTCCAAGTCTGGTTCTATAGGAGTGGGTCATACTCCTTCTGCATGTCTACTTTCCATAATTGATTTAACACAACCCTATTGTAGTTTTGTGGATCAGTAGATTGAACCTTTTATAAATGCATAGGCATTGCAGGTTATGAAGATGAAAATACATGAGAAGGCTCCTCATGTTGAGATCGATTCCTCCTCAAATCCAATGGATTCCCTGCAAGGTTTTCTGTTGCCTAAAGTGTGGTATGTGCCTTCTTGGGCATTTGATTAAGCTTTGGCATTGGCTTCTTATCTAGATGTACTACCCGCTTATTTCAATGTACAAAATCTGAGTGTATTGAATCATCTCTGATGTCTTAAACTGATGGAAGAACAAGAGTATATGCATGTTTCAGTGGAGGTGCATGCAAAGTAATCTCCTTAGGTGTAAGTAGAATAGAGGAGTCATCATCATAAAACTTAGTGAATTTATACAACCTTGACTTATGATCCACCTCACCAATTTCAATAATGGAATTGTCATGCATGTCAATTACTGAAACTGAATCTGATGTAAATTCAACCTTTTTTCCTTTCTGAGTGATTTGATAAACTGAGAGAAGATTCATAGAAAGATTTGGAAAATGTAAAACATTCTCAAAACTGACATTATGGAGTTCCACTCTCCCTTCTCCTGCTACTGCTACTGGAGTATCATTCCCCATGAGAATAGGGGGTATTGAACATGGACTCAAGGAAGAGAAAACTTCCTCTTCACTTCCATATGATGGGTTGCACCAGAATCTATAATCCATGAATCAAATGAGGAATTAATTGCAACAAGAGCATGATTATTACCTTTCTTAGGAGCATGATCTTCTTCCTTCTGCTTCTTGACTCCCTATGGAATGAAGCTTCCAAGGTTGTTCTACTGAAGTGCATGTGCATGTGCCATAAGATTGATTTGTTTCTTCATGCATGTGGATTCTTCATGATTTAGTTTATTGCAGTAAGTGCACTACTTTCCCTTCTTCTTCTTCTTGGAATATAAAGAGTCTTTGGAACCTAAAGAATCATTAAAGGATTTGGAATATCCCTCCTTCCTATTCTGTTTGAATGACCCTTTTCCATCCTGCATGGTGAGTGCATGTTATTTTGGATCTTTCATGAGGCCCATATGTATGAGTTTTTTCTACTCTTGTCTAAGAGACTCAATGAACTGAGCCAACGTAGGAATTTTCCAATTTGTTCCAAAAATACATCTGCCATAATGGAAATTGGAGACATATACAGTGTATTCTGGTCCTAGCTTGGCCAAGATTGTTAGAATAAGTTGTTTCTCTTGTGTAGACTTATCAATACCACATTCACCCAAGCTTAATAGCAAAGATTTAAATTTAGTAAAAAAATCTTGTATATTATCAAAACTTTTAGGGTCTAAGGTATTCAACTCTACCTCAAGCATATGACCTTGTATCTCATCCTTCTTTCCAAAGATTCCTTCCAAGGTGGTCCAGATCTTGTTTGGAGTCTTGCATGCGGCAACATGAAACCATAAATCAATGGATATTAACTCAAGAAGTAGTTCTCTGACCTCATCCTTATGGTTCCCCCATTTCATCTTCTCTGTGACGACGACGTATGTCCTCAAAATCCCCTCCAACAGCCACCAGAGGAGCGTGTGATGGCCCAGCACCAGGGTCATCAAACCGACGTCTCCTCGCTGCCCTCTCCGACTTAGCAGGTCGCACCATGGCATCCTCACATCGACGTCTCTCTCCCCGCGATAGTCTCTCCAGCTCCTGACAAGTCGACGTTCTCTGCAACTCCACCTCGTGCCCGCGAGGTGCCACATCTGCACATACAAACCAACAATAGATAGTATCAGCATCTATATCATATACATATGGAATGCTATCTCAAAAAATACAAAAACATACATATCAACATCATCAATCGACATACCTCGGTGGTCAAACACCTCCCCTGGAGGTAGCACCATGTCCGGGTCCTCCCAGAAGTCCACCCCGGCATAGGGGTACCGTAATATCACCTGCGGCATTTGTTGCCACACCTGTGTTGCCTCTGCAGTGAAGAAGTGGCCACCCTCACCACCACCATGGTAAAGCAACACAGTCGACCACCACCTCAACCATGGCTCTCGTGCCCTAGGCCCACCTAATAGAATCCTAGGGCACAACATCGACACCCTCTCTAGAAACCAGGCCACCAGGATGGACCCAAAGGAAAACTCTCCCGCATCCATGGACCGACAGTGGTCCAACTGCCCCACCATCCTCGAGTGTAGCATAAGCCCCCAGGCAAAATGCTCGTCGGCCAACACTCTCTCCATCACCATCAGCTGGCCACCGCTGATCCACTGCATTGCCAGTGAACCATACACTCTCACAATCATCGCTACTATGCAGCGATGTGCTAGGGCATCCATTGTCCCAATACTCACAACTATGTCAGACATATAGTTTGGCCCCGAACAATATCTCCAGCCCACTATCGCTAGAGGTGTATCTCTAGGTAGCATCGGCTCTGTCGGTAGGGGTGTTTCTCAAAATGGGAGCCGAGTTAGAAAATACACATCCTCCACTACAATGAAGGGAATATACTCTCCCCACACTATGAAGTAGTGCAGGTCCGGACTCCACATCCGGATAAGAAATTGCAGGAGATACTCTTGTGCCCGTATCAAGGGAATCAAAGAACTTCAACAGCCCATGGGCTGCCAAAGTCACACATATGCCTGGCTCCTCAATAGCCACGACGTCTCACAGCTGGAACCAATCCCACTCTCACCAACCAATAGGCATTGTGCACATATCTCACCTGCACAAACATAAAACTGTCCTAAGTCAGCTACATGGACAATCAAAAACATAAAAAAGACACATTTTACACCCGTCAACCTTGCCTCCACGGCGTGGTTGTTTAACCCACAGGCGTGCAAACATGCGCGCCTGTACACCCCACAGGCATGCACATGTGTGCACCTATTCATTACACAGGCGCGCTCTCAGGCGCGCCTGTTCACTCTACAGGCGCTCACATATGCGCGCTTGTTAAACTGACAGGCGCACACATATGCGCGCATGTTCAACCCCCAGGTGCGCACATCATGCGCACCCTTTATCCCCTTATCTGCGCTCCCATGCACGTCTATCTAGTGGACAGGCATGCACATTTGCATGCCTATTACGGGATCGCCCGTGCATGTGGGGCCCATACCCCCTAAACACCCCTGTATGGCCCTCCGTACATCCCCTGCCCAAAAAATGAACCCCTAATTCTATGTAGGATGGTCAGACCACTAACCTAACGCTCGGGGGTCCTCAATCAGATGCCTCGTCCTCCCCAAATCTCGCAATATCCTCTGAATGCTTCTTGTCCAATCACTATAGTAGCAAGTACAAATGAGGTGGCAATGTGGGCCCTACAGCTATATATAGGCCTTTTTGCCAAACTTCCACTCACCATTCTGGGAGCCCACAGTGCCCATTTCTCGATCTGTCTTCAGCCACGGGATCAACATCCCATCATCTACATCACAACAGTCCTTGGGCCTCTTTTCATCCTAAGCCCCCAGGGTGCCATTTTTCATACCCTGATCAGGTACGCATGCGCATATTCACACTTATCAAATACATGCTCATATATTCGATTCTCTTCAGATATTGTTCACGTTGGGTATTTGGTTTTCATGTGTTCAGGTACTTGTTCATCATACATCGACACAACCCCTTCAGGTATATCCTCAGCACTGACATGTAGTCATTCTTTTTGAATGTCACTTACATTTCCAGTCACACCCTCTGACATTTGCCTCTAGGATCCCCATTTCTAGCTCTGTAGTACCCACACCTCCATTTGCATCTTCGGTACTATCACCCGGTAGCACTCTTACCCACATGAGTTGTCCCATTCATAGCACCCTTTGGCACTTCTGACACTCATGCTATTTTTCAAAACCCTTTAGGGATGGGAGTCCTGATAGTCTTACATCATGTCGCGAATCACCCACATACTCCTTCTCCTCATTTTGCTATCTTTCCCAACGGACTCCCAGATTATCTCTCCACGGTTCTATGGTCGGGCTGCACTTCCGCAGTAGCATGAACCCTCCATTTCATTCACAATCCGTTTACTCATATGCAAATCTCCCTTCATTTCACCTACCTCATACAGAAACTCACCAATGGGTCCCCCACCCTTCATCAGTTCTCCGACCAAATTATGCCCTACACGAGCCACCCATATCACACTGGGCACCCATTTCTATATTTGTACACGTCTCCCCAATTATTCGTTATTTATTGTACAAACGCCTTTATTTCTAGTCGTTACATTACCTTTTTTTCGTCACCTTTGGCGACCTGCTTCCCTTTTTTTTGGCCAACCGCAACCCATGTCACCCTTGGTTGGAGAACTACTTATCATCCACCCTTGCCGGCATCATCCATATCTTCAGAGTATCCCACAGGCCACTTACCACTGCCCTCTGAATTTGTTCACCTTGTCCCGCCTCTGGCACAAATTATCCCTGGTCTTGTCGTCCCCCTGACACTTGACCTCGTTGAATAGTTGCAGCCACTTTGTATCTCACATATCTTCCAACCAAGGGAAGTCTTAAGTCTTCCTACCTCTTGAATTCATCCATGTACCTCCTCCACTTCCTAACCTCACCTGGTAGATTTCATGAAGCCATCTTCTTCTGGGAGTCGCGTCCCCCTTTTTGTTGACATCAGCACAGTTTTCCAGAAGGACGACAGTATCTTGATTCTCATTACCCACCGAATGAGAGATCTCGGATGGCACAGGGAAAAACACAATTGCTCCCTGCTGTCATTGACCCCCATACCATTCGACGCCAACACTTTCTCATGTTACAGTGGGTCTTACTTTGCAACTATTGCAGTTAGTTCTTTCATTTGCCGAAGACCTTTGAACTTGGTTGGGCTATCAATGCCCACATAATCAATGATACTTATTACCATCATCACTGCCTATTATTCAGTGTATGTTCATCCACAAAATTCTCTTCTTCCTGTATTACGACCGCCCCCAAGGGCACTGCAGTTTTCTACACCAACACTTCATTCCTCTCTTTTGAGTTACATGACATGAGCATGGGGCATGCCCGCCTCGTTTGTACACAGTTTTCTTTTTTACACACCTCATGGAAGGTTGGGTTCTACCAGTTCCTTTTTCCCTCCAAGGGATCGCTATGGACGATCCCACTATTTCTCTCTTACAAAAACATTCTCAGTAGAATAAAAATTGATGGATTTCGGTTGTACGTATGCTCCTAACCTAATCCATCAGGGGGCATCTGTTATCACTGAAATTTCATCTGCACATGGTTACAAGAAATCAGCATCGTCAAACAGTGATGAAGTCTTCCATGGACCTTAATTAACACCAAAGCATTCATAAAAGGGTAAAAAACTATACAAAGTAGTGAAAAATTGAAGGGTGCTATGAAGACACTGGGCACGCGCGCACATGCGCAGAACAGGAATGCAGAAATCGCGCACATGCGCATGATGTGTGACTGTTATCACAAAAATCCACGCACCTACTAAACGACGCATTTATGAGAGTGGTCGGCCTCCCACCCACTTATGGTTCAGCTCCCAAGCCGATTTGACCCTCAAATATGGACTGGATTCGACTAGATGGTTGGTCAAAGACCTAGAAATTCCCTAATTAGCCTCTTTTCACACTACAAACTGGTTGAACAAAGCTTGAAGGAATGCTATAAAATGTCCATGGATACACTTCATTTTTCAAGGAATTCAAAGAAAAGTTATGCTGCCATTATTCTCTTGAGGACTCGATCCTTGCCAAGAGTATATTTGCACCATTGCATTGGGAAATCCATCTCACCCCTTGAGTGGATTTGCAAAGAGTTCTTTCATCATTTCCATTTTTTCTTTGTTGTAAGAAGATCTTGCTAGTGGGGGTCCAAGAGCCCTCCCTTGGAGGAAGAAGGGACTCATAGTCCCCTTTCTTCTTGGTGTATTGTTTCACTAATAGATCAGCCTCATCATTGGTGACATGGGTCTTATGGTTCTTTTTGTTTCTATGTCCCTATGCTCATGAATTTAGTTGTTATTGCATTTCTTGGTTTAATTCTTAATTGTTGTTTTTTATTTCTTTCCCTAACTCTTTTCCTTGCAGCTGTCCTGCTCAGAAAACCCAAATGAGCTTGCAAGCACCTCTATTTTGCTCACTAAGGTGGTGGAAGAGGCGCAACGATATCCATCTCTCCCACTGATTCCAAGAACCCCTAAAAATTTACTCTCAATCTGCAACTGAAAATTTAAAAAAATTAAGAATTCATATTAGTTTCAGGAGATGATATTGCGACTTACTTTCTAAGAAAATGCTGAGGAATCTCACCAAACGGTTGAAAAACCACTTCCAAAATGGGTCGATTTACTTTCCCCGAGGGTTGTTTCCTCCAAAATGTAATATTTTGGGAGCAATGAATGTGGAAAGGTATGACCACAGATTCGTATCAGTTTCAGGAGGTTATCTTGTGGCTCACTTTCTTAGAAAATGGTAAAGAATCTCTCCAAATAGTTGAAAACCCACTTCCAAAATGGGTCGATTTACTTTCGATGTAGGCCATTTCCTCCAAAACATAACAGTTTGGGAGGAATAACTGCTGAAATTTATGACCACGGATTTAGCTCACTGAAACTCCAATTTCCTTATTCTTTGGTTTGTCTGTCTTGTTCCAAGAAGCATAGCTTTGATACCATGTCAGTGTTTCATGGAAACCGGCATAGGAGATCTAGCTAAAGCAAGTACAAACAAATATTATCAAGAAAGGAAGAGAGATTACATATGGAAGAATGTGAAAATATATTCACACTACTCCAATGAGATGATGATTGATACATAGATTATGATCAATATGATACAATGAATGAGTGAAATACACACATATATGGGGAAAAACATTCCATAATTAAGAAAAGAAATCAAGCAGTTAGGTTTCCTTAGGAATACATGCATGCATAATAGTGATGGTAAAAATAGAAAGTCTAAATAGAACTAATCAGTTAACTCCCACTGAACTAGTGTGTCAAAAATATAAATTTCTCCAACACGGCTATCATTGAGAAGCTCGAGCTTGAAAAACCTTCAATTAGGCCCTCAAATGGCCCCGAAAGTTAAAAACTGCTAAAAGTAGTAAATTGACAAAATTGCTAGAAAATTGTTTTGAGCTAGCTGGAAAAGATGGGTGGCCACCGATATTCCCCTGGATCAATCCTCCCTCCTTAGGAAGCAATGGTCTCCATTGCGTTGAGTTTCCAGGGGAGAGGAAAAATCCTTTGTTGAATCTGAATCTTGATGAGTTCCTTGCCTTGCAGGAGACTTTGCGTTGCTCGATTCGTGGAAGGCTATCACGAGCATGTGGTTGGAAGGGTTGGACCTTTTTCACCAGTCTGGATACATGAGATTATTTTGTGAAGAAGGAATCTTTACACTTTTCTACAATTTTTTCGACTTGTTTCTGTTGGATAGAAGGTGCTTGGGTCGAGGATGTAGTGGATGCAGTATCTATTTGTTCACCTTCTGAATAAATGGTGAAGAAGATGAATTTTGTAGTATGGGATACTACATTGCGGCACTTTTTAGGTGGAACAATAGTCGAAACTACCCCTGGTATTCTCTAGAGATGACCCCTAGAGAAAAAATGACACTGCGGGGTCGAGACTCATAATTATCATGGCACTTCCACATATATGGTTGGCCAAAGAGAAAATCACATACATCCAGTGGGGAAACATCACATAATACCTCATCCTTGAATGGATGGATGTCGTATGACAATCGACACTGTTGGCTGACACAAAGATATCGTCCTTGGTGAAGCCACTCGATGTTGTATGGATGCGGGTGTGGTGTTTTCAATAATCCCATCTATTTGACGACCTATGCTAAGATGAGGTTCTTCTGGCTTCCGCTATCAACAATAAAATGCAGCGTGGTCCCCTTCACACACATCTGTGAATGAAAAATGCACTCCCCCTCTTCAGGATTTGTTGGTTCTTCTGGTTGAATTGATGTGGTCGCGACAATAGAAATGGGGTCTGTGTCAATGATCTGTCCTTTACCAATATTTTCATAATCAGATTCTGAATCAGGGTTCAACTCCTTGTCTTTGATCTCGGCCACCAATGACTGTTTTGAGTGACATTCATTGGTGTTGTGCCAAGGGCTTTTTTGGAAATCACACCATTTTCTAGTGTCCTTCTTTGTCTTCCCGTGACCCTTATTTTCCTATGGCTTGGACTAGCTTTCGGGAGACTGTTTGTTAGGGTCATATTTTTCATACTTTGGTCTTTGCGAATTTGCAGATCTGAACTCCCGTTTGTTCTGGTTATTAAATTTGTACTCGATTTTAACAGCATATTGATAAACAACACCAAGTGATGATATCTCCAAAAAATCCATTTCAGTTTGGATGTATCTGTGTAGAGCCCCACGGTATTTTATAACCAAATGTCATTCAAAGTCTTTGATACCTAACTCGGTGCAAAAGGTATCGAAGGTATTCATGAACTCCAAAACAACTTGGACCCTCTCTTGTTGTAGTGTGCTCCATCTCATGTATTGGTCATCATAGTTTCAAACAAGGTAATATTGTTTCTTTACCACGTCCACAAAAAATCCCCAAGTTGGCTTGGCCCCATATATTCCAGACTCCTCTGTGGAAATTTGGTTCCAGTAAGTTTCATACCAATGTTTGACATGAGGGAGATCTTTTAGGAGTGAAAAGGTGATCATTTCTCTATCAGAAAAAATGTGAACAGAGAAATACCCTTCTAGCAGATTTAACCATTTGTCTAGGGATTCTGCATCTATCTGTCCTTCAAATACATGAATATCAAAATTAACTTGTACCTTGAAAGGTAAGGTTCTTCCAAAGTGATTTCTTGATGAAGATGGACTGATTTCTATCGATAGGCGTTGAAGGATTTGGAAAAAATTCTCCATCATTTCGTCCCTTTGTCGCGTGAGAGATTGCTCAAGCAACAGACTTACAGGATCGTCTGCTCCATCTTTTTTCTTTTTTTCCGCCATTTAAGGTTTCTTGGGTGTGTGAGAGAAATTTTCCTCAAGAGAGACAAGATCGAGACCCAAATTTCTATACTCAGGCCTCGTCAGGAACATGCACTGGAAAAAGTGATCAAGAGTAGCTTGCTCTGATACCACTGATCTGGATTTATTTTCGGCACGAAATGAGAGCGGAGATATAATAAATAAATGCAAAGAGATATCGCAGATATCCAATAATATAATATAAATGTATCAAATATGAAACCATAAACATAGATATATGGTGGCAACCCACACTCCTCGTAGCACGATCGCCCTCCAGGACCTTCTCTTCTCTCAGCCCGAAGAGTTTTAAGACTCTTCTACTCCCCTATTGGGAAGTCTGCAACCCACATTTCTCTCCACGCGACTCTCTCTCTTTATCTATCAGAGAATCAAAACCTCACCCTTCGTGAGTTCAACCGTCAAGCGTTGTCCCTCTAGATCCTCGAGACCCGAGGTCAGTCAACGCTGACTTTCCTTTCGTCTATCGGGACTTCGTCCTCGTCGCACTTCACTATGTCGCAACTTCGCTTCTCACGAGGTCAAACACTTGGCTCTCTGACTTCCGATTCCCAAGATGCCGAAGCACCAGTATTCTCCTATCGCGACTTCACTATCATGCCTCTCGCGACTTCAACCACCCAAAATATTGGGCTTCAATCTTACGAGATCTGCACTCGCGATATTCCGCCACCTGTCTTCCACTCTTCCTGTGGCCCACACTTCCATGAAATCCCGAGATTTTGCTTCTCGCGGCTTGCAACTTCTGCTTCCCAAATCTTCGCCGCTTTCTTGCGAAAGTTCCAAGACACCGACTCACGAATAGAGACCAATACCCCTCGTGATCCTGGTTGACAGTTCTGCACTCCTTTGAACTTCAAACCTTTACCAACTTGTACTGTAGCCTTCTCACACCTCTGCAAGATCCAACAACTCACAGTCTTTCGCGGAATCTCCGAAATATCGTGACACTCCTCCACGGAACTCATCACCCTGCACACGAATTTCAGCACTGGCTCGACACTTCGATGCTCAACTTCTTTGTGAAACCCTTCAACAGTTTTGAAGGCCTATTTTCCCTAAACCTTTCCAAGACTTAGAATTTCTTGGAATTCCTTCTGCACGCACTTCTTGCGGCAAACTTCAACTTTTCCTAAGTATCGAAGTATTTCGACTCTACGCACTCTTGCAACAGCAGTCTCTCAATACCCTTTTCTCAGAATCACAACTCTGAGTCTTCTTCTAGCCTGTGCATGCCTTGCACGGCTCTGTGCCTATCTGCACCTCTGAGAACTTAGAACAAAAGTTCCTCCTATCTGAACCCTGCAGTCACGCACTCCTTGCAGACAATTTCAACTGCACTCCTTGTAGGAATCTTCTGGTTCAAGATAGAGAACAATTGAATCTAACTCCTGGTTCTCATAGACTTCACATCGACCATGAAATCACATAACCAACATATAAAAGCAAATGCATGACAAGAATCAAATACTCATAAGCACAACATCAATATACAGAGAAATAACACATAACCATGAGATTGAATCAAAGCTTTCTTCTATTAATTCAATGCTTGTACATGGGTGTTCTCAACAATTCTCTACTTGTGCTCTTCTGCTCTATTCTCATAATACTCCAATAATGTTACAATACACAAGTGAGGGTGTCTATATCCGTTTTCCCTCTCGAATCTCCAGCTATCAAATCTAAAATTAATTTCCTATCTAACAGCATTAAAACTATTAAATGCCTTCCTATCTACTAAGGACGAGAGCTTAAAGGATCAAGGTCCCCTTTACAATACAAGTGTGCTTCATTAATATGACTTCATTAAAGATCGGCGCAACAACTTTTCAAGTATTTCAAAATGTGTGCTAGCACTGTCCAGCTGTCTTCCGCTCCATGCTGGCTCGCTTGATGGGTGAGCGATGCTCCTGCATCATACTCCTCGGCTTGAAAGTTTTCATGGGCTCCTGTCCATGAGCTCCTGCACGGTCTGTCCATGCCTCTGTATCATCGCTTTTGTCTCCCAGCTGGCATCTTCCACTGGGTGATTCTTCCATTTCACCAGGTACTCGAAGTATTGCTTTCGCCTGGTCTTCTTTCCCGCTCGCTTGTCCAGTATGCGTTCCATCTGCGGCTTCTCTGCAACTTGTAGTTACTTCGCCCACTGGATCATTGGTTCCTCAGCTCTAGCTTCTACTTCACCAGCCTTGTATGGGTATAAATCTACGATATTTAATATCGGAGATATCCCAATGCCATCCGGAAACTCAATTTCATACGTATTCTCTCCAAATTTCTTCAGGACTCTGCATGGTCCGATTTTCTTCTTTTTGAGCTTATTATATGTTCCCCTCAGGAATCTTTCCTTCCTCAAGTGTGCTAGAACAAGATCCCCAACCTCAAACTGAAGTTGTCTCTTCCACTGATCAGTTCTGCGCTTACACTCTTGATTTGACTCTTGTAGTCGCTGCTTCACCTTGTTGTGAAGTTCTTTCATCACCTCAGCGAACTCTTCTACACTGGCGCTGCTAGTCGCAGTCTGCTCTGACTCTCTGAGTTCAGAGACACCTCTCGGTTGTGTCCCATACATAATATGAAATGGACTTTTGCCTGTACTCTGATTCACTGAATCATTGTACATGAATTTCGCCTGTGGCAATACGTTGTCCTAGCTGCTATGGTGTTCAGTCACCAAGCTCCTCAGCAAATCTCCCAGACTTCTGTTGACCACCTCGGTCTATCCGTCTATCTGCGGATGATAAGCTAAACTAAATGCCAAGTTTGTTCCTAGCTTCTTCCATAGAGTCCTCCAGAAATGACCTATAAATTTCGTATCCTTGTCTGAGACTATGCTTCTCGGCAATCCATGCAGTCTGACGATTTCTTTGAAAAACAAATTTGCGATGTGGGTCGCATCGTTGGTCTTCTGACATGGAATAAAATGTGCCATCTTAGAAAACCTGTCCACCACTACAAAGGTGGAATCAACCCCTCTTTGCATTCTCGGCAAACCCAATACAAAATCCATGCTTATGGCCTCCCATGGTCTCTCTGGTATGGGCAATGGCTGATAAAACCCTGCATTCTACTTCCTTGCTTTAGAATGCTGACAAACCTGACATCTGTCAACAAATCTCTTGACATCGTCTCTCATGCCTGGCCAAAAATATGATTCACTCAGCTTCGCGAATGTTTTGTCATGACCAAAGTGACCCACTAATCTGCCACTATGCTTCTCTTTCACTAAGTTCTCCCTCATGGAGAAAATTGGAATACATAGTTGATTGCCTCAAAACAGTAATCCATCCTGGATCATGTAGTCTATCCAAGGACTTCGATCTCTGAGAGATGGATTCTCAGCTGCTTCGTACGCTTCCCCAAAATCTGCATCTCCTGCGTACATGTCCTTCAGATTTTCAAAGCCCAACGTTTTGACTCTGAACTCTTGCAATAACAAACATTTCCTGCTCAAAGCATCAGCCACTTTGTTAGCAGTCCCTGAAATGTGTTTGATCACAAATGTGAAATTCTGCATGTACTCTACCCATTTTGTATGCTTATGGTTCAACTTATCCTGTTGAATTATAAACTGCAATGCATGATTATCACTGTACAATACAAATTCCTTGGGTATCAAGTAATGCATCCACTTCTTCAACGCCTGTATGATATCATAAAATTCCTTATCATACGTGGAGTATTTCAGCTTCGCTTCATCTAGCTTCTCACTAAAATAGACAACTGGCCTATCTTCTTGACTTAAGACCACTCCTATGGCGTATCCATGCGCATCACACTTCACCTGGAAGGTCTTCATGAAATCTGGCAACACCAAAATCGGTTGCTCAGTTATCTTCCACTTCAATAGATTGAAGCTTTCTTCAGCCTCTACTGTCCAGTGAAAATTTTTATGTCACTTCTTCACTGTGTCCATCATCGTTGTGCTAATCCCACTGAAATTCCTGATGAATTTTCTGTAGAAACTAGCCAATCCATGGAAGCTTCTCACCTCGAAAATGTTTCTCGGTGATGGCCAATTCTTTATCACTTCCACCTTACTCAGATCCATCCTCAACTCATTTGCTGATATGACAAAGCCCAAAAAAATGAGCTCTGTCTTCATAAATGAAGACTTCTTCATGTTTATCAACAGCTTCTCCTGCTGCAGTCTTCTCATCAAAATGGCCAAATGCTTCAAATGTTCAGCCTTCGTCTTACTGAAAATCAGTATGTCATCCAGATATACGACTACAAACTTCCCGATGAATTCCCTCAGGACTTCATTCATCAGTCTCATGAATGTGCTCGGTGTGTTTGTCAAACCAAATGGCATGACCAACCATTCGTACAAACCTTCGTTTTTCTTGAATGCTGTCTTCCATTCATCACCCTCTCTCATGCGAATCTGATGATATCCGCTCTTGAGATCAATCTTTGAAAAGTAATTTTCCCCACTCAGGCAATCCATCAGATCATCCATTCTCGGCAATGGAAATCTGTACCTGATGGTAATATTATTTATGGCTCTGGAGTCTGTACACATCCTGCAGCCTCCATCCTTCTTTGGACTTAGCACCGTTGGAATGACACATGGACTCAAGATTTCCCTCACTAGTCCTTTATCCAACAAGTCTTCGACCTATCTTTTGACCTCCTCATTTTCCTGCGGCGTTAATCTATATGCTACTTTATTCGGCAAACTGGCTCCTGGTATGAGATCGATGTGATGACTCACACTTCACATCGGTGGCAACGAATGAGGTAATTCGTCCATGATGATGTCAACGAACTCTCTCAGCAGTTCCTAAATACCATCTGGCAAGTCATCCACTCTTGTGCTAGTCAGAACAATCCTCGGTTTTCTGACCACAAAGAATTGTGGATCTTCCTTCTTCTCCAACTCTATGAGAAGTTCTTTCCCACTCATGAGAAGTATGGTATTACTTACTTCTGGCTTTACTTCCTTATCCTTTATCGGAAGCAACCTGTGTGTCCTCCCATCCTTCTCCAAAGTATATGTGTTCATTCTCCCATCATGAACAACATTTCTGTCATATTTCCATGGTCTACCCAGCAATAAATGACATACATCCATGGGAATAACATCACACAGAATTTTATCATTATACCCACCTATTTTGAATTCAACCAAGCACTGTTTAGTGACACTCACCTGATGTCCTTTTTGTAGCCAAGGCACTTTATATGGACTCGGGTGATTGGTCATCTCCAGCTCCAATTTCTCCACCATCTCGGTCGAAACGAGATTATCTGTGCTTCCGCTGTCCACAATGACCTTGCATTTTCGGTCTTTGGCTTTACAAGCTGTCCTGAACAGTCTGCTTCTTTGAGCTATGTTCTCCACCTCCTTCTTGGGTGTTAAGAGAACTTTATGCATCCCAAGCGATCTTCCGCTTTCTGCATCCTCATTCTCATCATCTCGCCTCTGTGCTTCAGTGATGTGAGCTTCTCCTCCAGCTTGCTTTTTCTCTGTACATTCAAATGATTTGTGCCCATTCTTTCCACAAGTAAAACATGTGATCACTCCTCCTCTTCCCCTACCTTGACCTCTAGTACGAGGAAGAGTGTTTTCATCAGCATAATCTCCCCACTGATCATTTTGTTGTCTTCTCTATTCAACCTGTGGCTGTCCTCACTGTGAGGTTCCAACTCTCTCAATCTTACACTGAGGTTTTTTCCATTCCTCCTTGGGCTTCTGGTATTTGTCTTGGGCAACTGCCTTGCCTCTGGGATGACTTATGCCTCTCCCTCGCTGACCTTTCTTGTGGCTAAGCTTCTCCTCGGCTTTCAGAGCCATCTCATAAGCATCCTCAACCGTTCAGATGGTTACCATGCTTAACTCATCCTGAATGTCGTACCTCAGACCATTCAGATATCTCACCACTTTCTCATCATCACTCTCCCAATGACCTGCTCTGATGTTAAGCCTGTGAAATTCTTTGGTGTATTCCTTCACCATCATTAGCTTCTGTCTCAGGTTCTACATTCACCTGAATAGTGTGATCTGGTAATCCCTTGGGATGAATTTCACTTTCATCTTCACGATCATCCTGTCCCAGCTCTTGATATTCTGTTTTCCCTTGGAACGCCTATCTGCTTGTAGCTCATCCCACCATAAGGCTGCATGTCCCTTCAACCGGGTGACAACATGTCTGACTTTCTTGTCCTCTTCGATCTCCTCATAATTGAAGTAGGTGTCAAGAGCTCGGATCCAATCCAGCAACTCTTTTGCATCCAGGCTTCCCTCGTAGACTGGAATATCCATTTTCGCCTTCGCACCCATTCTGGAAATGGCTTTGATCAACCAAGTGGTTGATGTGTCCTCTGCTATGACCTCTTCTTCATGTCCAGCTTCCTCTTCGACTTCAGAATCGCTAAGATCCCCTGCACCAGCTCCGCGTCTTTGTGTTGTTTCCATATCCTCGAGTCTGTCTCGGAGATCTCTCATTTGGCGCTCCATTTCTGGATTCCCTGCTGGCGTACCCCTTCTTCGCGCATCCCTGTCCTCCGGACCAGGTGACTGCCTTTCTCTTCTAGGTGGCATGATGAATCCTCTTCTCTGCTACAAAAAGCAAAGATATTCCTGCTCTGATACCATTTGGTGGCAACCAGCACTCCTCATAGCACGATCGCCCTCCAGGACATTCTCTTCTCTCAGCCCGAAGAGTTTTAAGACTCTTCTACTCCCCTATTAGGAAGTCTGCAACCCACAGTTCTCTCCACACGACTCTCCCGCTTTATCTATCGGAGAATCAAAACCTCACCCTTCACGAGTTCAACCGTCGAGTGTTATCCCTCCGGATCCCCGAGACCCGAGGTCAGTCAACGCTGACTTTCCTTTCGTCTATTGGGACTTCATCCCCATCGCAACTTCGCTATGTCACAACTTCACTTATCGCGAGGTCAAACACTTGGCTCTCTGACTTCCGAGTCCCGAGATGCCGAAGCGCCGGTATTCTCCTATTGCGACTTCGCTATCTCACCTCTCGCGACTTCAACCACCCAAAATATTGGGCTTCAATCTTACGAGCTCCATGCTCGCGATATTTCGCCACCTGTCTTCCACTCTTCCTGTGGCCCACACTTCCATGAAATCCCGAGATTTCACTTCTTGCAGCTTGCAACTTTCGCTTCCCAAATCTTCACCGCTTTCTCACGAAAGTTCTGAGACGTCGACTCACGAATAGAGACCAATACCCCTCATGATCATGGTTGACAGTTCTGCACTCCTTTGAACTTCAAACCTTTACCAACCTGTACTGTAGCCTTCTCGCACCTCTGCAAGATCCAACGGCTCACAGTCTTTCGCGGAATCTCTGAAATATCGTGACGTTCCTCCACAGAACTCGTCACCTTGCACACAAAGTTCAGCACTGGCTCGACACTTCGATGCTCAACTTCTTTGTGAAACCCTTCAATAGTTTTGAAGGCCTATTTCCCCTAAAGCTTTCCAAGACTTAGACTTTCTTGGAATTCCTTCTGCACGCACTTCTTGCAGCAAACTTCAACTTTTCCTAAGTATCGAAGTCTTTCGACTCTACGCACTCTTGCAGCAACAGTCTCTCAATACCCTTTGCTCAGAATCGCAACTCTGAGTCTTCTTCTAGCCTGTGCACGCCTTGCACGGCTCTGTGCCTATTTTCACCTCTAAGAACTTAGAACAAAAGTTCCTCCTATCTGAACCCTGTAGTCACGCACTCCTTGTGGACAATTTCAACTGCACTCCTTGGAGGAATCTTCTGGTTCAAGATAGAGAACAATTGAATCTAACTCCTGGTTCTCATAGACTTCATATCAACCATGAAATCACATACCCAGCATATAAAAGAAAATGCATGACAAGAAGCAAATACTCATAAGCACAACATCAATATACAGAGAAATAACACATAACCATGAGATTGAATCAAAGCTTTCTTCTATTAATTCAATGCTTGTACATGGGTGTTCTCAACAATTCTCTGCTTGCACTCTTCTTCTCTATTCTCAGAATACTTCAATAATGTTACAATACACAAGTGAGGATGTCTATATCCGTTTTCCCTCTCGAATCTCCATCTATCAAATCTAAAATTAATTTCCTATCTAACAGCATTAAAACTATTAAATGCCTTCCTATCTACTAAGGACGAGAGCTTAAAGGCTCAAGGTCCCCTTTACAATACAAGTGCGCTTCATTAATATGACTTCATTAAATATCGGCGCAACAACTTTTCAAGTATTTCAAAATGTGTGCTGACGCTGTCCAGTTGTCTTCCGCTCCACACTGGCTCGCTTGATGGATGAGCGATGCTCCTGCATCAATATACAATAATACAAAATTTATATTAATGAAAGAAATGTACAGAGACTATAAAAATACAGAGCGAAAGACTCTCTAGAATGGTCGCAGGTTATGTCTAAGAAGATATGTGATGACTACTTGCATTCCAAATAAGATGATTATAATGAGTCTCTGAAGTCCTTTTTATGATAAACAAGATTGTCAAAAACCCTAGACATCCAAAAAACTAACCCTAGGAGATGAAGCACCAAAATTCATGTGGCCCCCGTTTGGGTAAGTTACAAGGATGATTTTTAGGATGGAAATGTATATTGAAATGTAGAAATCTGGGCTAATATTATTAGTCCTTAATATGCAAAATGTAAAATGTTTGGCGATAGTTTTGTAAAAATTTTCAAATTTCTAAGGATTTTATATAGTTTCTATAAAATTTTGGCGATTTTTAAGGTTAAGTAATTTTATCCTATGGAATTTGGGCGAAACATTTTTAGAAAAAATGTAAATTGGCGAATCGTTTTTGGAGAAAAACCATGGAAAATTAGCCCATTTGCGAAAATTAGCCCCTAAAATCATCTATGGTAAGTTAGTACATCAACTTCTCGGGGTTGTAACTTTTGGACACGATCTTAGTTTTAAGCGTATGATATCCCATTGGAAATGTATCGTTGAGGATATTAATTTTGGGGGCTCAATCATGGCATCGACTATCATTGATAATTTTGATCCCGAAAAACCTTTATTTATGCCCTCAAAATGCCCCTGGAAGTTAAAACCTGCTAAAAATACTAAATTGTCAAAATTGCGAGAAAATTATTTTGAGCCAGTTGGAAAAGGTGTGTGGCCACCAATATCCACTTGGATCAATCCTATCTTCTTAGGAAGCAATGGTATCCATTGCATTGAGTGTCTAGGGGAGAGGAAAAATCGTTTGTTGAATCTGAATCTTGGTGAGTTGCTTGCCTTGCTAGAGACGTCGCGGTGCTCAATTTTTAGAAGGCTATCACGAGCATGCAGCTAGAAGGGTTCGACCTTTTTAACTAGTCTGGATACATAAATTTATTTTGTGTAGAATCAATCTTTACACTTTGCTAGAATTTTTTCAACCTTCTCTTGTTGGATAAAAGGTGCTTGGGCCGAGAATGTAGTGGTTGTAGTATCCTTTTGTTCACCTTTTGAACAAATTGTGAAGAAGATGAATTTTGTAGTATGAGATACTACCTTGTGGCACTTTTTAAGTGGAACAGTAGTTGGAACTACCTCTGGTATTCTGTAGATATGACACCCTAGAGAAACAATGACATTGTGGGGTTGAGACACATAAATAACATGGCGCTTCCACATATACGGTTGGCCCAAGAGAACATCACAAACATCTGGTGGGGAAACATCACATAATACCTCATCCTTGAAGGACTAGATGTCATATGAAAATCGACACTAATGACTGACATGAAGATCTCATCCTTGGTGAAGCCACCCGATGTTGTATGGCTACGGGTGTGGTGTTGTCGACAATCCCAACTATTTGATAACCTCTATTGAGATGAGGTTCTTCTGGCCTCGTCTATCAACAATAAAATGAAGAAGGGTCCCCTTCACCCACATTTGTGAGTTAAAAATGTGCTCCCCCTCCTCATAAACTATTGTTTCTTCTAGTTGAATTGTTTTGGTTGTGACAATTGAAGTGGGTTTTGCGTTAATGATCTGTCCTTTACCAGTATTTTTAGATTCAGATTTTGAATCAGGGTTCAACTCACTTTCTTTGACCATAGCCACCAATGAATACTTTGAGCAACATTCATTTGTGTTATGCCAAAGTATTTTGTGGAAATCACACCATTTTCCAGTTTCTTCTTTGTCTTCCCATGACCCTTCTTTTCCTGTGGCTTGGACTGGTTTTCGAGAGATTGCTTGTTAGGGTTGTCTCTGTAAGGTAGATAGAGAGGTAGTGGGGGGGCCTAGAGGGCTCATAGTAATAATAGTGGAGGTCATTCAATGTAAGGTGGACTAGGTCCACTATATTATTAAATAAGACCCACTATGGTAGTTAGATATAATAAATGTAAGAGGACTTCTTAGAAGGTTCTACTTCTAGAAGATTCGTCCTCTAGAATGTTCTTAGGTGATGATAGCACTATAAAGGGGTTCAAGCAATGTAATGAGACATGAAGAGAAGTATTGTATTATGGAGCGATAGCTCAATAGGAGGAGGCCCCCTCGAAGAGGCAAGTGAACAGGAGAGGATCCCTTCCATAATAGGATCCATTGTATGGTGTTGCCCTACCCTAAGGGTTTGATATAATAAAGTTGTGATTTTCTATATTGTTCTTCTATATCTATTGTGGTGCTTTTGTATTCAGTCTTTGGTTCTTAACAATTTATATCAGAGCACTTTCCTTGGCCGGAGTTGTGGGCAACTATTTTTTATTTTTGTAGATTTTTTTTTTTCGGAGAAGAAAAAAGAGGGCCGCGACATTCCAGACATTTTCAGTATATTTATATGCAAAATTGCAGAAAAGGGTTGTATATCTGAGTTCCTCTCAGAAAAACACCCAATTTAAAAAAAAAAAATCGTTCGAAACGGAGTCCGGAAGGTCAAGATATTGAGGTTTTAAAATCTGCAATTTTTCAGGGTTTTTTCTGCGGACGGTGACGCAATTTGTTTTTATTTATGTAGCATTTGGAGGGTGAATTTGCCTAAATAATTTACAGATCTGAGTTCTTCTCACAATTTGACCCAATTTCAAAAAACAAATTAGCCGAAACAGAGTCCGGGAAGTGAAGTTATGAGCATTTCAAGTTCAACAGTTTTTTAGGGTTTTTACAGAAAAAGCCGCGATTTTCTGCCGAAACTTCTTGGGTCTATTTTTTGAGTTTTTTCATGACGACTGCAGGACCGAAGAGTTCATAGGGTGCTCAGATGACTATTTCGTCTCAAACCTTGAAAGAAATTCTTAAATCATTCAAAGCCCAATTGGATGATAGATTGGATATGTTTGCACAACGTCTCACAGACAGTCTCACAAAGAGCCTCACAGATGGCCTCACAGCCAGCCTCACATATGGCCTCAATGATAGTTTTCATAGTATTCAAGATTCATTAAATGACATGCAGGAGAGATTTCTTATGCAAGGCCTCATGAATGAATATAATCAAGAAAGATATGCTTGGTATAATTTTGAGGACGATTGTGATGATTGGTATATGGATAGTTGTCATTTCTGGGATGACAACCACTTCCATATTTTATTTGACGACTCTACTCCACCTTCTGTAGAGAACATCAATGTCCCAGATTAGGAGCTAGATACCAGTGTTCAGTCTGCATATTCTACAGTGGTATTATTCCTTCCAGATTTTGCTATGACCCTTTTCCACTATGTGGATGGATCTTCTTATTTGGATCCACATGATAGGTGTCAGTCTTTGGAGCATCATTTGGAGTTGGTTATTGGGTTCCAAAATCTTCTACGGGGAGTTCACATGAGCACTTGGACATGGGACCCGGGCTTACAATGGTGGTTGAACTACTTCAGCATGGTGGATTTCCTTTCTACATGGGACTTTGGTTCTTCAGTCTTCTTCAGCATTACGGTTCACAATTATCCATGGGACCCTGGTATATGGTTGTACGTCAAGCATTCAGGACAATGCTTTCTCAATAGGAGGAGGCCCCCTCGAAGAGGCAAGTGAACAGGAGAGGATCCCTTCCATAATATGATCCATTGTATGCTATTGCCCTACCCTAAGGGTTTGATATAATAAAGTTGTGATTTTCTATATTGTTCTTCTATATCTGTTGTGGTACTTTTGCATTCAGTCTTTGGTTTTTAACAGTCTCTATCATACTTTGGTTGTTTCAGATTTGTAGACTGAAACTCCTATTTGTTCTGGTGCTTAAATTTCTGCTCCATTTTAACAACATATCGATAAGCAACACTGAGTGATGAGATTTACAGAAAATCCATTTCAGTTTGAATGTATCTGTGTAGAGCCCCATGATATTTCAGAACCAAATATCATTCAGATTCTTTGATACCTAGCTTGGTGATAAAGGTATGGAAGGTATTGGTGAGCTCTGCAACTTCTTGTCTACTCTCTTGCCGTAGTGTGGTCCATCTCATGTATTGGTCCTCGTACTTGACAACAGAGTAATACTGTTCCTTTACCACATCCACAAAAAATCCCAAGTCGGCTTGACCCCATATATTCCTGACTCCTCTGTGGAAGTTTTCTCCCAGTAATTTTCCCACCAATATTTGACATGAGGGAGATATTTAAGGAGTGCGAAGGTGATCGTTTCTCTGTTGGAAAAATTGTGAACAGAGAAATACCCTTTTAGTATATTTAACCATTTGTCTATGGATTAATTATCTATTTATCCTTCAAATACAGGAATATCAAAATTAACTTGTACCTTGAAAGTTGAGGTGCTTCCAAAGTGGTCTCTTGATGAATATGTGCCTATTTCTATCAGCAGGCGTTGAAGGATGTGAAAAAAAGTATCCATCATTTTGTCCCTCTATCGCGTGAGACATTGCTCAAGCAACAAACTGATAGGATCGTGTTCTCCATCATTTCTCTTTTCTTCCACCATTGAGGATTACTTGGGTATGTGAGAGAAATTTTCCTCAAGAGAGACAAGCTTGAGACCCAACTTTCTATACTCGGACCTCGTCGGGGACATGCACTGAAAAAAACAATCAAGAGAAGCCTGATGTGATACCACTGATCCAGATTTATTTTGGGCACGAAATGAGAGATGAGATATAATAAAGAAATGCACAGAGATATCGCAAGTATCCAATAATATAACAGAAATGTATCAGAGATGAAACCATAAACATAGATATACACTAATACATGATTTCTATTAATGAAAGAAATGTACAGAGACTGTAAAATTACAAAGTGAAAGACTCACTAGAATGGTGGCACCTTATCTATGAGAAGAGATATGACAAGTACTCGCATTCACAAGAAGATGATTACAATGAGGCTGTGAAGTCATTTTTACAATAACCAAGAATGCCGAAAACCCTAGACATCCAAAAACCGAACCCTAGGAGATGAAGCGTCAAAAGTCATGTGGGCCCTATTTGGGTAAGTTACTACATCAACTTCTCGAGGTCGTAAATTTTGCATACGATCTTCGTTTTAGGCGCATGATAGCCTGTTGGAAAGGTATCACAAAAATATTGATTTTGGGGGCCCAATCATGCCTTTGTCTATCATTGAGAAGCTCGATCCTAAAAAACCTTCAATTAGGCCCTCAAAATGGCCCCGAAAGTTAAAAACTGCTAAAAATAGTAAATTGCCAAAATTGCCAGAAAACTGTTTTGGGCTAGTTGGAAAAGGTGGGTGGCCACCGATATTCACCTGAATCAATCCTCCCTCCTTAGGAATAAAGGGTCTCCATTGCATTGAGTGTCAGGGGGAGAGAAAAAATCATTTTCCAAATCTGAATCTTAGTGAGTTGCTTGCCTTGCTAAAGACGTCGCATACATGAGATTCTTTTGTGAAGAAGGAATCTTTACACTTTGCTACAATTTTGGCGACCTTCTTATGTTTGATAGAAGGTGCTTGGGTTGAGGATGTAGTGGTTGTAGTATCCTTTTATTCACATTTTGAACAAATTGTGAAGAAGATGAATTTTGTACTATGAGATACTACCTTGCGACACTTTTTAGGTGGAACAGTAGACAAAACTACCTTTGGTATTCTGTAGAGACGACCCACTAGAGAAACAATGCCACTACGGGGTCGAGACTCATAAACAGCATGGTGCTTCCACATATATGGTTGGCCCAGGATAACATCATAGACGTTCGGTGGGGTAACAACACATAATACCACATCCTTGCAGGGATGTATGTCGTATGATAATAGACATTGTTGGCTGACACAAAGATTGCTTCCTTGGAGAAGCCACCCGATGTTGTATGACTGCGGGTGTGGTGCTGTGAACAATCCAAACTATTTGACGACCTCTTCTAAGATGAGGTTTTTCAGGCTTCCTCTATTAACAATAAAATGCAATGTGGTCCCCTTCGCCCACATTTGTGAATGAAAAAGGTGTTCCCCCTCTTCAGGATCTGTTGGTTCTTCTGGTTGAATTTTTGTGGTCACAATAATAGTAGTGGGATCTACGTCAATGATATGTCCTTTACTAGTATTTTCATAATCAGATTCTGATTCAAGGTTTGGGTCCTTGTATTTGATCTCGACCAACAATGAATTTTTTGAGCGACATTGATTGGTGTTCTGCCAAAGGCTTTTGTTGAAATCACACCATTTTCTGGTGTCCTTTGTCTTCCCGTGACCCTTCTTTTCCTGTGGCTTGGACTATTTTTCAGGAGATTGTTTGTTAGGGTCATCTTTTTCATACTTTGGTTGTTGCGGATATGTAGACCCAAACTCTCGTTTGTTCTGGTTCTTACATTTCTGCTTGACTTTAACAAAATATCAATAAGCAACACCGAGTGATGAAATGTCCAGAAAATTCATTTTAGTTTTGATGTATCTATGTAGAGCCCCATGGCATTTCAGAACCAAATGTTGTTTGGAGTCTTTGATACCTAGCTTGGTACAAAATATATGGAAGTTATTGGTAAACTCTCGAACTGCTTGGCCCCTTTCTTGCCACAGTGTGGTCCATCTCATGTATTGGTCCTCATAGTTGCCAACATGGTAATATTGCTCCTTTACTATGTCCACAAAAAAAACCCAAGTAGGCTCAGCCCCATATATTCCAGACTCCTCTATGGAAATTTTCTCCCAGTAAGTTTCCCACCAATGTTTGACATGAGGGAGATATTTAAGGAGTGCGAAGGTGATCGTTTCTCTGTCAGAAAAATTGTGAACAAAGAAATACCCTTTTAGCAGATCTAACCATTTTTCTAGGGCTTATTCATCTATTTGTCTTGCAAATACAGGAATATCAAAATTTACTTGTACCTTGAAAGGTGAGGTGCTTCCAAAGTGGTCTTTTGATGAATATCTTCCTATTTCTATCGGCAGGTGTTGAAGAATGTGGGAAAAATTCTCCATCATTTCGTTCCTCTGTTGTGTGAGAGATTTCTCAAGCAATAGACTGATAGGATCGTCTTCTCTGTCGTTTTTATTTTCTTCCGCCGTTGAGGGTTTCTTGGGTGTGCGAGAGAAATTTTCCTCAAGAGAGACAATCTTGAGACCCAACTTTCTATACTCTAACCTCGTCGGGGACATGCACTTAAAAGAACGATCAAGAGAAGCCTGCTCTGATACCACTGATCCAGATTTATTTTGGGCACGAAATGAGAGCAGAGATATAATAAAGAAATGCACAGAGATATCACAAGTATCCAATAATATAATAGAAATTTATCAAAGATGAAACCATAAACAGATATATACAATAATACACGATTTCTATTAATGAAATAAATGTACAGAGACTGTAAAAATACAGAGCGAAAGACTCGCTAGAATGGTGGCAGCTTATCTCTGAGAAGAGATATGAAGGCTACTCGCATTCGCAAGAAGATGGTTAAAATGAGGTTGTGAAGTCATTTTTACAATAAACAAAAATTCCAAAAACCCTAGACATCCAAGCACCTAACCCTGGGATATGAAGCGCCAAAATTCATGTGGGCCCCGTTTGGGTAAGTTAGTACATCAACTTCCCAGGGTCGTGATTTTTGCATATGATATTCATTTTAGGTGTATGATAGCCTGTTGGAAAGGTATCACAAGGAGATTGATTTTGGGGGCCGAATCATTCCTTCACCTATCATTGAGAATCTTGATCTCGAAAAACCTTCAATTAGGCTCTCAAAATGGCCTCAGAAGTTAAAAACTGCTAAAAATAGTAAATTGCCAAAATTGTCAAAAAACTATTTTGAGCCAGTTGGAAAACGTGGGTGGCCACCAATATCCACCTGGATCAATCCTCCCTCTTTAGGAAGAAATGTTCTCCATTGCGTTGAGTGCCCGGGGGAGAGCAAAAAGCATTTGCTAAATCTGAATCTTGGTGAGCTACTTGTCTTGTTGAAGACGTCACATACATGAGATTCTTTTGTGAAGAAGGAATCTTTACACTTTGCTACATTTTTGTCGACCTACTTCTGTTGGATAGAAGGTGCTTGGGCTGAGGCTATAGTGGTTGCAGTATTCTTTTGTTCACCTTTTGAACAGATTGTGAAGAAGTTGAATTTTGTGCTATGAGATACTACCTTGTGGCAATTTTTAGGTGGAACAGTAGTCAGAACTATGTTTGGTGTTCTTTAGAGATGACCCCCCAGAGAAATAATGACACTGCGGGGTTGAGACTCATAAAAAACATGGAACTTCCACATATATGGTTGGCCCAAGAGGACATCACATACATCCGTTGGGGTAACATCACATAATACAACATCCTTATAGGGTTGTATGTCATATGACAATCAACACTATTGGCTGACACGAAGATCTCATCCTTGGAAAGGCCACCTGGTGTTGTATGGTTGCAGGTGTGGTGTTTTCAACAATCCCAATTGTTTGACAACTTCTACTGAGATGAGGTTCTTCAGGCTTTCACTATCAACAATAAAATGCATTGTGGTCCCCTTCACCAACATTTGTGAATGAAAAAGGTGCTCCCCCTCTTCAAGATCTGTTGGTTCTTCTGGTTGAATTGTTGCGGTCACGACAATAGCAGTGGGGTCTACGTCAATGATATGTCCTTTACTAGTATTTTCAGAATCAGATTCTAAATTAGGATTTGTGTCCTTGTCTTTGATCTCGGCCACCAATGATTGTTTTTGGTGACATTGATTGGTGTTGTGCCAAGGGATTTTGTGGAAATCACATGATTTTTAGGTGTCCTTTTTATTCCCATGACCCTTCTTTTCCTATGTCTTGGAATGGTTTTCGGGAGACTGTTTGTTAGGGACGTATTTTTCATAATTTGGTTGTTGCGGATTTGCAGACCCAAACTCCCATTTGTTCTGGTGCTTACATTTCTGCTCGATTTTAGCAACATATCGATAAGCAGCACCGAGTGATGAGATGTCCAGAAAATCCATTTCAGTTTGGATGTATTTATGTAAATCCCCATGGTATTTTAGAACCAAATGTCGTTTGGAGTCTTTGATACCCATATTGGTGCGAATGGTATGGAAGGTATTGGTGATATCTGGAACTGCTTGTCCCCTTTCTTGCCACAGTGTGGTCCATCTCATGTACTGGTCCTCATAGTTGCCAACAGGGTAATATTTTTCCTTTACCACATCCACAAAAAAATCCCAAGTGGGATTGGCCCCATATATTCTAGAATCCTCTATGGAACTTTTCTACCAGTAGGTTTCCCACCAATGTTTGACATGAGGGAGATATTTAAGGAGTGCTAAGGTGATCATTTCTCTGTCAAAAATATTGTGAACAGAGAAATACCGTTCTAGCAGATTTAACCATTTGTCTAGGGATTCTACATCTATCTATGCTTCAGATACAGAAATATCAAAATTAACTTGTACCTTGAAAGACAAGGTTCTTCCAAAATGCCCACTTAATGAAGATGCGCCAGTTTCTATCGGTAGGCATTGAAGGATGTGGGAACAATTATCCATCATTTTGTCCCTCTGTCGCGTGAGATCTTTCTCAAGAAACAGACTCATAGGATTGTCAACTCTGTCGTTTTTATTTTCTTCTGCCATTGAGGGTTTCTTGGGTGTGTGAGAGAGATTGTCCTCAAGAGAGACAAGCTCAAGACCCAAATTGGTATACTTGGACCTCGTTAGGGACATGCACTGAAAAAATGATCAAGAGAAGCCTTCTCTGATACCACTGATCGTTATTTATTTTCTGCATGAAATGAGAGCAGAGATATAGTAAATAAATGCATAGAGATATCGCATATATCCAATAATATAACATAAATGTATCAGAGATAAAACCATAAATACAGATATACAATAATACATGATTTCTATTAATGAAAGAAATGTACAGAGACTGTAAAAATACAGAGCGAAAGACTCGCTAGAATGGTGGCAGTGTATCTCTGAGATGAGACGTGGCGGCTACTTGCATTTGCAAGAAGATGATTACAATGAGGATCTGAAGGCCTTTTTAGAATAAAAAAGAATGAAAAAAACCATAGACATCCAAAAACCTAAGCCTAGGAGATGAAGCGCCAAAAGTCATGTGGGCCCTGTTTGGGTAAGTTAGTACATCAACTTCTTGGAATCGTAACTTTTGCATACGATCTTTGTTTTAGGTGTATGATAACTCATTAGAAAGGTATCATCAAGGAGATTCATTTTTGTGGATCAATCATGTCCTCGAATATCATTGAGAAGCTTGATCCCGAAAAACCTTCAATTAGGCCCTCAAAATGGCCGAGGAAGTTAAAAACTACTAAAAATAGTAAATTTTCAAAATTGCCAGAAAATTTTTTTGAGCCAGTTGGAAAAGGTGGGTGGCCATGGATATCCACCTGGATCAATCCTCCCTCCTTAGGAAGAAATGGCATCCATTGCATTGAGTTCCCAAGGGAGAGGAAAAAACGTTTGTTGAATCTGATTCTTGGTGAGTTGCTTGCCTTGTTGGAGATGTCACATTGCTCGATTTGTGGAAGGCTATCACGAGGATGTGGCTGGAAGGGTTGGACCCTTTTATCCTGTCTGGATACATGAGATTATTTTTTGCAGAAGGAATATTTACACTTTGCTACAAATTTATCGACCTGCTTCTGTTGGATAGAAGGTCATTGGGCCGAGGCTGTAGTCGTTGTAATATCCTTTTGTTCACCTTTTGAACAGATTGTGAAAAAGATGAATTTTGTAGTATGAGAAAGTACCTTGCGACACTTTTCAAGTGGAACAATAGTTAGAACTACCTCTAGTATTCTGTAGATATGACCCCCTAGAGAAGCAGTGACACTGCAGGGTCGAGACTCATAAACAACATAGCTCTTCCACATAAATGGTTGGCCCAAGAGAACATCACATACATCCGGTGGGACAACATCACATAATACCTCATCCTTGAGGGGTTGGATGTTGTATGAAAATCGACACTGCTAGCTGACATGCATATCTCTTCCTTGCATAAGGCACCTGATGTTGTATGGCTACGGGTGTGGTGTTGTCGACAATACCAACTGTTTGATGACCTCTGTTGAGATGAGGTTATTTTGGCTTTCAATATCAACAATAAAATGCAGCGTGGTCCCCTTCACTCACATTTTTGAATGAAAAATGTGCTCCCCCTCTTAAAGATTTGTTGGTTCTTCTAGTTGAATTGTTGCGGTCATGACAATAGTAGTGGGGTCTATGTCAATGATCTATCCTTTACTAGTATTTTGAGAATCAGGTTCTGAATTAAGGTTCGGCTCCTTGTCTTTGATATCGGCCAAAAGTGACTGTTTTGAGCGACATTCATTGGTGTTGTGCCAAGGGATTTTGTGGAAATAACACCATTTTCCTGTGTCCTTCCTTGTTTTCCCATGACCCTTCTTTTCCCGTGGCTTGGACTATTTTTTGGGCGAGTGTTTGTTAGGGTTGTCTTTTTCATACTTTGGTTGTTGTGGATTTGCAAACTCGAACTCTCGTTTGTTCTGGTGCTTAAATTTCTTTTCGATTTTAACAACATATCAATAAGAAGCACTGAGTGACGAGATGTCCATAAAATTCATTTTAGTTTGGATGTATTTGTGTAGAGCCCCACGGTATTTTAGAACCAAATGTCATTCAAATTATTTGATACCTAGCTTGGTGCAAAAGGTATGGAAGGTATTGGTGAAATCCAGAACTTCTTGTCTCCTCTCTTGCCGCAGTGTGGTCCATCTCATGTATTGGTCCTCCTAGTTGCCAATAGAGTAATACTATGCCTTTACCGCGTCCACAAAAAAATCCCAAGTGGGCTCGACCCCATATATTCCAGACTCCTCTATGGAACTTTTCTCCCAGTAAATTTCCCACCAATGTTTTACATGAGGGAGAGATTTAAGGAGTGATAAGTTGATCGATTCTCTATAGGAAAAATTTAGAACAGAGAAATACCCTTCTAGCAGATTTAACCATTTGTCTAGGGCTTATGCATCTATCTGTTCTTCAAATATAGGAATGTCAAAATTAACTTGTAACTTGAAAGGGGAGGTTCTTCCAAACTGGTATCTTGATGAAAATGCACCTGTTGCTATCTGCAGACGTTGAAGAATGTCAGAACAATTCTCCATCATTTTGTCCCTCTGTCGCGTGAGATCTTGCTCAAGCAACAAACTCATAGGATCGTCTGCTCTATCATTTTTCTTTTCTTCTGTCATTGATGGATTCTTGGGTGTGCGAGAGAAATTTTCCTCAAGAGAGACAATATCGAGACTCAACTTTCCATACTTGGACCTCGTCGGGGACATGCACTCAAAAAAACAATCAAGAGCAACCTGCTTTGATACAACTGATCCAGATTTTTTTTGTGCACAAAATGAGAGCGGAGATATAATAAAGAAATGAAAAGAGATATCACAAACATCCAATAATATAACAAAAATGTATCATAGATGAAACCATACACACATATATACAATAATACACGAGTTCTATTAATGAAATAGATGTACAGAGACTATAAAAATACAGAGCAAAAGACTCGCTAGAATGGTGGCAACTTATCTAAGAGAAGAGATGTGACGGCTATTCATATTCACAAGAAGATGATTACAATGAGGTTGTGAAGGCATTTTTACAATAAAAAGGAGTTCCAAAAACCATATACATCCAAAAACCTAACCCTAGGAGATGAAGCGCCAAAAGTCATGTGGGCCCCGTTTGGGTAAGTTAGTACATCGACTTCTCGAGGTCGTAACTTTTGCATACAATCTTCGTTTTAGGCCTATGATAGCCTGTTGGAAAGGTATCATGAAGATATTCATTTTGGGGGCTCAATGATGCCTTTGGCTATCATTGAGAAGCTCAATCCTGAAAAAACTTCAATTAGGTCCTCAAAATGGCCCCAGAAGTTAAAAACTACTAAAAATAGTAAATTGTCAAAATTGCCAGAAAATTGTTTTGAGCCAGTTCAAAAATGTGGGTGGCCACTGATATCCACCTGGATCAATCTTCGCTCCGTAGTAAGCAATGGTATCCATTGCGTTGAGTGCCCAGGGGAGAGAAAAAAGCGTTTTTTGAATCTGAACCTTGGTGAGTTGCTTGCCTTGATGGAGACGTCGCATTGCTCAGTTTATGGAAAGCTATCACGAGCATGTGGTTGGAAGGGTTGGACCTTTTTAACCAATCTAGATACATGATATTATTTTTTGAATAAAAAATGTTTACACTTTGCTACAATTTTATCAACGTGATTTTTTTGGATAGAAGATGCTTGGGCCGAGGCTTTAGTGGTTGTAGTATCATTTTTTTCACCTTTTGAAAAGATTGTGAAGAATATGAATTTTATAGTATGAGATACTACCTTGCGGCACATTTTAGGTGGAACAGTAGTTGGAACTACCTCTAGTATTCTATAGAGATGACCCCCTAGAGAAACAATCACACTGCAGGGTCGAGACTCATACACAACATGGCACTTCCACATATATGGTTGGCCCAAGAGAAAATGACAGACATCCAGTGCGGAAACATCACATAATACCTCATCCTTGAAGGGTTGGATGTCGTATGACAATCGACACTTCTTGCTCACATGAATATCTCATCCTTGGCGAAGCCACCTGATGTTGTATGGTTGCGGGTGTGGTGTTGTCAACAATCCCAACTGTTTGATGACCTTTCCTAAGATGAGGTTCTTCTGGATTCCACTATCAACAATAAAATGCAGCGGGGTCACCTTCACCCACATTTTTGAATGAAAAAGTTTCTCCTCCTCTTCGGGATCTATTGGTTCTTCTGGTTGAATTGTTGCAGTTGAGACAATAGCAGGGGGGTTTGCATCAATGATCTATCCTTTACCAGTATTTTCAGAATCAGATTCTGAATCAGGGTTCGGCTCCTTGTCTTTGATCTCGGCCACCAATGACTATTTTGAGAGACATTGATTGGTGTTGTTCCAATAGATTTTGCGGAAATCACACCATTTTTCGATGTCCTTCTTTGTCTTCACGTGAACCTTCTTTTCCTATGGCTTGAACTGGTTTTTGGGAGACTGTTTGTTAGGTTCGTCTTTGTCATACTTTTTTTTTTGTAGATGTGCATACCCAAACTTCTGTTTGTTCTAGTGCTTAAATTTTTTCTCTATTTGAACAACATATTGATAAGCAGCACCGAGTGATGAGATTTCCAGAAAATCCATTTCAGTTTGGATGTATCTATGTAGACCCTGATGGTATTTTAGAACCAAATGTCATTCGGATTCTTTGATAGACATCTTGGTGTGCAAGGTATGGAAGGTATTGGTGAACTGCAGAACTTCCTGGCCCCTCTCTTGCCGCAGTGTGGTCCATCTCATGTATTGGTTCTCAAACTTGCCAACAGGGTAATACTGTTCTTTTATCCACAAAAAAATACCAAGTGGGATCGGCCCCAAATATTCCAGACTCCTCTGTTGAAATTTTCTCCAGTAAGTTTCCAACCAATGTTTGACATGAGGGAGTTCTTTAAGGAGTGCGAACGTGATCGTTTCTCTGTCGAAAAAATTGTGAATAGAGAAATACCCTTCTAGTAGATTTAACCGTTTTTCTAGGGCTTCTGCATCTATCTATCATTCAAATGAAGGAATATAAAAATTAACTTGTACCTTGAAAGGAGAGGCACTTCCAAAGTGGTCACTTGATGAATATGCACCTGTTTCTGTCGACAGGCATTGAAGGATGTGGGAAAAATTCTCCATCATTCTGTCCCTCTGTCGCGTGAGATCTTTCTCTAGCAACAAAATTATAGGATCGTCTACTCCGTCATTTTTATTTTCTTATGCCATTTAGGGTTTCTTGGGTGTGTGATAGTGATTTTCCTCAAGAGAGACAAGATCGAGACCCAACTTTCTATACTCATACCTCGTCGAGGACATGCACTAAAAAAATGATCAAGAACAGCCTTCTCTGGTACCATTGATCCAGATTTAATTTCAACACGAAATGAGAGTGGAGATATAATAAAGAAATGCACAGAGATATCATATATATCCAATAATATAACATAAATGTATCAGAAGTGAAACCATAAATACATATATATAGTAATACATGATTTATATTAATGAAATAAATGTATAGAGACTGTAAAAATACAGAGCGAAATACTCACTAGAATGGTGACAACTTATCTCTGAGAAGAGATGTGATGGATACTCACATTGGCAAGAATATGATTACAATGAGGCTCTGAAGGAATTTTTACAATAAACAGAAATGCCAAAAACCATAGACATCCAAAAACCAAACCCTAGGAGATGAAGCGCCAAAAGTCATGTGGGCCCTGTTTGGGTAAGTTAGTACATCAAGTTCCTGAGGTTGTAACTTTTGCATACAATCTCTGTTTTAGGCATATGATAGCTCGTTTGAAAGGTATTTTCAAGGATATTAATTTTGGGGGCTCAATAATTCCTTAGACAATCATTGAGAATCGTGATATAGAAAAACATTCATTTAGACTCTCAAGTGGCCCCGGAAGTTAAAAAGTACTAAAAATAGTAAATTGCCAAAATTGCCAGAAACCTGTTTTGAGTCAGTTGGAAATGGTGGGTGGCTATCGATATCCACCTAGATCAATCCTCCCTCCTTAGGAAGAAATGGTATCCATTGAGTTGAGTTCACGGGGGAGAGGAAAAAGCTTTTGTTGAATCTGAATATTGGTGAAGTGCTTGCCTTGCTGGAGACGTCGCGCTGCTCAGTTTGTGGAAGGCTATCACGAGCATGTGGCTGGAAGGGTTGGACATTTTTAACTAGTCTGGATACATGATATTCTTTTTTTTATAAGTAATATTTACATTTTGCCACAATTTTCTCGACCTTCTTCTGTTGAATAAAAGGTGCTTGGGCTGAGTTTCTAGTGGTTGCAGTATCCTTTTGTTCACCTTTTGAATAGATTGTGAAGAAGCCAAATTTTGTAGTATGAGATACTACCTTGCGACACTTTTTAGGTGGAACAATAGTCAGAACTACCTTTGGTATTCTATAGAGATGACCAACCAGAGAATAAATGACACTGCAGGGTCGAGACTCATAAACAACATGGCACTTCCACATATATTGTTGGCCCAATAAAACATCACATAAATCCGGAAGGGAAACATCACATAATACCTCATCCATGAAGTGATGGATGTCGTATTACAATCGACACTGTTGGCTGACACGAATATCTCATCCTTGGCGAAGCCACCCGATTTTGTATGGTTGTGGGTGTGGTTTCGTCGAGAATCCCAACTTTCTAACGAACTCTGTTGAGATGAGGTTCTTTTGGCTTCTGCTATCAACAATAAAATGCAGCGTGGTTCCATTCACCCACATTTGTGAATGAAAAAGGCACTCCACCTCTTCAAGATATGTTGGTTATTCTGGTTGAATTGTTACGATCGTGACAATTGTAGTGGGGTCTACGTCAATGAATTGTTCTTTACTAGTATTTTCAGAATTAGATTATGAATTAGGGTTAGGATCCTTGTCTTTGATCTCGGCCACCAATGACAGTTTTGAGGAACATTCATTGGTGTTGTGCTAATGTATTTTATGGAAATCTCACCATTTTCTGGTGTCCTTCTTTATCTTCTCATGACCCTTCTTTCCTATGGCTTGGGATAGTTTTTGGGAGACTATTTGTTAGGGTCGTGTTTGACATACTTTGGTTGTTGCGGATTTTCAAACCTGAACTCCCATTTTTTCTGGTTCTTAAATATCTTCTCGATTTAACCAGCATATTGATAAGCAACAACGAGTGATCAGATGTCCAGTAAATTCATTTCAATTTGGATCTATTAATGTAGAGCCCCATAGTATTTTAGAACCAAATGTCATTTGGAGTCTTTGATACCCAGCTTGGTGCGCAAGGTATGGAAGGTATTCATGAACTCTGGGACTGCTTGGCCCCTCTCTTGCCACAATGTGGTCCATCTCATGTATTGGTCCTCATGGTTGCCAACAGGGTAATAATTTTCCTTTATTGTGTCCACAAAAAATTCCCTAGTGGGCTCAGCCCCATATATTCCAGACTCCTCTTTGGAACTTTGCTCCCAGAAAATTTCTGACCAATGTTTGACATGAGGGAGAGCATTAAGGAGTGCGAAGGTGATCTTTTCTCTGTCAGAAAAATTGTGAATAGAGAAATACCCTTCTAGTAGATTTAACCATTTTTCTAGGGCGCCTGCATCTATTTGTCCTTAAAATACATGAATATCAAAATTAACCTGTACGTTGAATGGCCAGGTGCTTCCAAAGTTCCTGCTTGATGAATATGTGCATGTCGCGTGAGAGCTTGCACAAGCAACAGACTGATAGGATCATATGCTCAATCATTTTTCATGTATTCCACCATTGAGGGTTTCTTGGGTGTGCAAGAGTGATTTTAATTAAGAGAGACAAGCTCGAGACCCAATTTTCTATACTCGAACCTCGTCGGGGACATACACTGAAAAACATGATCAAGAGAAGCCTGCTCTAATACCACTGATCCAAATTTATTTTTGGCACGAAATGAGAGCAGAGATATAATAAATAAATGCAGAGAGATATCGCAGATATCCAGTAATATAACATAAATGTATCAGAGATAAAACCATAAAAAACATATATACATTAATACACAATTTCTATTAATTAAAGAAATGTGGCAGCGTAATATAGAGTGAAAGACTCGCTAGAATGGTGGCAGCGTATCTCTGAGAAGATATGTGAAGGCGACTCACATTCACAATAAGATGATTACAATGAGGCTCTAAAGGTATTTTTACAATAAAAAGGAATTCCAAAAACCCAACCCTAGGAGATGAAGCGCCAAAAGTCATGTGAGCCCCATTTGGGCAAGTTAGTACATCAACTTCTTGGGGTCATAACTTTTGCATACGATATTCATTTTAGGCGTATGATAGCCCATTAGAAAGGTATCATTAAGGAGATTCATTTTTGGGGCTCAATAATTCCATATTATATCATTGAGAACCTCGATCCCAAAAAACCTTCATTTAGGCCATCAAAATGGCCCCAGAAGTTAAAAACTGCTAAAAATAGTAAATTGCCAAAATTGCCAGAAAAAATTTTGAGCCAGTTGGAAACGGTGGGTGGCCACCTATATCCACCTAGATCAATCCTCCCTCCTAAGGAAGAAATGGTATACATGGCGTTGATTTCCCGAGGGAGAGGAAAAAATGTTTGCTGGATGTGAATCTTGGTGAGTTGCTTACCTTTCTGGAGACGTCGAGCTGCTCGGTTTGTGGAAGGCTATCACGAGCATGTGGCTGGAAGGGTTGGAAATTTTTAACCAGTCTGGATACATGAAATCATTTTGTGCATAAGGAATATTTACACTTTGCTACAATTTTGTCGACCTGCTTCTGTTGGATAGAAGGTTCTTGGGTCGAGGCTGTAGTGGTTGCGGTATCCTTTTGTTCACCTTTTGAATAGATTGTGAAGATGTTGAGTTTTGTAGTATGAGAAAGTACCTTGTGACACTTTTTAGGTGGAACAGTAGTTGGAACTACCTCTGGTATTCTGTAGAGATGACCCGCCAAGGAAACAATGACACTGCGAGGTCAAGACTCATAAACAACATGGCGCTTCCACATATATGGTTGGCCAAAGAGAACATCATAGTGATCCAACGGGGAAACATCACATAATACCTCATCCTTGAAGCACTAAATGATGTATGAAAATTGACATTGTTGGCTGAAACGAAGATCTCGTCCTTGGCGAAGCGACCTGATGTTTTATGGTTGCGAGTGTGGTGTTGTCGACAATCCCAACTATTTGACGACCTATGCTGAGATGAGGTTCGTCTGGATTCCTCTATCAATAATACAATGTAGCAAGGTCCCCTTCACCCACATTTTTGAATGAAAAAGGTGCTCCCCAGCTTCAGGATCTGTTGGTTCTTCTGGTTGAATTGTTGCGGTTGTGACAATAGCAGTGGGTTCTATGTTAATGATTTCTCCTTTATCAGTATTTTTAGAATCAGATTTTGAATTAGGGTTTGGCTCCTTGTCTTTGATATCGGCCACCAATGACTGTTCTAAGCGACATTCATTGGTGTTGTGCCAAGGACTTTTGTTGAAATTGCACCATTTTCTGGTGTCCTTCTTTGTCTTCCCGTGAACCTTCTTTTCCTATGGCTTGGACTAGTTTTTGGGAGACCGTTTGTTCGGGCTGTCTTTGTCATACTTTGGTTGTTTCATATTTGTAGACCCTAACTCCCATTTGTTCTGGTGTTTAAATCTCTGCTTGATTTTAACAACATATTGATAAGCAACATCGAGTGATGACATGATCTTTGTTTAGATGTATCTTTGTAAAGCCCCACTATATTTCAAAACCAAATTTGGTTCAGAATCTTTGATAACCATCTTGGTGCACAAGGTATGGAAGGTATTGGTGAACTCTAGAACTTCTTGGCCCCTCTCTTGCCACATTGTGGTCCATCTCATGTATTGGTCCTCATAGTTGCCAACAGGGTAATATTTTTCCTTTACCACGTCCACAAAAAAATCCCAAGTGAGCTCGGCCCCATATAGTTGAGGCTCCTCTGTGGAACTTTTCTCCTAGTAACTTTCCCACCAATGTTTTACACGAGGGAGAGATTTAAGGAGTGCAAAGGTGATATTTTCTCTGTCGGAAAAATTGTGAAGAGAGAAATACCCTTCTAGCAGATTTAACCGTTTGTCTAGGGCTTCGGCATCTATTTGTCCTTCAAATAAAGGAATATAAAAATTAACTTGTACCTTGAAAAGCAAGGTTCTTCGAAAGTGGCCGCTTGATGAATATTTGCCTATTGCTATAACTAGGCATTGAAGGATGTGGAAAAAATTCTCCATCATTTCGTCCCTCTGTTGCATGATAGCTTGCACAAGCAACAGACTGATAGGATAGTCTTCTTCATTGTTTTTATTTTCTTCCACCATTGAGGGTTTCTTGGGTGTGCGAGAGATATTTTCCTTAAGAGAGACAAGATCGAGACCCAACTTGCTATACTCAAACTCCATCAAGAACATGCACTGAAAAAAATGATCAAGAGTAGCCTGCTCTGATACCACTGATCTGGATTTATTTTCGTCACGAAATCAGAGCAGAGATATAATAAAGAAATGCACAGAGATATTGTAGATATCCAATAATATAATAGATAGGTATCAGAGATGAAACCATAGACACATATATACAGTAATACGCGATTTCCATTAATGAAAGAAATGTACAGAGACTGTAAAAATACAGAACGAAAGACTCGCTAGAGTGGTCATAGCTTATCTCTGAGAAGAGATGTGACGACTACTCGCATTTGCAAGAAGATAATTACAATGAGGCTCTGAAGGCCTTTTTACAATAAACAGGATTTCCAAAAACCCTAGACATCCAAAAACCTAACCCTAGGAGATGAAGTGCCAAAATTCATGTGGGCCTCGTTTGGGTAAGTTAGTACATCAACTTCCAGGGGTCGTAACGTTTGCATACAATCTTTGTTTTAGGTGCATGATAGCCCATTGGAAAGGTATCGTCAAGGAGATTAATTTTGGGGATAAATCATTCCTTTTGCTATCACTAAGAATCTTGATCCCGAAAAACCTTCATTTAGGCCCTCAAAATGGCCCCAGAAGTTAAAAACTACTAAAAATGGTAAATTGCCAAAATTGCCAGAAAACTATTTTGAGTCAATTGGAAAAGGTGGGTGGCCATGGATATCCTCCTTGATAAATAATCCTCCTTAGGAATAAATGGTCTCCATTGTGTTGAGTGCTCGGGGGAGAGGAAAAAATGTTTGTTGAATCTGAATCTTGGTGATCTTATTTCCTTAGTGGAGACGTCACGTTGCTCGGTTTGTGGAAGGCTACCACAAGAATGTGGCTGGAAGGGTTGGACCTTTTTAAGCAGTTTGAATACATGAGATTATTTTGTGTAGAAGGAATATTTACACTTTTCTACAATTTTTCGACCTACTTCTGTTGCATAGAAGGTGCCTGGGCCGAGGCTATAGTGGTTGTAGTATCCTTTTGTTCACCTTTTGAAAAGATTGTGAGGAAGTTGAATTTTGTAGTATGAGATACTACCTTGAAGAAATTTTTAGCTGGAACAATAGTCAGAACTACCTCTGGTATTCTGTAGAGATGAACCCCAAGAGAAACATTGACACTATAGGGTTGAGACTCATAAACAACATGGCGCTTCCACATATATGGTTGGCCCAAGAGAACATCAAATACATCCACTAGGGAAACATCACATAATACCTCATCCTTGAAGGGGTGGATGCCGTATGAAAATCTATGTTGCTAGCTGAAATGAAGATCTCGTCCTTGGAGAAGCCACCCGATGTTGTATGGATGCAGGTGTGGTGTTGTCGACAATACCAACTATTTGACGACTATTGTTGAGATGTGATTCTTCTGGCTTCTGTTATCAATAATAAAATGTAGTGGGGTCCCCTTCAACCACATTTGTGAATGAAAAAGGTTCTCCCCCTCTTTAGGATCTATTGATTCTTTTGGTTGAATTGTTGCGGTTGTGAAAATAGTAGTGGGGTATGCGTCAATGATTTGTCCTTTACCAGTATTTTCATAATCAGATTTTGAATCAGGTTTCAGCTCCTTGTCTTTGATATTGACCACCAATGACTGTTTTGAGCGACATTCATTGGTGTTGTGCCAAGGGATTTTGTGGAAATCACACCATTTTCTGGTGTCTTTGTTTGTCTTCCCATGACCCTTATTTTGTTGTGGCTTCAATTGGTTTTTGGGAGACTGTTTATTAGGGTCATCTTTGTCATACTTTGGTTGTTGCATATTTGCAAACCCAAAATCCCATTTGTTTTGGTTCTTCAATTTCTACTCGATTTTAACAACATATCGATAAGCAACACCGAGTGATGAGATGTGCAAAAAATCCATTTTAGTTTGCATGTATCTGTGTAGAGCCCCATGGTATTTCAGAACCAAATGTCGTTCAAAGTCTTTGATACCTAGCTTGGTGTGCAAGGTATGGAAGGTATTGGTGAACTTCGAAACTGCTTGTCCCCTCTCTTGCCGTAGTGTGGTCCATCTCATGTATTGGTCCTCATAGTTGCCAACATGGTAATACTGTTCCTTTACCGCGTCCACAAAAAAATACTAAGTGGGTCGACCCCATATATTCTAGATTCATGTGTGGAACTTTTCTACCAGTAAATTTCCCACCAATGTTTGACATAAGGGAGAGCTTTAAGGAGTGCGAAGGTAATCGTTTCTTTGTTGAAAAAATTTTGAACAGAGAAATATCCTTCTAGTAGATTTAACCATTTGTCTAGGGATTCTGCATCTATCTGTCCTTCAAATACAAGAATATCAAAATTAACTTGTATCTTGAAAGGAGAGGTGCTTCCAAAGTGGTCTCTTGATGAATATGCACCGGTTTCTATCGACAGGCATTGAAGGATGTGGGAAAAATTCTCCATCATTTCATCCCTCTGTCATGTGAGAGCTTGCTCAAGCAACAGGCTGATAGGATCGCCTGCTCCGTCATTTTTATTTTCTTCCACGATTGAGGGTTTCTTGGGTGTGCGACAGAGATTTTCCTCAAGAGATACAAGACCGAGACCTGACTTTCTATACTCGAACCTCATCAGGAACATGCACTAATAAAAATGATCAAGAGCAGTCTACTCTGATACCACTAATCGAGATTTATTTTTGGCAAAAAATGAGAGTGGTGATATAATAAATAAATGCACAGAGATATCACATATATCCAATAATATAATAGAAATGTATCAGAGATGAAACCATAAACACATATATAAAGTAATACATGATTTATATTAATGAAATAAATGTACAGAGACTGTAAAAGTACAGAGCGAAAGACTCGCTAGAATGGTGGTAGCTTATCTCTGAGAAAATATGTGATGGATACTCACATTCACAAGAAGATGATTACAATGAGGATATGAAGGCATTTTTACAATAAATAGGAATTCCAAAAACCATAGACATCCAAAATCCTAACCCTAGGGATGAAGCACCAAAAATCATGTGGGCCCCGTTTGCGTAAGTTAGTACATCAACTTCCCGGAGTCGTAACGTTTGCATATGATATCTCATCGGAAAGACATCATCGAGGAGATTAATTTGGGGTATCAATCCTACATTTGGAAAACAATGAGAAGATATATCCCCAAAAACCTTCATTCAGTGCCTTAAAATGGCCCCGGAAGTTAAAAACTGCTAAAAATAGTATATTTCCAAAATTTCTAGAAAACTCTTTTGAGCCAATTGAAAAAGGTGGTTGGCCACAGATATCCACCCGGATAAATCCTCCCTCCTTAGGTAGCAATGGTATCCATTCCGTTGAGTGCCCAAGGTAGAGGAAAAAGCGATTGCTGAATCTGAATCTTGGTGAGTTGCTTGCCTTGCTCGAGATGTCGTGTTACTCGGTTTCTGGAAGGCTATCACGAGCATATGGTTGGAAGGGTTGGAGATTTTTAACCAGTCTGGATACATGAGATTATTTTGTGCAGAAGGAATCTTTACACTATTCTACAATTTTTTCAACCTGCTTCTATTGGATATAAGGTGCTTGGGCCGAGGCTATAGTAGTTGCAGTATCCTTTTGTTCACCTTCTGAACAGATTGTGAAAAAGATTAATTTTTTAGTATGATATGCTACCTTGCGACACTTTTTAGGTGGAACAATAGTCGGAAATACCTCTTGTATTCTGTAGAGATGACCCCCCAGAGAAGAAATGACACTGCAAGGTCGATATTCATAAACAAAATGGCACTTCCACATGTATGGTTTTCCCAAGAGAACATCACAGACATTTGGCAGGGAAACATCACATAATACCTCATCCTTGAAGGGCTAGATGTCGTATGAAAATCGACACTGCTAGACAACACGAAGATCTTGTCCTTGGTGAATCCACCCGATGTTGTATGGTTGCAGGTGTGGTGTTGTCGATAATCCCAACTGTTTGATGAACTCTGCTAAGATGAGGTTCTTCTATCTTACACTATCAACAATAAAATGTAGCGGGGTCCCCTTCACCCAAATTTGTGAATGAAAAATGCACTCCCCCTCTTCAATATCTGTCCGTTCTTCTGGTAGAATTACTACGGTCGCGACAATAGAAGTGGGGTCTATGTCAATGATCTGTCTTTTACTAGAATTTTCAGAATCAGATTTTGAATTAGGGTTTGGCTGCTTGTCTTTGATCTCGAATGCCAATGACTATTTTGAGCGACATTCATTGGTGTTGTGCCAAGGGATTTTGTGGAAATCACACCATTTTCTGGTGTCCTTCTTTGTCTTCCCGTGACCCTTCTTTTCCTATGGTTTGGACTAGTTTTTGGGAGACTGTTTGTTATTACCATCTTTGTCATGCTTTGGTTATTGCGGGTTTTCAGACTAGAACTCCCATTTGTTCTGCTGCTTAAATTTCTACTCGATTTTAACAACATATTGATAAGCAACATTGAGTGATGAGATGTCCATAAAATCCATTTCAGTTTGGATGTATCTATGTAGAGCCCCACGGCATTTCAGAGCCAAATTTCGTTCGGAGTCTTGGATACCCAGTTTGGTGCGCAAGGTATGGAAGGTATTGGTTAACTCTAGAACTTCTTGGCCCCTCTCTTGCCATGGTGTGGTCCATCTCATGTATTGCTCCTCATAGTTTCAAATAGGGTAATAATATTCCTTTACCACATCCACAAAAAAATACCAAATGGGCATGGCCCCATATATTCCAGACTCCTCTCTGGAAATTTTCTCCCAGTAAGTTTCCCACCAATACTTGACATGAGGGAGATATTTAAGGAGTGTGAAGATTATCATTTCTCTATCGAAAAAATTGTGAACAGAGAAATACCCTTCTAGCAGATTTAACCATTTGTCTAGGGCTTCTGCGTCTATCTGTCCTTCAAATATAGGAATATAAAAATTAACTTGTACCTTGAAAGGCGAGGTTCTTCCAAATTGGTTGCTTGATGAAGATGAATTTGTTTCTATTGGAAGGCATTGAAGGATGTGGTAAAATATCTCCATCATTTCGTCCCTTTTTCGTGTGAAAGATTCCTCAAGCAACAGACTGATAAGATCGTTTGCTCCATCATTTTTCTTTTCTTCCACCATTGAGGGTTTCTTCGGTGTGTGAGAGAGTTTTTCCTCAAGATATACAAGCTCGAGACCCAACTTTCTATACTCGTACCTCATCGGTGACAAGCACTGAAAAAAATGATCAAGAGAAGCCTGCTCTAATATCACTGATCCGGATGTATTTTCGGCATGAAATGAGAGAGGAGATATAATAAAGAAATGCACAGAGATATCACAGATATCCAATAATATAATAGAAATGTATCAGAGATGAAACAATAAACACAGATATACAGTAATACATGATTTCTATTAATGAAATAAATGTACAGAGACTGTAAAAATACCGAGCGAAAGATTCAATAGAATAGTGGAAGCTTATTCGGAGAAGAGATGTAACAACTACTCGCATTCACTAGAAGATGATTGCAATGGGGCTCTGAATGCCTTTTTACAGTAAAAAGGAATTCCAAAAACCCTAGACATTCAAAAACCTAACCCTATTAGATGAAGTGCCAAAAGTTATGTGGGCCCCGTTTGGGTAAGTTAGTACATCAACTTCCCGATGTCGTAACTTTTGCATACGATCTTCGTTTTAGGTGTATGATAGCCCGTTGTAAATGTATTATTGGCATAGGGGAAGACCCAGGGTTCAATTCTACAAGAGCTCACAAACAAAGCTCTAACTACTAACCCTTTCAGCAACACCTACGAATCAAATGAAGTCTCACCCGAGGTAGACACAGGGGTGGTTGCAAGACTCATGTGTTTGCAACCTTATCTAGGACACAACTTTGTGATTATACATCTTACTAGAGAACTTAGCATCGTTAGTTCCTTAAGATACATTCAATAACCACTTCTCTTATAAGACAGAGCTTCATAGCATTCACACTAATCTATAGTATTCAAGCACTTAGCAACAATAAGCTAGATCAAATCCAGTAAATCAACACTAAGAATATTCATACATATCAGATCTAACATTCATACACATCTAGGATCACAAAGCATAATCAGATCATCCTACAAATATCAAAGAACTTAGCATAAGAAGAAGTAAACACATTGAATCAAAGCACACAACATCACACACATATTTACATGGTTCACCCCCACCCTAGGGCTACTTCCACCAACTCTTCTTCTTTATTATCTCAGTCAAGTAGTTACAACATAGAGCCTCAACAATCCTTACTCCGCACAGGACAGAAGATCTACACACCTCACTAGATCCTTGTTCCTTGCACTTTAGCACAAAGCCTTTCACAACCTCCTACAACAACTTGCACTTAGCTCTGCAAGTCTCTTACAATCATGCATAGAGAATTTACAAGCCAAATCTGATCACATAGATCTAATTACTAGCACTAAGCCATCATCTCTCTTCTACCTTGCCTAGACATCTATTTATACATACAAAATTGGGCCTATGCATGGGTAAACCCATGGGCTGACATCCCTTTCCCATTACATTAACCCAAAATCTAAAAAGGGGCGCAAAATTGGACTGAGATCCCGTGATCTCTGCTTCCTCTTGCACGCTTCCTTCGATAAGGCGTCGAAGTCCCAAAAATGATCAAATATGACCAAGTGTCTCCCACAACTTAGTCAAGGGCCAACAGGCCCCCAACACTCACATGTGACTCGTCCTGAGTCACTCAGGTCTAATCAATTCTACTTTGAACGCCTCGAGCTTGGCTTGAGCTGCTTTGACCTACTGCATTGCAACTGCTTCTTTCTTGGTGAACTCTTGGATGAATGTGACATACACCGACCCTTCTAGGTGTTGATGTACTGAATTTGTGACCTATTCCAGATATGTTCCTTGGTTCTCTATCTCTATAAATAGTTGAGATGCCTTATCCTGCAAAGGTTGAAGTTGTTGAGTTAGTTCCATTACCTTGCTCTATATTATATGGATCTGCTACTGTGCTATGCACTGCTCAAAAGACTGTTTCATTTTCTATATGGGTGATAGGGCCTTTAGCTGCACCTGTAGCTTTTCAGCTTCATGCTTTGCCTCCTGGAGCTGCAACTACAATTTGTGCAATTCAGGATTCTTGGTTAGGTTCTCATGTATCTGCACACTTCTTCTACTTAATTGTTTGCATTCCTTAGTGAGTTCTTTAAACCTTTCTACTATGTGCAGGAAATCATTTCTCACTAGTCTCACTCTTCTTGCAGGGTACTTGGTATGGGCTAAAGCTCTAATTCTATGACTCTTTGTTGAAGTTGCTCAATAACTTCTGCAAGCTTCATCACTTGGCATTCTAAGGGTTCTTCTGCTTTCTTCTCTAAGCCAGTCATAGAGTGAAATGCTCTATTGACTACTTCATCGATCACGATCTTCTTCACGAGCAACTGCTCCTTTTCTTTTTGGATCTTCGCTTTGTCTTCTTCCATTTTTTCTTGGAGAGTGTCCCTCTCTTGTTGCGAAGCTCGATGTTGATCGATGATTTCCTCCTGTGCTTGCTTTAAGGTCTGGGTGGCCTGTGTGGTTTCTTCCTGTGCTTTCTGAAGGTGTGCTTTGACTGTGGCAGAAATCTTGCACAGTTGAACTGGTTCATCTCCCTCTTCTATTGTTCCTTCTGGCAGGGGTGTAGTTGATACTACGCAACTAGACCGAAGTGCCTGTTGCATTCCATGGAGCTCACTCTCAATTCTGTTGTACATTACATCTTTCTTGGCTTCTTGCTTTTCTGTTATTTCTTCTATATCTTCGTTAATAGTGGTGAGGATGAAAATGAAGTATTCTGAGGTGAGTGTGGTCTTCATATTGGTCACAGGGGTTCTAAGTTTCTTCCGGGAGGAAGATTTTAGAGATGAAACCTTCCTTTTCTTCGAAGAGTCCTCTTCATCTTCTGGACTTTGTTCAACTTCTTTATCATTAGCTTCTTTCTTGGGTGTAATGGATGTGGTCCTTATAGATATGTTGTCTATATCCTGTATTTACTCATCCTTCATCATCTTCATTTTTTTATTCGTCTTACTCAGCCCAGGTGTATCCTGCACAGCTTCTAGGATATCGATGTCGGACAATTCTACGGGGTCTGCTGAAACAAGGAGGTTTGTCGACCATTCCTTGGTGATTTCCTCTAGGTATTCTTCTGTCATCTTATAACAAGACTATAACAGCTCTTTGTTCTCATCAGTGCGTGTTTTTATGTAAATGAAGTGGTGGTCCACGTTGAACTTCATTAAGGACTTGAACTTGAAGAGGGTATTCAGGGTTATCTAAGGTATGGACTGGATGGTGCGCTTCAACTTATTATAACAGGCATGGAATATGACATTGGATTTCCATTGTTTTCCCATATCATTCGAGTACCATAAGGTACTGAAATTCGCGTCTAAGGGATCAAAAGGGTCGAGGTTCGGGAAGGTTTCATCTTTTGGTAGCTCCCATGAAACGAAATCTATAAGTATCAAGAGAAAGATAAAATGGAATGCATGCCCTTGATCCTAGGATTTTCTATAGTCGATCTCTAGTTGATTCACTAGGTACTTCGCCCAGTTCATCTCTAGTCCCTCTACGCACTTTCCTGTGAGGTCAACTACAAAGCTAGATACTTGCATGGGTCGATTCTTGCGAATGAACTTCCCTGTGATCAACTGACATGCAAGGCATACTACGCCTCTCTGAATAGAGGCTACCTTATATCCTCATGCTTCTTTCTCAACATCGCCATAAGATTCTTTCATCTTCTGAGTAAGAGCGTGGTCTATGGTCTTTCCAGGATAGTAGTCATGAGGATCAGGGCCCTGCATGCTAAGATCTGTGATCCTATTGATCAATGATGGATCAACTATGATGCAACGGTTCAACCATAGGTATCATCTGTGGTAGCTCGCCAGGAGTAGCTTAACATAGGAATTGACTTCTTGGTGACGTCTGAAATGTGGGATCTTCATGACATTCAACAGAGTGGACTGCGCGAGGTTCATATTCCATTGCTGAGGGATGATCTTTGAGTTCTTGCCCTTGGTTCTGGTTAGGTACCTATACAAGGAAAGTGTGATGTAGACTTTACGATCCCCCAGGTTGAAGTCACTAAACTTCAATGCTACAATCATGTCTTGATCTATGCGGACTATGCGTACCCCTTTCGATAGGTATGAAGTGACTAAAGTGTACTCAAAGTCTCTAGACACGCTATCTCTATTGATCGCACTACTCAGAGGTGGTATGTAAGAAGGTAGTATGGATGGAACCAAGCTCACATTCGCCATATCATCTTTATGTTTGGTTTTGCGTTTTGCGTCGGCTCGGGATGTTCCTGCTCGAGCAGTCGATGGGGAGGCTTGTACTCCTCTCATCGATGATGCCTGTAAACTTGTAGACAAACCTCATTTCGACATGACTCTTTCGGTTCTAAGGATAGAGAGTATCTCTCTTATAGATTCTTTATTTTTCTAAATTCGCCAGACATACGTGCTTGGAAAGAAAAATTAGTCGGGGTTCACAATGATCTTAGATATTGTACTAGGATGACCAACCAGATTGCAATGACCACTGTATACAACTATTATTCAGTGGGATTCTAATTATTAGTTGGAAAAAGTGTTCTTTGTGCATGGCGTGATGAACTAAATAAAAAATTTAGCAATGGTCTGCTTGCAATGGGCATGAAGCTTTCATTAACATTGATCTGTCCGTTATGGTGCAGTCCAATGGTCTAGTGATGATCCTTTAATTATTTTCTGTCTATTCGGAGAGGAAGTCGAATGGGTATATCGGTCCAATGTCTATATCACTTTGTCATGGAGAAGTGCCATAGGTTGTTGTTCTGATATCTTGACAAAGATCCCATTTTGCAAGTTTTCTTTCTGCGATGTTCTATCTAGAATCTCCTGCAACTTTTCAAACTTTGCCTTTTTCTTACTCAACTTTCTATCTTTCCTTCCAGTGAGCTTTGTTTCGGTAGCTCTTTTCCCATTCTGGCTCTTATTTTCCTTGGATATAGTTACTTCATAGTGCTAAGGTTCTTTCTTAGGGTTCAGGTATAACATATGTTCTTTATCTGAGATAGAAACTTCAGTCTTTTGTGAGTCCTTTGGTGTTCTGATAAATTTGACATATGGGTTCCTAGTGTGATATATCTTTGATCTGTTCTCCTATTCTTCAATCAACTGCGTGATCCTTCTGGTCATGAAGTCTTTTAAATCTTGTCTCTATTGTTCTAAAACTTTTTCTTCTTCCTTCTTTCTAGCTTGATCTCTTTCAATCCAAGGATTTCCAAGTAACATAGTAAACAGGCTGTTGTCCTTAATAAATTTGATAATCTCAAAATCTTATTTTTTTGAAGTTCCATTAGAATTCATAGATATCTGATTGATCCTTCCACATAGGTTCACTAGTTTCCCTCTAAATAACCCTATTCCACTCAGTGAAGGGGTCATAACAGGCCTCCCTATAGCTTCCCAAGTTCTTTTTGTCATAACATTCACCTGTGTTTCCTCATCTAGAACACAGTCAATGTCGAAGTCTCCTATTCTTACCTCGATGCATTATTTCTTGTTAAATACCTATGATAATCCAACATGTCAGTGATCATTCAAGGTGTCTTGTATCTACAGTAAAATCTTGTCTAATTCTCTCTGGGGTTCTATTATTTCTGGATATGCCTTAGGGTTTTCTTCTTTCAGATTTATGGCTTCAATTTTAGCAATCATTCTAGGGAAATCTAATAATTTGTGGTCTTCTGCAACTGTAGTAGAGGGTTAATCCTCTCTTTATTTTAAATGATCCCCAACCTCTTATGTACTGTGCACTAGGGTTATGGTAGCTAGCCTGCAAAAATTTCTTTCGAGGATCCTCCATCCACTTGTTATTCGAGACATTCTTTCTATCCATAGGTATGACATATCTGTCAGATCTATTTATATAAAAATTTATTTCATCTATCAGAGCCCTAGTTTCCAAGATAGGAATGAATCTATCAAACATACCTAGATCCATACTAAAACATTTTCACTTATTTTACTTTTGCAGAGAACAAAGCTTCCAGATATAAAAACTTTTGAGTATTCTTACCTTTATCAGAGCACAAAGCTTATAGATCTTACCTCTTTTCTATAGATATGACCTTTCTTTCTTGGCACAAAGCTTCACAGGTTAAGTAGAACACTTCGCACTAGGGAAACAGATATACACATAGAGATTTCACGGTTTCTAGATCGAATCTTTGCACAAATATTTTCTTTCTCAGTTCCCAACAATCACAGTTTCATTCCCAACAACAGAACCATTTATTGGCATAAGGGCAGACCCAGGATTCAATGATACAAGAGCACACCAAAAAAGATCTACCTATCGGCCCTTTCGGCAACACCTGCGAAGTAGATGAAGTCTCACCCGAGGTAGAGGTAGGGGTGGTTGCAAGACTCAGGTGTTTGCAACCTTAGCTGGGACACAGATCTGTGATTATACATATTACGAGAGAACTTAGCACCATTAGTTCCTCAAGATAGATTCAATAATCACTTCTCTTATAAGACAGATCTTCAGAGCATTCACACTAAACTATAGTATTCAAGAACTTATAAACAGTAAGATAGATCAAATCCACTAGATCAGCACTAAGCATCTTCATACATATCAGATCTAACATTCATACACATCTAGGAGCACAAAGCATAATTAGATCTTCCTACAAATATCAAATCACTTAGTAGAAGAAGAATTAAACACATTGAATAAAAGCACAAAGCATCACACAAAAATTTATGTGGTTCACCCCCACCCTGGTTCTACGTCCACCAACTCTTCTTCTTTATTATCTCGGTTAAGCAGCTACAACACAGAGCCTCAACAATCCTTACTCCACATAGGACATAATATCTACGCATCTCGCTAGATCCTTCTTCCTTGCACTTCAACACAAAGCCTTTCACAACCTCCTACAACAACTTGCACTTAGCTCTGCAAGTCTCTTACAATCATGCACAGATCATTTACGATCCATATCTGATATCACAGATCTAATTACTAGAACTAAGCCATCGACTATGTTCTACCTTGCATATACATCTATTTATAGATACAAAAGTGGGCCTAAGCGTGGGAAAACCCATGGGCTGACATCCCTTTCCCATTACATTAACCCAAACCCTAAAAAGGGGCCCAAAAGTGGACTGAGATCCCATGATCTCTTCTTCATCCTGCACGCTTCCTTCGATACGATGTCGAAGTCCCAAAAACAGTCAAATATGGCCAAGTATCTCCCATAACTTGGTCAACAACCAACATGTATCATCGAGGATATTTATTTTGTAGTCTCAATCATGGCTTCAGCTATCATTGAGAAGCTTGATCACGAAAAAACTTCATTTAGGCCCTCAAAATGGCCCCAGAAGTTAAAAACTCCTAAAAATAGTAAATTGCCAAAATTGCTAGAAAATTGTTTTGGGCCAGTTGCAAAAGGTGGGTGGCCAGCAATATCCACTTGGATCAATCCTCCCTCCTTAGGAAGCAACCATATCCATTGCGTTGAGTTATCGGGTGAGAGGAAAAAGTGTTTGCTGAATCTGAATCTTGGTGAGCTGCTTGCGTTGTTGGAGATGTCGCCTTGCTTGGTTTGTGGATGGTTATCACGAGCATGTGTCTAGAAGGGTTCAACCTTTTTAACCGGTCTAAATACATGAGATTATTTTGTGCAGAATGAATCTTTACACTTTGCTACAATTTTTTCGACCTGCCTCTGTTGGATAGAAGGTGCTTGTGCCGAGGTTGTAGTGGTTGAAGTATCCTTTTGTTCACCTTTTGAACAGATTGTGAAGAAGATGAACTTTTTAGTATCAGATAGTACCTTGCGACACTTTATAGGTGGAACAGTAGTCGAAACTACCTCTAATATTTTGTAGTGATGACCCCCAAGAGAAACAATGATACTGCGGGGTCGAGACTCATAAACAACATGGCGCTTCCACATATATGCTTGGCCTAAGAGAATATCAAAGACATCCTGTGGGGAAACATCTCATAATACCTCATCGTTGAAGGGATGGATGTCGTATGACAATCGACACTACTAGTTGACATGAATATCGCATCCTTGGCGAAGCCACCTGATGTTGTATGGTTGCGGGTGTGGTGTTGTCGACAATCCCAACTATTTGACAACCTATGTTGAGATGACGCTCTTCTGTCTTTTGCTATCAACAATTAAATTCAGTGGGGTCTCCTTACCCACATTTGTGAATGAAAAAGGTGCTCCCCCTCTTTAGGATCTGTTGGTTCTTCTGGTTGAATTGTTGCAGACGTGACAATAACAGTGGGGTATATGTCAATGATCTGTCCTTTACCATTATTTTCATAATCAGATTTTGAATCATGGTTCGACTCCTTGTGTTTGATCTCGTCCACCACTGACTGTTTTGAGCGACATTGATTGGTGTTGTGCCAAGGTATTTTTTGGAAATCGAACCATTTTCCACTATGCTTGTTTGTCTTCCCGTGACCCTTCATTTCCTATGGCTTGGAATAGTTTTCGAGAGACTGTTTGTTAGTGCCGTATTTTTCATACTTTCATTGTTGCATATTTGAAGACCTGAACTCCCATTTTTTCTCGTGCTTAAATTTCTTATCAATTTTAACAGCATATCGATAAGCAGCACCGAGTGATGAGATGTCAAAAAAATCCATTTCAGTTTGGATGTATCTGTGTAGAGCCCCATGGTATTTCAGAACCAAATTTCGTTTGGAGTCTTTGATACCCAGCGTGGTGCACAAGGTATGGAAGGTATTGGTGAACTCTGAAACTTCTTGGCCCCTCTCTTTCAGCAGTTTGGTCCATCTCATGTATTGGTCCTCATAGTTGCTAATAGGGTAATACTGTTCCTTTACAACGTCCACAAAAAAATTCCAAGTGGGATGGGCCCCATATATTCCAGAATCCTCTGTGGAACTTTTCTACCAGTATTTTCCCCACCAATTGTTGACATGAGGGAGAGATTTAAGGAGTATGAAGGTGATCATTTCTCTGTCGGAAAAATTTTGAACAAAGAAATAACCTTCTAGCAGATTTAACCATTTGTCTAGGGCTTCTGCATCTATCTGTCCTTCAAATACAAGAATATCAAAATTAACTTGTACCTTGAAAGGAGAGGTTCTTCCAAATTGGTTGCTTGATGAATATGTTCATGTTTCTATCAGAGGGAGTTGAAGGATGTGGGAATAATTCTCCATCATTTTGTCCCTTTGTTGCGTGAGAGATTTCTCAAGCAACAGACTAATAGGATCGTTTTCTTCATCGTTTTTATTTTCTTCCTCCATTAAGGGTTTCTTGGGTGTGCGAGAGATATTTTCCTCAAGAGAGACAAGCTCGAGAACCAAATTTCTATACTCGGACCTCATTGGGGACATGCACTGAAAAAAATGATCAAGAGCAGCCTGCTCTAATACCACTGGTCTGGATTTATTTTCGGCATGAAATGAGAGCGGAGATATAATAATAACATAACTATATCAGATATGAAACCATAAACTATATCAGATATGAAACCATAAACAAAGATATACAATAATACACTTATTCTATTAATTAAAAAAATGTATAGAGACTGCAAAAATACAGAGCAAAAGACTCGCTAGAATGGTGGCATCTTATCTCTGATAAGAAATGTGATGGCTACTTGCATTCGCAAGAAGATGATTACAATGGGCCTATGAAGGACTTTTTACAATAAATAGGAATTCCAAAAACCCTAGATGTCCAAAAACCTAACCCTAGGAGATGAAGTGCCAAAAGTTATGTGGGCCTTGTTTGGGTAAATTAGTACATCCACTTCCCAGGGTCGTAACTTTTGCATACTATCTCCATTTTAGGAGTATGATAGCATGTTGGAAAGGTATCATCGAGGAGGTTTATTTTGCTAGATCAATCATTTCTTAGTTTATCATTAAGAATATATATCCCGAAAAACCTTCATTTAGGCCCTCATAATGGCCCCAGAAGTTAAAAACTGCTAAAAATAGTAAATTACCAAAATTTCCAAAAAATTGTTTTTAGCTAGTTGAAAAAGGTGGGTGGCCACTGATATCGACTTGGATCAATCCTCCCTCCTTATGAAGCAATGATATCCATTTCATTGAGTGCCCTGGAGAGAGGAAAAAGTGTTTGTTGAATCTGAAACTTGGTGAGTTGCTTGCCTTACTGGAGACGTCGCATTGCTCGGTTTGTGGCAGGCTATCACGAGCATGTGACTGAAAGGGTTGGACCTTTTTAACCAGTATGGATACATGAGATTATTTTGTGCATAAGGAATATTTACACTTTGCTACAATTTTTTCGACCTGCTTCTGTTGGATAGAAGGTTCTTGGGCCAAGGCTGTAGTGGTTGCAGTATCCTTTTGTTCACCTTTTGAATAGATTGTGAAGAAGCTGAATTTTGTAGTATGAGATACTACCTTGTGACACTTTTTAGGTGGAAGAGTAGTCAGAAATACCTATGGTATTCTATAGAGATGACCCCCCAAAGAAGCAATGACACTACAGGGTTGAGACTCATAAATAGTATGGCACTTCCACATATGTGGTTGGCCCAAGAGAACATCACAGATATTCGGTGGAGAAACATCACATAATACCTCATCCTTGATGGGTTGGATGTCGTATGCCAAATTACACTACTGGTTGATACAAAGATCTCATCCTTGGCGAAGCCACCCGATGTTGTATGGATATGGCTGTGGTGTTGTTGAAAATCCCACCTATTTGACGACCTTTGTTGAGATGAGGTTCTTCTGGCTTCCACTATCAACAATAAAATGCAGTGGGGTCCCCTTCACCCACATTTGTCAATGAAAAAGGCTCTCCCCCTCTTCAAGATTTATTTGTTCTTCTGGCTGAATTGATGTGTTCCTGACAATAGCAGTGGGGTCTGCATCAATGATTTGTCCTTTAACAATATTTTAAGAATCAGATTTTGAATCAAGGTTCATCTCCTTCTCTTTGATCTTGACCACTACTGACTCTTTTGAGTGACATTGATTGGTATTGTGCCAAGGGATTTTGTGGAAATCGCACCATTTTCTGGTGTCCTTCTTTGTCTTCCCATGACCCTTCTTTTCCTATGGCTTGGACAGGTTTTCGTGAAACTATTTGTTAGGGCCATCCTTGTCATATTTTGGTTGTTGAGGATTTTCAGACCCGAACTCCCATTTTTTTTGGTGCTTAAATTTCTACTTGATTTTAACAACATGTCAATAAGCAGCACCGAGTGATGAGATGTCTAGAAAATCCACTTCAGTTTGGATGTATCTGTGTAGAGCCCCATGGTATTTCATAACCAAATTTAGTTCAGAGTCTTTGATACCCATCTTGGTGAGCAAGGTATGGAAGGTATTGGTGAACTCCAGAACTTCTTGGCCCCTCTCTTTCCAAAGTGTGGTCGATATCATGTATTGGTCCTTATAGTTGCCAACAGGGTAATACTGTTCCTTTACCACGTCCACAAAAAAATTCCAATTGGGCTCGGCCCCATATATTCCAGACTTCTCTATGGAACTTTTCTACCAGTAAGTTTCCCACCAATTTTTGACATGAGGGATATATTTAAGGAGTGCGAAGGTGATCGTTTCTCTGTCGGAAAAATTGTGAACAAAGAAATACCCTTCTAGCAGATTTAACCATTTGTCTAGGGCTTCCGCATCTATCTATCCTTCAAATACAGGAATATTGAAATTAACTTGTACCTTGAAAGGCAAGGTTCTTCCAAAGTGGTTGCTTGATGAATATGCACTTGTTTCTATCGGAGGGCATTGAAGGATGTGGGAATAACTCTCCATCATTTCGTCCCTTTGTCGCGTGAGAGCTTCTCAAGCAACAAACTAATACGATCGTTTTCTTCGTCATTTTTCTTTTCTTCCACTATTTAGGGTTTCTTAGGTGTGCGAGAGAGATTTTCCTCAAGAGAGACAAGCTCAAGACCCAACTTGCTATACTCGTACCTCATTGGGGACATGCACTGAAAAAAACGATCAAGAGTAGCCTACTATGATACCACTAGTCCGGATGTATTTTCGACACGAAATGAGAGCGAAGATATAATAAATAAATGCACAGAGATATTGAATATATCCAATAATATAATATAAATATATCAGAGATGAAACCATAAACATGAATATACAGTAATACACTTATTCTATTAATTAAAAAAATGTATAGAGACTGTAAAAATACAGAGCAAAAGACTCGCTAGAATGGTGGCATCTTATCTATGATAAGAGATGTGACGGCTACTCACATTCGAAAGAAGATAATTACAATGGGGCTCTGAAGGAATTTTTAAAATAAACAGGAATTCCAAAAACCCTAGACATCCAAAAACCTAACCCTGGGAGATGAAGCACTAAAAGTTATGTGGGCCCCATTTGGGTAATTTACTACATCAACTTTACGGGGTCGTAACTTTTGCATACAATCTCCATTTTAGGCATATGATAGCCCATTGGAAAGGTATCATTGAGGAGATTTATTTTGCAGGATAAATAATTCCTTAGCATATCATTGAGAAGATCGATCCCGAAAAAAATTCATTTAGGCCCTCAAAATGGCCCCAGAAGTTAAAAACTGCTAAAAATAGTAAATTGCCAAAATTGCCAGAAAATTATTTTCAACTAGTTGAAAAAGGTGGGTGGCCACCGATATCGACTTGTATCAATCTTTCCTCCTTATGAAGAAATGGTATCCATTTCATTGAGCTCTCAGGGGAGAGGAAAAAGCGTTTGCCGAATCTGAATCTTGGTGAGTTTCTTACCTTACTAGAGACATCGCGTTGCTCCGTTTGTGGAAGGCTATCACGAGCATGTGACTAGAAGGGTTGGACCTTTTTAAACAGTCTGGACACATGATATTATTTTGTGCATAATGAATCTTTACACTTTGCTACAATTTTTTTGACCTTCTTCTGTTGGATAGAAGGTGATTGGGCCGAGGGTGTAGTGGTTGTAGTATCCTTTTGTTCACCTTTTGAATAGATTGTGAAGAAGATGAATTTTGTAGTATGAGATACTACCTTACAACACTCTTTAGGTGGAACAGTAGTCGGAACTACCTCTGGTATTCTATAGAGATGACCCGCAGAGAAGCAATGAGACTACGAAGTCTAGACTCATAAACAATATGGCACTCCCACATCTATGATTGGCCCAAGAGAACATCAGAGATCTCTGGTGGAGAAACATCACATAATACCTCATCCTTGAAGGGTTGCATGTCGTATGCCAAATGACACTACTGGCTGACACAAAGATCTCATCCCTTATGAAGCCACCCAATGTTGTATGGATGTGGGTGTGGTGTTGTCGAAAATCCCACCTATTTGATGACCTTTGTTGAGATGAGGTTCTTCTGGCTTCCGCTATCAACAATAAAATGCAGTGGGGTCCCCTTCACCCATATTTGTGAATGAAAAAGGTGCTCCCCCTCTTCAAGATCTTTTGGTTCTTCTAGTTGAATTGATGTGGTCTCGACAATAGCAGTGGGTTCTGCATCAATGATCTATCCTTTAACAATATTTTCAAAATCAGATTCAAAATCATGGTTCAGATCCTTGTCTTTGATCTCAGCCACTACTGACTCTTTTGAGAGACATTGATTGGTTTTGTGCCAAGTGCTTTTGTGGAAATCGTACCATTTTCCGGTGTCCTTCTTTGTCTTCCTCTGACCCTTATTTTCCTGTGGCTTGGAATGGTTTTCGAGAGACTGTTTGTTAGGACCATATTTGTCATACTTTGGTTGTTGCAGATATGGAGACCTGAACTCCCATTTGTTCTGGTGCTTAAATTTCTGCTCGATTTTAGCAACATATCGATAAGAAACATTGAGTGATGAGATGTCTAGAAAATCCATTTCATTTTGTATGTATCTGTGTAGATCCCCATGGTATTTCAAAACCAAATGGCATTCAGAGTCTTTGATACCCATCTTGGTGCGCAAGGTATGGAAGGCATTGGTGAACTCCATAATTTATTGGCCCCTCTCTTTTCGCAATGTGGTTCATCTCATGTATTGGTCCTCATAGTTTCCAATAGGGTAATACTATTCCTTTACCACATCCATAAAAAATTAGCTCGGCCCCATATATTCCAGAATCCTCTGTGGAACTTTTTTCCCAATAAGTTTCCCACCAATGTTTGACATGAGGGAGAACTTTAAGTAGTGTGAAGGTGATCATTTCTCTGTCAGAAAAATTGTGAACAGAGACATACCCTTCTAGCAGATTTAACTATTTGTCTAGGGCTTCTGCATCTATCTATCCTTCAAATACAAGAATATCAAAATTAACTTGTACCTTGAAAGGTGAGTTGCTTCCAAAGTGGCTTCCTAGTGAATATGCACCTGTTTCTATCGACAGGCACCGAAGGATGTGGGAAAAATTCTCCATCATTTCATCCCTCTGTCGCGTCAGAGCTTTCTCAAGCAGTAGAATGATAGGATAATTTACTTCGTCACTTTTATTTTCTTCCACCATTAAGGGTTTCTTGTGTGTGCGAGAGCGATTTTTCTCAAGAGAGACAAACTAGAGACCCAAGTTTGCTATAATCGGAACTCGTTGGGGACATGCATTGAAACAAATGATCAAGAGCAGCCTGCTCTGATACCATTGATCCGGATTTATTTTCGGTACGAAATGAGAGCAGAGATATAATAAAGAAATGCACAGAGATATCACAGATATCCAATAATATAACATAAATGTATCAGACATGAAACCATAAACACATATATATAGTAATGCACAATTTCTATTAATGAAAGAAATTTAAAGAGACTGTAAAAATACAGAGCGATTGACTCATGAGAATGGTGGCAGATTATCTCTGACAAGAGATGTGACGGCTACTCACATTCACAAGAAGATGATTATAATGATGATCTTAAGGCATTTTTACAATAAACAGGAATGCCAAAAAAACTAGACATCCAAAAACCAAACCCTAGGACATGAAGCACCAAAAGTCATGTGGGCCCCGTTTGGGTAAGTTAGTACATCAACTTCTTGGGCTCGTAACTTTTGCATACAATCTCCATTTTAGGTGTGTGATAGCTCATTGGAAAGGTATAATTGAGGAGATTTATTTTTTACTCTAAATCATTCCTTCATATATAATTGATAATATTTTTCCTGAAAAGCCTTCATTTAGGCCCTCAAAATGGCCTCGGAAGTTAAAAACTGCTAAAAATAGTAAATTGTCAAAATTGCTAGAAAACAATTTTGAGCCAGTTTGAAAAGGTGGGTGGCCACCAATATCCACCTGTATCAATCCTCCCTCCTTAGTAAGAAATGGTCTCCATTGCGTTGAGTGCCCGAGGGAGAGGCAAAAGTGTTTGCTGAATCTGAATCTTTGTGAGTTGATTGCCCTGCTAAAGACGTCGCATTGCTCAGTTTGTTGAAGGCTATCACGAGCATGTGGCTGGAAGGGTTGGACCTTTTTAACCAGTCTGGATACATGAGATTATTTTGTCTAGAACAAATATTTACACTTTGCTACAATTTTTTCGACCTTCTTATGTTGGATAGAAGGTGCTTGGGCCAAGGTTGTAGTGGTTGCAGTATCCTTCTTTTCACCTTTTGAACAGATTGTGAAGAAGATGAATTGTTTAGTATTCTATACCCAAAGAAACAATGACTCTATATGGTCGAGACTCATAAACAACATGGCGCTTCCACATATATGGTTGGCCCAAGAGAGCATCACAGACATTTGGTGGGGCAACATCACATAGCACCTCATCCTTGAAAGGTCGGTTGCCATATGACAATCAACACTGTTGGTTAAAATGAAAATATCATCCTTGGAAAAGCCACCCAATGTTGTATGGATGTGGTTGTGGTGTTGTCAACAATCCCAACTATTTGACGACCTCTACTGAGATGAGGTTCTTATGGCTTCCTCTATAAACAAAAAATGTAGCGGGGTCCCCTTTACCCACATTTGTGAATGAAAAAGGTGCTCCCACTCTTTAGGATCTCTTGGTTCTTCTGGTTGAATTGTTGTGGTTGCGACAATAGTAGTGGCCTCTGTGTCAATAATTTGTCCTTTGACAGTATTTTCAAAATCAGATTTTGAATCAGGGTCTGGCTCCTTTTCTTTGATCTCGGCCACCAATGACTATTTTGAGTGACATTCATTGGTGTTGTGCCAAGGGATTTTGTGGAAATCGCACCATTTTCCAGTGTCCTTCTTTCTCTTCCCATCAACCTTCTTTTCCTTTGGCTTGGACTAGTTTTTGGGAGACTATTTGTTAGGGTCATCTTTGTCATACTTTGGTTGTTGCAGATTTGCAGACCCAAACTCCCGTTTGTTCTGCTGCTTAAATTTTTGCTCGATTTTAACATCATATCGATAAGTAGCACCGAGTGATGAGATGTCTAGAAAATCCATTTCAGTTTGGATGTATCTATGTAGAGCCCCACAATATTTTAGAACCTAATTTCCTTTGGAGCCGTTGATACCCAGCCTGGTACGCAAGGTATGGAAGGTATTGGTGAACTACAAATCTTCTTGTCCCCTCTCTTGGTGCAGTGTGGTCCATCTCATGTATTGGTCCTCATAGTTTCCAACAGGCTAATAATGTTCCTTTACTGTGTCCACAAAAAAATCCCAAGTGGGCTCGTCCCCATATATTCAAGACTCCTCTGTGGAACTTTGCTCCCAGTAAGTTTCCCACCAATTTTTGACACGATGGAGGGATTTAAGGAGTGCGAAGGTGATATTTTATTTGTTAGAAAAATTGTGAAAAGAGAAATACCCTGCTAGTAGATTTAACCATTTATTTAGGGTTTCTACATCTATCTGTCCTTCAAATACAAGAATATCAAGATTAACTTGTACCTTGAAATGCAAGGTGGTTCCAAAGTGGTGTCTTGATGAATATTCCCCTGATGCTATCAACAGGCATTGAAGGATGTGGAAAAAATTCTCCATCATTTCATCCCTCTTTCACGTGAGAGCTTTCTCAAGCAACAGACTGATAGGATCTCTTGCTACGTCATTTTTATTTTATTCTGGAATTGAGGGTTTCTTTAGTGTGAGAGACATATTTTCTTCAAGAGATACAAGCTTGAGACCCAACCTTCTATAGTCAAACCTTGTCGGGGACATGCACTTAAAAAACTGATCAAGAGCAACCTGCTCTGATACCACTAATCCGGATTTATTTTCGACACGAAATGAGAGAAGACATGTAGTAAATAAATGCACAGAGATATCACAGATATACAATAATATAATAGAAGTATATCATATATGAAACCATAAACACAGATATAGAGTAATACATGATTTCTATTAATGAAATAAATGTACAAAGACTGTAAAAATATAGAGCGAAAGACTTGCTAGAATAGTGGAAGCTTATCTCTGAGAAGAGATGTGACGACTACTCGCATTCTCAAGAAGATGATTACAATGAGGCTCTGAAGGCATTTTTAAAATAAAAAGGAATTCCAAAAACTCTATACATCCAAAAAACTAACCCTAGGTGATGAAGTGCCAAAGGTCATGTGGGCCTCGTTTGGGTAAGTCAGTACATCAACTTCTCGGGGTCGTACAATCTCTGTTTTAGGCGTATGATAGCCCGTTGGAAAGGTACCATCGAGAAGATTTATTTTGGGGGCTCAATCATGCCTTCGTCAATCATTGAGAATCTTGATCCTAGATAACCTTCATTTAGGCCCTCAAAATGGCCCCGTAAATAAAAAACTGCTAAATATAGTAAATTGCCAAAATTGTCAGAAAACTGTTTTGTGGTAGTTGCAAAAGGTGGGTGGCTACAGATATACACCTAGATCAATCCTCCCTCCTTAGGAATAAATGGTATATATTTTGTTGAGTGTCAGGGGGAGAGGAAAAAACATTTGCTAAACTTGAATCTTGGTGAGTTGCCTACCTTGCTAAAGATGTCGCGTTGCTCGGTTTGTGGAAGGTTGTCTCGAGCATGTGGTTGGAAGGGTTGGACCTTCTTAACCAGTTTGGATACATTATATTATTTTGTGAAAAATGAATCTTTACACTTAGCTACAATTTTGTCGACCTGTTTCTGTTGGATAGAAGGTGCTTGGGCCGAGGCTGTAGTGGTTGGAGTTTCCTTTTGTTCACCTTTTGAACAAATTGTGAAGAAGCTGAATTATGTAGCATGAGATACTACCTTGCGGAACTTTTTAGGTGGAACAATAGTCAGAACTACCTCTGGTATTCTATAGAGACGATCCCCCAGAGAAACAATGACACTGCGGGGTCGAGACTCATAAACAACATGGCGCTTCCATATATATGGTTGGCCCAAGAGAACATCACAAACATCTGGTGGGGAAACATCACATAATACCTTATCCTTGAAGGGATGGATGTCGTATGACAATCAAAACTGCTGGCTGACACGAATATATCATCCTTGGATAAGCCACCCGATGTTGTATGGTTGCAGGTGTGGTGTTGTCGACAGTCCCAACTATTTGACAACCTCTGCAAAGATGAGGTTCTTATTACTTCTAGTATCAACAATAAAATGGAGAGCGGTACCCTTCAACCACATTTGTGAATTAAAAAGGTTCTTCCCATCTTCATGATCTGTTGGTTCTTCTGGTTGAATTGTTGCGGTCGTGACAATAGCAGTGGGGTCTACGTCAATGATCTGTACTTTACCAGTATTTTCAGAATTAGATTTAGAATCAAGGTTTGTCTCCTTTTTTTTTAATTTTGGCCACCTATGACTGTTTTGAGTGACATTCATTGGTGTTGTGCCAAGGGATTTTGTGGAAATCGCACCATTTTCAGGTGTCATTCTTTGTCCTCCCGTGATCCTTCTTTTCCTGTGGCTTGGATTGGTTTTCGGGAGACTGTTTGTTAGGGTCGTATTTGTCATACTTTGGTTGTTGTGGATTTTCAGACATGAACTCCCATTTTTTCTGGTGGTTAAATTTATGCTCGATTTTAACAACATATCGATCAACAGCACTGAGTGATGAGATATCTAGAAAATCCATTTTAGTTTGGATGTATCTGTGTAGAGCCCCACGGTATTTCAGAACCAAATTTCATTTGGAGTCTTTGATATCCAGCTTGGTGTGCAAGGTATGGAATGTATTTGTGAACTTTGAAACTTCTTGGACCCTGTCTTGCCACAGTGTGGTCCATCTCATGTATTGTTACTCATAGTTGCCAATAGGGTAATACTATTCCTTTACCATGTCCACAAAAAATTCCCAAGTGAGCTCGACCCCATATATTTGAGACTCCTCTATGGAAATTTTCTTCCATTAAGTTTCCCACCAATGTTTGACATGAGGGAGATATTTAAGGAGTGTGAAGGTGATCATTTTTCTGTCGAAAAAACTGTGAACAGAGAAATACCCTTCTAGCAGATTTAACCATTTGTCTAGGGCTTCTGCATCTATCTATCCTTCAAATGCAGGATATCAAAATTAAATTGTATCTTGAAAGGAGAGGTGCTTCCAAAGTGACCGCTTTATGAATATGAGCCTATTTCTATCGACATGCATTGAAGGATGTGGGAAAATTTCTCCATCATTTCATCCCTCTGTCGCGTGAAAGATTTCTCAAGCAACAGACTGATAGGATCGTCTCCTCCATCGTTTTTATTTTCTTCCACCATTGAGGGTTTATTGGGTCTGCGAGAGAAATTTTCCTCAAGAGATACAAGCTCGAGACCCAAATTTCTATACCCGAACCTCATCAGGGACATGCACTGAAAAAACGATCAAGAGCAGCCTGCTCTGATACAACTGATCCAGATTTATTTTCGACATGAAATGAGAGCGAAGATATAATAAAGAAATTCAAAGAGATATCACAGATATCCAATAATATAACAAAAATGTATCAAACATGAAACCATAAAAACATATATACAATAATACACACTTTCTATTAATGAAAGAAATGTACAGAGACTGTAAAAATATAGAGCAAAAGACTCGCGAGAATGGTGGCAGCTTATCTCTGAGAAGAGATGTGATGACTATTCGCATTCGCAAGAAGATGATTACAATGAGGCTCTGAAGTCCTTTTTACAATAAACAAGAATGCCAAAATCCCTAGACATCCAAAAACCTAACCCTAGGAGATGAAGAGCCAAAAGTCATGTGGGCCCCATTTGGGTAAGTTAGTACATCAACTTCTCGGGGTCGTAACTTTTGCATACGATTTTTGTTTTAGGCATATGATAGCCCGTTGGAAAGGTATCACCGAGGAGATTCTATTTTGGGGATCAATAATTCCTTTGGTTATAATTGAGAATATATATCCCAAAAAGACTTCATTTAGGCCCTCAAAATGGCCCCAGAAGTTAAAAACTACTAAAAATAGTAAATTGCCAAAATTGCCAGAAAACTGTTTTGAGCTAGTTGGAAAAGGTGGGTGGCCACTGATATACACTTGGATCAATCCTCCATACTTAGGAAAAAATGTTATCCATTGCGTTGAGTTCCCGAGGGAGAGGAAAAATTGTTTGTTGAATCTGAATATTGGTGAGCTGCTTGCCTTCCTGGACACGTCGCACTGCTTGGTTTGTGGAAGGCTATCACGAGAATGTGGTGGGAAGGGTTGTACCTTTTTAACCAATCTATATACATGAGATTTTTTTTTGCAGAATGAATCTTTACAGTTTGCTACAATTTTCTCGACCTACTTCTGTTGGATTGAAGGTGCTTGGGCCGAGGCTGTAGTGGTTGTAGTGTCTTGCTGTTCACCTTTTGGACAGATTGTGAAGAAGCTAAATTTTGTAGTATGAGATACTACCTTGTGACACTTTTTAGGTGGAACAGTAGATGGAACTACCTATGGTCTTCTGTAGAGATGACCCCCCAGAGAAACAATGACACTATGGAGTTGAGACTCATAAATAGCATGGTGCTTCCACATATATGGTTGGCCCAAGAGAACATCACAAACATTCGGTGGGGAAACATCACATAATACCTCATCCTTGAAGGGATGGATTCCGTATGAAAATCGACACTGCTGGCTGACACAAAGATATCATCCTTGTTGAATCCACCCGATGTTGTATGGTTGTGGGTGTGGTGTTGTCGACAATCCTAACTGCTTGATTACCTTTGCTGAGATGAGGTTCTTTTGGATTCTGCTATCAAAAATAAAATGCAGCGGGGTCCCCTTCACCCACATTTGTGAATGAAAAAGGCTCTCCCCATCTTTAGGATCTATTGGTTCTTCTGGTTGAATTGTTGCAGTCGCAACAATAGAAGTGGGGTCTGCGTCAATGATTTGTCCTTTACTAGTATTTTCATAATCAAATTCTGAATTAGGGTTCGACTCCTTGTCTTTCATCTCGACCACTGATGACTATTTTGAGCGACATTCATTGGTGTTGTGCCGGGTGATTTTTTGGAAATCTCACCATTTTTCGGTGTCCGTCTTTGTCTTCCCGTGACACTTCTTTTATTGTGGTTTGGACTGATTTTCGGGATATTGTTTGTTAGGGATTTCCTTGTCATACTTTGGTTGTTGCGGATTTGCAGACCTGAACTCCCATTTTTTCTGGTTCTTAAATTTCTACTCGATTTTAACAACATATCGATAAGTAACATTGAGTGATGAGATGTCAAAAAAATCAATTTCAGTTTGGATGTATTTGTGTAGAGCCCCATGGTGTTTCAAAACCAAATGTCATTCACAGTCTTTGATACCCAACTTGGTGTGAAAGATATGGAAGTTATTGGTGAACTCTGGAACTGCTTGGCCGCACTATTTCCACAGTGTTGTCCATCTCATGTATTGGTCCTCATAGTTTCCAACAGGGTAATATTGTTCCTTTACCGTGTCCAAAAAAAAATCCCAAGTGGGCTTGGCCCCATATATTCCCGAATCCTCTGTGGAAATTTTCTCCCAGTAAGTTTCCCACCAATTTTTGACATGAGGGATAGCTTTAAGAAGTGCGAAGGCGATCCTTTCTCTATCAAAAAATTTTTGAACAGAGAAATACCCTTCTAGTAGATTTAACCATTTGTCTAGGGCTTATGCATCTATCTATCCTTCAAATACAGGAATATCAAAATTAAATTGTACCTTGAAAGGCGAGGTGCTTCCAAAGTGGTCGCTTGATGAAGATGCACCTGTTTCTATCGACAGGCGTTGAAGGATGTGGAAAAAATTCTCCATCATTTAGTCCATCTATCGCATGAGAGATTTCTCAAGCAATAGACTGATAGGATCGTCTAATCCATATTTTTTATTTTCTTCTGCCATTGATGGTTTATTGGGTGTGCAAGAGCAATTTTCCTCAAGAGAGACAATATCGAGACCCAACTTGCTATACTCTGTTAAGAACCAAATATCAATATAGCATAGAAAAACCTCAGAAAAAGTACTCAACGCCTTGAAAAAGAGATAATTTCAGATAATAAGCCTCTTCGAGGGGGAAACCTCCTTTTACCCCACTTAAATGTTCAAGTACAAGA